>BSBN01001135.1:4200000-4587600 GCA_027924645.1 Cunninghamia lanceolata | reverse complement strand
AGAGTCCACACCCCTGTACAACAAAACTGTGTTGAAAAGAAAACTAAGTTGTTCCTCTGCTTCCTGAACAGCAGAAAAAGATCTCTTCCTTCTTTAAAAAAATGCAATTTATAACTTCCCCTTTGTAAATGCCTCTTGGGAAAGTCTATTACAACCAAAATTCCTTCCTTCCCGCAATGGTTTCTAGAAAAGGCAAAGTGAAAAGAGAATAATAGCTTTTCCTCTCCCTGTAACATCCTCTTTAAAATGGCTTTTGATTTTTCCTTTTAAAAACATTTTAAAGGTGACCTATTAAGTCCATTTAAGACAACCCCCAACCACAAAATTATATGCCATGTATCCTATGACATTGATTAAATAGACTATCTTCAAATCATTCCAAAGCACCTCTAAGTCTTCCTGAAGTGTCTTTATACTAGCCTCCTGCTCATATCCACCATCGGTCAGCCTTCTATTGAAGTCATTAGGGATCGAATGCCACATCTGGTTACTTACTCCATAGCATTCCTTACTGTTCCAACAATCTAGAAATGGTACACATTCAATAACAATCAGGAATTCAATTTCTATTGACATGTCTCTGGCCCTAATTTCTAAATTTTCCTCATGGTTGTTTTGTGTAATCACGACTCCTTCACCAATGTGTGTTGTGTTTGTCTTATTAGTTCCACCAACAATGTTCAAGATGGTATCATCTCCCATAATTGCATTCCTAGAAAGACTAAGTTCCTGTAGGGTAAGGTTCTCTATCAAATGCCTTAATGACTTTGAGAATACCAATTTGGTCAAGGCTGCCTTGGTTTACCATTAGGCCCTTCAAATAACAATTAATGACGAACATGTGAAATAGGGTCTCCACTACAGATGGATCTATTGTATTCATGCATAACCTATGATCATTGCAAAGTTCATTCATCATAGAAAATGTCAGTCTTAACCTTGACAAACATCAAGAGAAATAGAAGCAAAAGAGTCTAAGCAGAACTATGTTTTGAGAAACATTAGATCATCATCTTGATCCTCGTCAAGTAAAATCACAAGATGTTCCATTGGAAGAAATTGTGACTGACCAGATCTTGTTGTATACCATAGGTGACAACCTGTTAAACATATTTCTCAGCCTCTTCTCAAGACCCCACGTTCAGACTGTACAATGTCTACCAGTGTTTGGCACATTGTGCTTCAAATCTACTAAGAGAAAGAGCATCTAATTTTATAAGATTTACAGCATACCAATTAAATGCCACTATATTTGTGACATGTTAAAGATTCCTAGTGATAATTAAGTCATTACATCAGAAGTTAGCATTTCTGGATGGCATACTCATTTGAAATCATATACTCGATCTAGTTTGAAAAGCCTTTGCAGAGAAACTCCATGTGCAGTCTTTCCCTACTCCTCTGTCGATGGATCCTACTTGTGGGTAAGCATAAAATGGCACTATCTTTTGAATCATCTGCAAAATTAACTAGTTCCCACTCATTTTCCATCTAGCTCGAGGAGTCAATTGGAAGTGGAGCACCAAAGAGACAGATAACCATCCACCTCCAAAACAAAACTAAAGAAAGATAGGCTACCATCTTTTGTAACAAGTGAGGAGAATTGGACCTTCACATGAGCAAGCATGGGAAAGTCAACCAAAATTCTGCTAAAATTCCATTTTTGATCACAGATTTCTCTTGGCTGAGCAATACAAATGATTTCATCTCAAGTTGCTTCAAACCATTCAAGCCTTTTAAAACATACAACCCTACGCTTCATCAATATTGGATCGTCTTCTAACAAAACTCAAATTGCCTTTACCTTAGATGTTTATCTTGTCATTTCTAGCTGAGTAAATTGCATCCAGAGAGCTATGAGAAAGATCATTGTATTGACATCTGCTATAAGCTATCATGTCAGGCTCAAATCTCATATGTAGAGGACAAAATGGGTTGAGGTGCTTTCCATAGGAGTTAAGAAGAATGGCATATGTCTTCTTTCCATTTAATTATGCTTTGATGAATGTCCATAGCCTGTATTAGCATCACATTTTGGCGTAGACTGAGAGGGGGTTGGAAATGTTGTGGGACTTGGCCGTATACCTGCCAATTGCATTTGATTGAAAGTTTCCAAAGCTTTTTTCAAAAGATCCATGTTGTATATATATATATATATATATATTATATATATATATATATATATCTTGTGATCCTTGCATTATATCTCATATAAGGCATCTCTACCATAGGTGCATTTCTATCAAATCATTCATAGATATTGCCTTCCATATTTGGCACACTACATACCTTAGAGCCCTTTTCATTCACTTTAATGATCGTATCTTTTGGCATTTTGCAATTCCTTTCCAGAAGCTCCATTTTCTTCATTTGATATAGAGACTAAATTGCAAGATTTCAATGTCTTGGGCATTGAAGCAAGTCATGACTCCATTCTTGACTAGCTTGTGCTAGAGTGGGCGATATGAATGTAGGTATGGATGCCACTATAATAGCTATTATGTCAGAAAATGTCCCCCTTGGGGACTTTTCCCTCTTAAGGTTTAGCTTCTAGGTCCTATAATTACATTTAGAGCATCTTGCATGTTATTTCTGACTCCTGATGAGAAAACCCTTGGGTCTTGTGGCAAATAGGACCTAGGGGGTCTGCACTTTGATGAATCTTGAGAAAAAATGGCAGGGTGGACTTGGCCGCTAGCACCCTAGTCCAGCCCTATTTTGGGTCTTCCCTAATTTCAAATGTCAGTTTAGTGACTGTTATTTGGGTCCTATGCCGACATCAAAAGTTTGAATTACAAAATTCTTAGTGGGAATCTTTGTAGTTGCATAAATAAGCATGATTAGGTTTCATTTGCAAACTAGATAGAAATTAGATGGACATTTTGATTGACAAGCTTTTATGAAAAGTGATTAAAGGCATTCATTGTGTTGCAGAGTAGTACTTTGTTGTTATTGTGTTTGTATTTGCAAATTTAACATCCATCTCCTCATGGCATGAAGAGCATCTTCCTTCCATGAGATCTTCACTACAAGGTGATATCTATTGTGTTTTTCAATCATTTATCATTTGAATTTTTGCCTCTATCCCACTGGGATATGCACTCTCATCTGACAACAATGTTTAGAACACTTGAATGTCTCTCTGAGGCTTGATTGAGGCAAGCCTCTAAACACCACAACCCCCTCCCACACTCCTTGTGATTGCAGGTTACAGGTGTCCACATCTGGATGGAGTGGAGTTGCAGGAAGGAGTGGTAGACATTGAGGATTCAGGATTTGAAAAGAAGTAGGACACTAGAGCTTTTCCTAGACTAGGGTGCTAGTCCCCATGTCCTCTGCAGTTGAATTCCCAGAAATGGAAGTTGCAGTGCAGATCAGTGTCAGAAGGAGATTAGGATTCTACAAAGAAATAGGTACCTTAGACTTGGGCGCTAGTCCCCGTGTCCCTGACTTCTTCGCCTTTTGAACTTTAAAAAATAGTGAGTTAAATATCTCTATCCCATGTCTCAGTCTAAAAGGATTTGCTGTAATTTGATAATTTGCTTACTGTTTAGCATATTTAGGGTTTTTAAGTACAATTGAGCATTAAACTGAGATATTTTTTGACACATCCAAGAATCCACAGCTTCCCAAGTGGTAGCCCAACCTAATAGGTGATTGCTCTTGCTTAGTGGAGATTCAACTTGGTTGATATGCCCTTAAAATGTTTGGTGTGAAAGGAGGATTTTGCATAAACCATTAAAACCCCATCATCCCCTCTTTTCAACATTTCCCAAAACATTTTGGTGAACATGTGTTCTTGAACTTTTTTGGCACCTTTCTGAGTGTTGTTTGATAGATTTGCATTCATTCATCTTATTGCATTTGAAAAATTACAAAAAAAATTGAAAATTTGAAAAAATTGGCATTTTAGGCTTGCATTTTAGCATAGTTTGAATTATTTGTCATTCAATTTCATTAAATTTCTGTCATTTTCATTAGATATGATTTAAATTATATAAATTCATCATTTATAATTCACTTGCATTGCATTTTTGTGCTTAATGTGACAAAAATTGCTTGAAATTGTGCATTTCTCATAAAAACCTAGTTTTGCATTAACTAGGGTTTGTAGTCAAAATCTTGTTTCAGATTTTACTACCATTTTCAAACACTCATTTGGACTGATTTATAGTAGTAGTGTTGCATCATAGTGGTCTTCTTGCAAAATTTCATGTCTAGGGTTTGAAAACCTTGCATTTTCACTAGATTTTGGCCTTATCGTCTCTCTAGATTTGCACTACAAGAGTGTTGTAATAGATTTTTCTTCATAAATTGGTTGTCAATAGAGTTATTATATGCTTCCCCTCCTCAATTTCCTTACAACACCCCTTTTACTAGGCCTTTGCATGGAAAATTGTTGAAAAATTACATATTTTAGCACATTTTCACTAGGTTTTAAATTGTCATCACTCTATGTTTGCATTAAAAATGTGTTGTGAAATATATTGCCACCTCATTGGACCATTATTAGACATATTATGTTCTGTCCCTCTTGAAAAATTTCACAACACCTTTTCTCCTCGTGTTTTGCATTGAAAAAAGTTGAAAAATCAAGCATTTTGAATCTTAAGCATATCTTGCTCCTAGGGTTTGTTCTATTAGTTTGTGCATTAAGAGTTACATGTTGTTGTATGAGTATTATAACTCACTATCCTAATAGAAATATCCCTTTAAGAAGAAGTATAAGACTCATGGGATCTAGTGTTTTTGAAGAATTCAACATTCCTACCTCTGAAAATCCATTAAATGCCTTCTTTACAAAAAGTGAGACAAATTTTTCAAGACATTATATCTTCTACAACCACTATGGAAGATCAAACATTTCATTATGTCGATGACACTATTGACGTGTTCGCACATGTACCTAATGAGAAAACAAATAAACTTGATAAAGACTTAGCCAAATGTCAAGCATTTGTTGGAAATGAAAGGATAGCAGAAGAAGTTGTCCCTATGATCCATCACATAAGAGAATTGATAAAAGAAGGACAAGATGGTATTAATGTTGTTCAATTTTTAACACATATAGTACACAATAATGTCATGACGGTGACTGAATGTGTGAATGGTATTAAGAACATGTCATCACCGTCTCATACACAAGTATCGGCACCTATACCGACTATAGGAATATCTACATTTACATCAACGATTTTGACCACTAATGCAAATGCTTGTGACAAGGGGTCGTTGTACCTCATCATTTAATCATATTTCAGATGTCAAAATTCAGGTTTGTGTCCTTGGCTATCTACAAATAGGGATTCTACAGTTACAAGTTTTCTCTAGCTAATTCTAATGGCTTTTACTAATTTGAAGAGATTGATCTATCTGCTTATGAAATGAATTCAAAGAATGTTGAAAATAGAATTGAACAATAAATTACTCAAAGCAAATCTATAAAATGCAACATGCATCTATCTATCAAAATCAGTAAGTAATCTATAAAGCAAAATTTGAAACAACAAAATAGTGGTACTAGCCTTCTACCTTGGTGGTGAGAGTTGGCCCTTGCTCCACACCCTTAGGGTCGAAGGCTACAATAAGGAATCAACACAAAAGAATAAGATCACAACTAAATTCGGTCCAATTCCATTCACTTTGCATTCATAGAAATATCGATATCCCAATTGAGATTACAGAAAATCCAGAATAATAAGTCTCCCTTTTATGCTGCTTCTATAAGTATATATAAAATGAGTGATGACATATCACTTATCTTATCTACCAGTTCTTCTATGAGATGACATCCATCTCTTTATTATACTAGCTGTCTAACTATGAAAAATAACCATGCAATAAAAATAGATTGAGTGGAACGGAAGTCCACTCTGAATTCTAAGTTTGAGTCTTAATACATTTGGGCAGCGAGGCCCTGAAAGTATGGATATTAAATCAATTTCATCAGTAACTCATGCAAAAACTTAAAAAGAGATAAAAACTCCCAGCAGTTAACTAAAGATGGCCCTTAATCACTTAGGTGATGATTTGAGTAATATGAGGGGTATCACGATCACCGATGAAAGTGCCTAACCGACAGTTGTGCTAGAAATCTACCCTACTCTAAAGAGGTGCCAGAAATGTATGTCTCTATCTGCAACTCCAGAGATAATTGTGGTCTTCTTACTCAACTCCAGAGATGCTCTAGACTTCAATCCAACTCCGGGAAGGCTCTTCCTCTTACTTCAAAACTTCTAATGTCATGGTATTCAAGTATTGTCTCCAGAGATATTTAGAACTACCTCCCGAGATGCACAAAATTGTCATACTGAACATCTACACCTGTTGATTCAAAAGAGAAGTTTTTCTACATATTTCCATCAATTCCATGCACATTAGTCCTTTAATTAGAAATCATGATCTTAAGTAATTTATCTTCAATTAATCATTATTTAGAACAATCTTGCTAGCCTATTCGGGTGCAGACATCAAGAAAGATGGGATCAGAAAGGAGAAAAAGAGAGGTAAAATGATGTATTTTATGGGTGCTACTTGGCACTCATCATTCCCCCCATACCTAAGGTTTAGCAAGTCCTCCTGCTTCTCACAATCTGGATTTATTCTGGTGGAGTAGCCTATTAGTCAAGCTGTAGTCTTGTGCATAGGTAGACCAAGTGGTGTGGTTGGTATTACCATTTCCCCTGTACTGATCAACCTACTTTAACCAGCCCTGCAATTTCTCATCTTCCATCTGCTCAGCCTAGATAAGGAGTGGTTCCATTATGAGAGGGGGCCTGAAACGCCCACCTATCCATTCATGTTTATGCTTATCCATCATTTTGGATTTTAACCTTGCCTTCCTCATAAATAACCTTAAGTTTACAGGGGTGACCACCTCTCTCATTTTCTGCTCTGAGGTCAAAATATTCTAGCTTTTCTTTGCTATTGCAAGCACTGGATTAGCTAAACTATTCATAAAAAGACCAAAATAAATGGAACACTCTTGCAAATTTTTTAGGTATAATGGCAAAATTTTGTTCTAAATTTCAAGGTGATAGACATATGCCCTGAATTGGGTCTTAAAAGCTTGAGGGTTGGGACACTCTTTTCTGATGAAAAGATTTGTTTTTGTATCCTTCTTGAGGTGAGCCTCCATTCGCTCATTCCAAATCTAATGATTCCTCATCATTGACATGAATTCTTTGAGCTGGCGATCTCCTACAAAATAATTAAGAAGGAAGGTCATATCATCAACACAGAATCCATGTAGATATAATTCACATAGAAAATTTTTGTCTTCATCAGAGCTCCTTGTATAAGCTTCCATGAACCCCTCTGTTGTTTTTGTGTTCTCAGGTAGATCAGACAGAACTAAAGACAGCTTTCTTTGCAGGACCCTTTCTTGTAAAAACATTGCATAACTGGCACTTGGAGGTCTGCAAGATAAAATCTCAGAAGAAATGGAGACTATCTGAATGACTCTTTCCTCCAGGGTTTCCACTCTTTTTGTCATGGCAGTAACTGCCCTCTGTAGTTGCAGCATAGGCTTAGAAGCCTCATATTCTCTACATCTCCTTTCCCAATAAAATAGGGCCTTAGGAATATCAATGGGGATTGGACCCACACATGGATTTGTTTGTACCTCTTGTTCACTAGTTGCCCTTGGGCCAGCCAACTCTTGAATATACGCTTCTTGATCATCTATTTTATTGTTGGCCCAAGTCAATTGTTTATCTTGGCTCTGTACTCTCTCAATTAATGTTGCAATTACTATGAGACCATTGTCTCTAGCTTTGGTAAGATTAGAGATACTTTGTACTGCCTCTATCTCCTTTTCCTTCATGATTTTAGCTGTCTATGTCTTCTGGGCTTCCAGTTCTGCTTCCCTCTCTTGAATTATTTGGTCTTTACTCTAGAGCTCTGTTTGCAATTTTTCAATTATTTATTTTTGTTCCATCTCTCTTTCCATTCTAACCTTCTTGAGGTCAGTGATAATCTAATTTTTCCCCCAAAGTAATCTTTTTAGATTATCAATTTCTTCCAACAGTTGCTGCTCTTTTGAAATATCAATGTCCTCTTGATCAGAGGGATGAGAGAAAGTTCTTGTTTTTTCTTCTATTTTATGCACATCAGGATCTTCCATAGCCATCTGTCCTACACTATCAGTTGCACCCAGCTCTGTTTCATCTTTTCCTATAGCCTCCCTGTCCTGAGGTTCTTCTAGGGTTTCCTTTGTTTGTGCTGGAACTGATGAAGGCCCAGCTTTCTCCTCAGAAGTTCTGAAACCCAGAAGCACTTCAGCTAGGAGAGCAGTATCTTTCTCAGTTTGGGAGAGCTACCTTTTTCTTTTGCTTCTCCATAGCATAGGTGGGGCAGGTGCCTCCAGAGTAGGTGTCTCATCCTCAGAATCTGAGGAAATAGTAAAATTTTGCCTGTGTTCTATCTCCAGAGCATGAGATTGTTTTGAAGTTGGACTTGAACCTAGATGGACAGATGGTTCTGGGGAAACTTCTCTCAGTCTTTTCTTTCTCACTAGAGGGATCTCATCAGAATCATGGGATGCTTCTTCAACCCAATAGTGTTCTCTAGAGTCACCTTTCTTTGGGGTTTTCTTTGCTTTGTGCCCTGACCCCTCCCCTGTTAGTTCCTTAGGGAAAGATTCCTTAGCCAGAGTCATCTTCCTCTGGGCTAAGTGAGTCATGTATGGAGTTTGTTCAAGATCAAGTTCTTTAATTTCTTTGCCTTTCTTCTTTTTATCAGAAACAAGGGCTACAGATGAAGTTGCCTCCAGTGAGAACTTCTTTCCTTTTTGAATTGTTGTAGAGGAGGTTGAAGGTTCTGTCTCTTCTTCTTGCTGGGTAGAGGAACCCTCACCCCTTGATTGTGCCCTCTCTGGCTCTTTGCCCTGGGGATTTTGTTCAAGAAATGTTTGCCATAATTCTTCCCCATCAGATTGAGATAGAAAGTGGTGTTTCACTATCAGAAAAATGAGGCCATGATGTTTTATAGGACCCTTGTTTCACTAATATTTTTCTGCATTTGCCCTAATGGCAGAGTATAGTAAGTTGGGAATGTTTATGATGAATTCAGGGTGTCCATTCCCATGCCTCAGAAAAATCAACATTTTCATTATTGGTCCTAATACTAAGGAAAATTGACCATCACATGTGAAATATTTCATCATCCATATAGCTACAAATTGCCAAGGGTTTGGAAGTGAGGACCTAAGAATTCCTTTAACCTCATTTTTATTTAAATGCAATTGTATCACAGTTTCACCTTCAACAGAGAAATTCTTAATCAAATCAGCATATAAGGTCTTCAGATGATAGAACCTCTCACCTTGTTTAGGCAACCCAGAAATATGACTGATAGTGGTAGCAAAGAGATTGATTTGGACTCCCCTTACAGTTGTCTGATTGTCCCTTATGTTTTTTAGGAACCCATCAACAATATCTTCTTGAAACCCCTCAATTTTTTCCAGAAACTCCAACCATCCTGCATTCCTCAGAATGTCTGTTGCAGCTTCATCCTGCAAAAGGCCTATATTATTTTCTAGTTCTGATTTCTTCTTAACCCCCATACCTAAATTTTTTTGCCTATTCTCTGTGCTTACAATCCTTTCTCACTCCGTAGGCTTTGGAGAACTGTTTCGGCTGACTCTGTTCTTTAAGGTATGTTACAGTTTAAATGAGGATTATTTTGTTAATTCACTGAATGACTTAGGTTGATGGAGAAAGAACTAAAAATCAGTTAGAGTGTTTATGTGATCATAAATGAAGCAGAGTGATAGGACACTCCGTAGGCATTGTGACAGTACAACAAAGATGGCGGCATGCATGAATTTGGAAAGGAAAATGATAGCAGGAGGACGTGTCATAATGACGGCACCCAAAAATGGAAAGACAAGACAGTTGCTATTTAATGCATAATTAAGATAAAATTACCTGAACCATTTTTAATGATGAGGCGCGATGTACTTGGCTGAGATACTGCGGCATTGATGAGACTAGATGCGACGTGGCACCTGAGCAACTTTTTGTGGCTTGAGATGATGTCAATCACCTTCATTGTCACGCAACCTGCAATCATTCCCGCTCTCGCTGAGTGGTTTGAGAATCCATGTATCATGGGTGACATCAGCGTAGTCTTTGCAAATACCTGTGCAAATGAGAGTAATGATTTCTTGTGAGATGCGTGTTGATTTTATTTTATTTCTTCCATAAAGTAGAGGATGAGTCATGATGACCTCATCAATTGGCATTTCTACTTTATTACATGGAGAGGTGGGTCCCCTCCCACTTATTATGGTTGTAAATAACCCTTTATTGGTGGAGCACCGGAGATGCTCCTAGTTTGCGAAGCACCAAAGGTGCTCCTAAACTGTGAAGCACCGGAGGTGTGTTTGATGAACTCTTGACACCTAATCACCTCGATAGCTTGATTATTCTCAACTAGCATGAAGAAGGGAACCGACATTTGCTAGTTTTCAATTCCCTTGGTCGAGAAAGACAGCCATTTACTAGTTTTCCATCTTCCTCTATTTTTTTTTCTTTTTTTTTTTTTTAGAAGGCCGCCATTTGTTGGTTTTCAACCTTCTTTTTTTTTAATTTTCAGAAGGCCGCCATTTGCTGGTTGTCAACCTTTTTTTTAACTAATCCAAAACTATGACAAAGGAGGTATCCCCTATATCAAAGCACAAATCATTAAAGAACTCTTCTTTAGTGGATGGCCTTTATTGAGTCTAATTTGGTGGCCAATCACTAAGAATGTGTCTACGCTTCCATCAATAGGTTCCAATAGTACTGCTCCATTTTTAAAAACTTCCTTTATCTGATAAAGACCCATCCAATGAGTTTATAATTTCCCTTTGAACTCCTTGAATTTAGAATCATAAAGAAGAACCCAATCACCTTGTTGAAATGTCCTCCTCTTGATGTGTTGGTCATGCCACTGCTTCCTTTGATACTGAACCAATTATGATTGATGAATGGCCTCTGTCCAGATTTCATCCAACTCATTGAGCTGAAGAATTCTATTCTGTTTGGCTGTGGACAATGGTAGACCAATATCCAATGCAATTTTAAGTGTCTGGAGTTCAAATTCTATAGACAGAATAGGCTTTTTTCCATAAACTAATTCATATGGTGAGAACTTTGTTGTGGATTTCCAAGTGGTATTGTAAGCCCAAACTGCTTCAGGTAATCTGTTAGCCCAATCTTTTATGTTCATTGCTACTGTCCTTGTCAGAATATTTTCAAGTTTACTATTAGTTACCTCTACCTGCCCATTGGCTTGAGGATGGTAAGGTGAAGATTTTCTATGCCTGACCTGATATAAATCTGTGAATGCTCTGATTACCTATGAAGTAAACTGAGGTCCTCTGTCTGAAACTATGGATCTTGGGGCTCCAAACCTCAAGAAAATCTTATTATAAAGGAAATCAACAACTTTTTCTTCTTGTGCAAATTGCAATGCTTGAGCCTCAGCCCATTTAGTAACATAGTCTAAGCATACTAGAATATACTCCTTTCCTTATGATGGTGGAGAAATTGGTCCCACAAAGTCTAAACCCCACTGCTCAAACGGTTCCATCATGACTTGAGGATGCAGTAACATCTCCTGGGTGAAGGTTGGTTGTCCCATCCTTTGGCACTGGTCACACTGTTGCACATACTTCTTAGTATCCTTATGAAGAGAGGGCCAGTAGTAACCAGATCCCAGGATCTTGTGGATAGTTCTGTGGGAAGAGTAATGCCCACCAGATGGTTCATCATGACATGCTCTTAATACATCAAAAATTTCATCAGTTTTCAAACACCTGCGCAAAACGAAATCAGAACCACATTTAAACAACAATCCATTTAACCATTTGTAAGATAAGCTTTCCTTAACTAAACATTTTTTCTATTTTGAAGTAAAATGGGATGGATACAAGCCTATAGCTAAAAGATTAGCTATGTCAGGGAACCAAGGTACAGTAGAGGAGATAGCAAAAAGATGTTTATCTAGGAACCTGTCCTCCACTGGTTGGTTTTCTCCTCCTGTATGCAATCTTGACAAAAAATCAGCAACCAAATTAAACTTGCCTAGATTATCAACTATGGTAATATCAAATTCCTGCAATAGCAATAACCACCTAATGATCCTTGCACCTACTACTGGCTTATTCATTAGGTACTTGATGGCTACATGATCAATGTGCACAAATATTTTATATCCAGTGATATAATGCCTAAATTTGTTTATAGCATAAATGACTGCCAAGAATTCTTTTCAGTTGTGGTGTAATTTCTTTCTGCAGATGTAAGGTTTTTGTTGATGTAATAAATGGCATGCATACTCTCTCCTTCCTCCTTTTGTCCTAAAATTGCCCCAATGGACTCATTTGAAGCATCAGTTTGTATGTGAAATGGTAAAGTCCAATTAGGTCCTCTCAAAACTGGTGTGACAGTAAGCTTCTCTTTCAAGGTTTCAAATGCTAATTGATAGTCTTCTATCCATAGAAATTATGTGTCTTTGTTAAGCAGGGTAAATAGGGGAGCAACTATTCTGCTGAAATTTTCTATGAATCTCCTATAGTAGCTTGCATGACCCAGAAAACTTCTAACATCTGTCTGATTTTTGGGTGAAGGCAACTGTGTGATCACTTCTATCTTGTTTTGATCCACTTCGATCCCATTTGTTGAAATGTGGTGTCCCAATACAATTCCTTCCTCTAGCATCATGAAGCACTTTTCATGGCTAAGGGATAATTGATTTTTCTCATAGCATTTTAGTACTTTCTCAAGGTTTGTGAGAGCTTCTTCAAAATTATCCCCATACACAGTAAAGTCATCCATATAGACCTCCATGCATTCATTAGCTAGTTCAACAAAAATGGCTAAAACAAGTCTCTGAAATGTAGCTGGGGCATTACATAGTCCAGATGGAAGAACTTTGTAAGAAAAAGTTCCCCAAGAGCAGGTGAAGGTTGTTTTGTCCTAGTCTTTAGGTGCTACTTGAATTTGGTTATACCCACTGAACCCATCTAGAAAAGAAAAATACTTTCTCTCAACAAGGTTGTCCAGTACTTGGTCAATGAATGGTAAGGGAAAGTAATCCTTTTTTGTAGCTTTGTTTAGCTCCCTATAGTCAATACACACCCTCCATTTCCCATTCTTTTTAGGCACTATGACAAGGGGTGAGACCCATTGACTGTCTGAGATTGGATATATAAACCCTACTTGCAGTAATTTTTCTATTTCAGTTTTAACAATGTCCTTTAAAGTAGGATTCAATCTTGTCTGGGGTTGTCTGACAAGTTTAATATCCTCAGTGTATATATGATGGGTATAGATCTTAGGAGGTATGCCCTTCATATCTTGGTATTCCCAAGCAAAAGATGCTGAATGGGAAATTAGAAGTTGGATAAGTTTTTCTTCATGATTTGTTGTTAACTGAGTATTGATATTAAGTGTTTTCCCTAGTAAAATCATGACCTATTTTATGATTTGATCCATAGATGTAGTTAATCCATACATTAGAGTCATGGTATTGAGGGGGCAAGAATGTGGAAGCAACATGTGGAACGTGGCTAAGTCTCTGTAAAAGGTTTCCCCACAAGGAATTATATTTGCGAGGGTACAATGAGAAGCAGTAAGAAGTTCTCTCCTAGAATCTTGGGCAAGCTCCATCACATCCTCATTGATTAGGATGTGGGTAATGTCTTCTATTGTATCATAGTAGATTTCTTCTTCCAATTCTCCTAGATGTTCCCCAATGGTTACCATAGCTACTGAGGCACTGTTGTCATTGTTCTCTAGTTCATCCACCCATACTCTTCATGTATAATGTATTGATGGTTTAGCTGGAGGATACAGAGATATTTTCTTCAAATCTATCCCATTAGAAATGACCATATCCCTAATTCAACAATCAATAGTGTTGTTGATGTAGCCAGCCATGGTCTTCCTAAAATCAATGGATAAGCATTTATCTAGTTTCTCGGTTCTAATAGCAGGAAGTCTACTGGAAATTCTGGTGATTCTATCACAACTGGTACATCAATGATTACTCCTTTTGGAATAGCTACTGACTGGTCGGCAAGTTGAAGGATTGTAGTTGTGGATTGGATACCTGATAGAGCTAATTTGTCCATTATATGAACCATCATCACATTAATTGATGCTCCCAAATCAACCAAAACATTTGAAATTTCTACTCCTGAGATGAAAACAGTTATGACAGGATTTCCAAGGTCTCCATATTTTGGGAGGAGCATTTCTCCTATCAATAGATCTACTACTTTCCCTTCCAACTATATTGTAGAAGGAAATTTTTTCTTCCTACCATGTGTTTTGACACAATGTTGTTTAATGAATTGATTTAGTTCTGGTACATCTCTGATTTCTTGAAGAAGAGGAATTTCAATGTTTAATTGCCTAATTTCTTGTAAAAGTTCTAATCCCAGGTTGGGTTGGACTTGTTTTTGTAAGATCTATTTCTGGGGGACATGTTGTTTGAGTCGTTCTGGGTACGGTGCTAGTTTTTCCATCTCTGGAGCATCTCCGGAGCTTTTATCAGAGTTGTGTCTGGGAATGTTATATAGAGTCAGTCTTTTAGGAGCAACTCCAGAGTTATCCAGGGATGATTCTTTTAGCACTTTTTCGGTAGTAATCTCCTCTGGGAGTTGAGTGGATGAATTTTTAGGTTCCTCATCATTGGTTGCTTCAACTATAGTTGGAGGAGATGGTCTTGGGAATGCTTTCCCAAAACACAGCTAGAGATTATTTGAATATATAGCATTAATACCAGCCATGTTTTCTTGCTCTGTCATGTAAACAGCTGCTCCCTATTTATTTCGTGGGTTTGGTATAGGCTGAGCTGGTAAGGGTGGTTGGCTAACCGGCTCATTTTGTGATTAACCTTGTTTGTTGGAGGGTCCAGTTAGTAAAGCTTGTTGTTGAGGTTGGAAACATCTAGGTTGTCCCTGGTATTGTTGATTATATCCCTATTAAGGACCCCATTGAGGTTGCATGTTTTGAGATCCAAATTGTGGTGGCCACTGTTGATTTCCCCAGTGCTGATTTTGCCAATTTTGGTTTTGCCAATGTTGATTTGGCCAACCCTGTTGTCCCCAAGGAGGATTATTCTGAGGCCCATGCCAAGTTGGATTCCATTGATTATTTCCCCAATTAGAAGGACCACTGTAAGAAGGCTGGTTTGGATACTAATTATAAGAGAAATTCCCATCTTGTTTTTATCCCACATAGTTCAATTCTTCTTCTATTACAGCATTCTTCTTACTCAACCTTTTTAAGGCTGGGAATTGACTACATTAACTGGTAGGATGTTCCTTGTCACAGATCTGACAAATCTCTGATTTGTCTAAAGGGCATTCTCTCAACAGATGCTTATTTCTACACCTAGGACAATAGATGGAGAGTGGTTTAGTTGTTCTATTTTGATCAGTTGTTCTAGTTTTTGCCTAAATCCCATCCAATGTGGTATTTAATTGGACCAAAATATTTGTTTTTAGATTTGTAATCTCTTCCATTAACTATCCTATTTTATTCTTCCCTTTGAAAGTTTTGGATGATCTCACTCCATCTTGGGTTCTAGAATAGTTCCTGCAGAGTTCTTCTATAGCAGGTATATCCATTTTGTTGATATTTCCTTTTCCCATTAGATCCAGTGCATGTTTTGATTCTTTATTCAATCCTTTTACAAACAGGGTTCTGGCCAAAGAGTGATTTACTGGGTTGCCATAACTTCTCAAGGCAAAGTTAAACCTGTCCACATAGTCCTCTAAGGTCTCTTCCCCTCCTTGTCTAATTTTAAACAATTCCTCATTTTTATTACTGACTCTACAGTAATCTTGGTACTTTCCTAAAAACATTATTTCCAACTGATCCCAAGAATGAATAGAGTTATGGGGTAAACACATAAACCATCTCATTGCAGAATCTTTCAAGGTTGAAGGCAACAGTTTGAGTTTTTGGTTATCTAATCCATAATCATAAGTTTGGCATACTACTTTGAATTCAAACAGAAACTGATCTGGATCCTTGGAAGAAAGACCTCTAAAATTTGGCAAGTGTGCTGGTGAGATATTTTTCATAGGAGCATTGTCTCCAGCAGCCAAAACAAGGGGATATGAGAAGGTTCTTGGAGCCTGATTTTTCTCTTCTTCATTATTATCATTATTATCATCCATGTTTAGTACTGGTTCTTCTCCCTAAGGTTCTAGGAAATTAGGTTCTATCAAAGGATCTTCTTGAAACTTTTGTTGTAATTCTTGGATATAATCAGGGAGTGGAAGATTTGGAGGACCTAAGGGATTATTGATTTGAGGTGCATCTTCTAAGGTAGGTTCTAGGTTTCTTTCTTCAACAAGATCTTGTGCAACCCCACTGCTTTCTCCTATAGCTTGTTGATGGGGTGTCTATTTTATGTATCTTCCTTTTGAATCTCTAAATCTAATCATACATATCTAACCTAAAAACTGTTTAGCTAAGTTTCCCTAATTAACACAATCATCCCTGGCAATAGCACCAAAAATGACAAGGGGTCGTTGTACCTCATCATTTAATCATATTTCAGATGTCAAAATCCAGGGCTGTGTCCTCAGCTATCTGCAAATAGGGATTCTACAGTTACTAATTTTCTCTAGCTAATTCTAATTGCTTTTACTAATTTGAAGAGATTGATTTATCTGCTTACGAAATGAATTCAAAGAATGTTGAAAACAAAATTGAACAGTAAATTACTCAAAGCAAATCTATAAACTACAACATGCATCTATCTATCAAAATCAATAAATATTCTATAAAGTAAAATTTGAAACAACAAAATAGTGGTACTAGTATTCTGCCTTGGTGGTGAGAGTGGGCCCTTTCTCCACACCCTTAGGGCTGAAGGCTACAGTAAGGAATCAACACAAAAGAATAAGATCACAACTAAATTTGGTCCAATTCCATTCGCTTTGCATTCATAGAAATATTGATATCCCAATTGAGATTACAGAAAATCTAGAATAATAAAAGTCTTCCTTTTCTACTGCTTCTGTAAGTATATATAAAATGAGTGATGACATATCACTTATCTTATCTACCAGTTCTTCTATGAGATGACATCCATCTCTTTATTATACTAGCTATCTAACTATGAAAAATAACCATGCAATAAAAATAGATTAGGTGGAACAGAAGTCCACTCTGAATTTTAAGTTTGAGTCTTAATACATTTGGGTAGCAAGGCCCTGAAAATATGGCTATTAAATCAGTTTCATCCATAACTCATGCAAAAACTTAAAAAGAGATAAAAACTCCCAGCAGTTAACTAAAGATGGCCCTTAATCACTCAGGTGATGATTTGAGTAATATGAGGGGTATCACGATCACCGCTGAAAGTACCTGACTGATAGTTGTGCTGGAAATCTGCTCTGTTCTAAAGAGGTGCTAGAAATGTATGTCTTTGTCTACATCTTTAGAGATAATTGCGGCCTTCTTGCTCAGCTCTGAAGATGCTCCAGACTTCAATCCAGCTCTGAGAAGGCTATTCCTCTTACTTAAAAACTTCTGATGTCATGGTATTCTGGTATTGTCTCTAGAGATATTTAGGACTACCTTTGGAGATGCACAAAATTGCCATCCTGAACATCTACACCTGTTGATTCAAAAAGAGAAGTTTTTCTACATATTTCCATCCATTCCATGCACATTAGTCCTTTAATCAGAAATCATGATCTTAAGTAATTTATCTTCAATTAATCATTATTTAGAACAATCTTGCTAGCCTATTCAAGTGCAGACATCAAGAAAGATGGGATCAAAAAGGAGAAAAAGAGAGGTAAAAAGATATATTTTATGGGTACTACTTGGCACTCATCATCTTGTAGTAATGCTACCACAAGTATTGGAGTATCTAATGGGACAAATTCACAAAATTACATAGCTATCAGATTTAACTATCAAAACTTGGTATCTAAAGGGACTTCTTCTATGAATAAGTACTCTCAACCACCTCTTCATCTCACCTATTTGCAACCACCTTCCACCTATCAATATGTCCAACCACCACTAAACTATTTAGCCTCCACCCATCACTACTTAGGCTCAATCACCTCCTCACTTTGGTTCTAATTCTTCACAATAAACCACATCTCCCAATGATGCCATCTTAAACCAACTTTTGCAAGGCATGACTTCTTTACAACAAAAGGTGAAAACTTGACAAATTCTTCATAACCTAGTATACCAACTTATCATGCCCATAACCCTCTATCTTATGCAATCTTGAGAATCCCTATGCCTGATAGGTTTGAGACTCCTGACTTTGAAAAATATGATGGAAAAGCTGATCCTAATACTCATGTGGCAGCATTCACGGCTATGTGTAGTGATTTCTACTTTGAAGAGGATTTGTTAGCAAAATTTTTCCCGCAATCTCTCAAAGATACTACTTTAGAATAGTTTTGCTCCTTACCTTCAAATTCAATACACTCTTTTTCACAATTAGTTGATCAATTTTTACAATATTTTCAAGAAAACATTGGACCTCAAGTATCCTTGATTGATTTAGTTCATTGCAAGCAAGGCTCGAAAGAGAAGTTGACTAAGTTTATTAGTCACTATCATGCCGTCTATGCACAAATTCAATATCAGTTGAAGGATGAGGATGTTCAAAAGGTGTTTATTATGAATCTACGACCTAACATCTGTGATAAGATTCTCTTAATGAAGTATAACTCCTTTCAACATTTATGCACTGCCCTTCGTGATTATCAACTTTCATCTAGTCAGTATGAAAACTAGAACTCATCAACTCAAGTTGGTCAATCCATGGGTGGACCATCACAAAACAACTTCAAGAAGAATAATAGGAGTTTCATCAAGGTTAATGGACCGAATTCAAACAACTTTTCACAAATGTCTGCTATCACTTATCCAAAGAAGGTACCGTATCAACAAAGAAAGTTTACTCTGATATCTGAATCCTATCATTCTATCATGAATCAAGCTCTGAGTAATAACCTTATGAAGCTTCCCTTGATAAAACCTTTAGATCTTAGTAGAACGAAAGGATCTTATTTCAATGCTAATGCTTTTTGTTGTTACTATCGAACACAAGGACATGATACCGAATGATGTATGCGTCTTAAACATGAAATACAAGACCTCATTGACTTCAATGTGATACAGGTATAGGGTGTGAATGATAATGGGAATAAGTCAGTTGCTCCGTCGAATCGGAACTTACAGCTCTTCACTAATCCCTTCCCTAAGCATTCCGATAATAACATGATAGAACAAAATACACTTGAAGTAGAAGATGACTACCTAAACTACACTGAGATTATTGCTACAATAGAAGTGGATAAGGAAAATACTGAAGTATCATCTCATCCATGAAGGAATGGTATTTATTCTAAAGTTCCTCCTCCATTATCCCTTCAGGGATCGAGAGCTATGCAACATATATCAGAAAGACAAATGGAACAATCAAAACAAGAGACTTTGACAAATGTAAAGATCGAGATAGTACAAGATAGTCCTTGTCACTATGATAGACAAACTCAATAGAGAAAGCTAGTTAAAAATTGGAAAAGAGCAAGACGATTATCATCAGTTGGAAATAATAGTGGTTCTCCTCCTCATAAGCAACAAAAGACTTCATATACACAAGGATATGAGAAACAAACATCACATGGACTTCTTGAAAACAAACAAGACTCTCATAAGAACCACTCAAGCTTTGCACAAAACTTGATAGAGCATCGAACTCCAAGAGGCTCGCAAGTTCCAAAATTAGTACGATTGTACTGGCAGGTAAGTATTTCTAACCCTTTAGCTCCGTGATGTGTTATGTGTTCTTTAGGCCTCCTAGGATGACCCTTTATAATCTCGTAAGGTTAAAAATACTGAGAGACCACCTCTGTTGTGACCCTTCTTCTATTTGTATCATCATTCTTCTATATTACTTCTCTTCTATTTTCAGTGTTGTGTGTTGTGTCTTATGGACATAGCATTGTGGTTGGTGGCTTGGGGGCACCCTCCAACATGATTTTCCCTAAGGCACTTGTTTCTCCTCTCTTCCTTTATTGTTTCCCTTCCTCTAGTGGTTCTATCTAATGGGCGGGTGACGAAAAACATATTATACTAATATGGACCTAGTGTCCCTTCGGCAAGAAATCAAAAAATGGACCTAGTCCATACATGATGATGGGGTTGTTATATATTATCTGACGCTTGGCTAGTAGAATCACTCCATTTGATCTTGATGTTGTCTTATCACACTTACAAAACATAACAATATTGCTGCTTCATGCCCTTTATCTATCTTGAATCTTGCATTCTTCGGTTCTCTATGTGATTCATCATATGCATTGTTGATTATCATGATTATGTGGATGCTAACACCTTTTCTTGCAGGGAATTGTGTGTTTATGGGAACATTTGGTGATCGTAAAGTACATGTCACCTTTGGGGGCATGGACTTTGCGAGAGCTCGTGTTCCCTTGTGTGTTTTCTTCCTACCTTAACGTGCTTGATCTCGGTACATGACATCAACCACCTTAAGGTGGGGGCATATATAAGGTAAGCTATCTAATGTAGATGCTAGCAATGTGTGTTTACGAATCTTGAATCTATTACAATCACTTAAGCCCTCTGTGGATCTGGGATATTGTGCATATCCTTTTTATCTTAAGCCCTCCATGCAAGGCGGAGATGGTGTATTTCTCGAGGAGAGTGCACAATCCTGCCATTTTCAAAAAGTCCTCTAAGTAGGTGGGGAGTGGATTTGAGACTATCCTAACCCTTAAGCGTGTCTTCAGTGATTGTTGTGGCAAAGCCCAATCATCGGTGTGTGCATGTAATGTACCTGAGATGGTGATGGACCTTGAAATGGGTACACTCCATCTCTTGTCTGTCGTGTTTTCTCCATGTCTTCCATATGTGTGTGTATGGTGTGTTTGTTCCCAAGCATAGTCTAAATACTGGTGGTGATGAGTCCCTCCTATGCTTTGGGATTTGTATGGCGTGTTTGTTCTCAAGTGTAGTCTCAAAACTGGTGGTGATGAGTCCCTCCTACACTTTGAGATTTGTATTGCGTGTCTATTGTCCCATGTGTAGTCTAAAGACTGGTGGCGATGAGTCCCTCTTGCACTATGGGTTGTGTGTTTGCTTTCCTTGTACTTGCATTTTGCATTTTATGTATGAGAAAAAAGAAAAAGAAAATAATCATTGCATTCACTATATTCACTATGTTTTGCATGTCTCCAACGTTGTCTTCTCTATGTTTTGCATGACTGTAATTGTCTTCTCCGTGTTTTACATGCCTGTTACTGTCTTCATTATGTTTGGTGTGTCTTCTCTGTGCTTGGTGTGTTTGCTATGTTTATTGACCATACTTTAATGCATGTATTGTCCTTGCGTTTATACATACATTAAAGTGGGGGCTAAATGTTATGTTAGAAAATGTACCCTTGGGGGCTTTTCCCTCTTAAGGTTTAGCTCCTGGGTCCTGTAATTGCATTTAGAGCATCTTGCATGTTATTTCTGACTCCTAATGAGAAAACCCTTGGGTCTTACAGTGCAAATAGAACCTAGGGGGCTGCACTTTGATGAATCATGAGCAAAAATGGTATGGTGGACTTGGACGCTAGCACCCTTGTCCAGCCCTATTTTGGGTCTGCCCTAATTTCAAATGTCAGTTTAGTGACTATTATTTGGGTCCTAGGCCAACATCTAAAGTTTGAATTATGAAATTCTTAACGAGAATCTTTGTAGTTGCATATATAAGCATGATTAGGCTTCATTTGCAAACTAGATGGAAATTAGATGGACATTTTGATTGACAAGCTTTTGTGAAAGTGATTCAAGACATTCATTGTGTTGAAAAGAAGTACTTTGTTGTTATTGTGTTTGTATTTGTAGATTTGACATCCATCTCCTCATGGCATGTAGAGCATATTCCTTCCATGAGATCTTCACTACAAGGTGATATCTATTATGTTTTCAATCATTTATCATTTGCATTTTTGCCTCTATCCTGCCAACATACGCAGTCTCAGTGTTTGAAAGACTTGAATGTCTCTCTAGGGCTTGATCGAGGCAACCCTCTAAACACAACAACCCCCTCCCATGCTCCTTGTGATTCCAAGTTACAAGTGTCGCATCTAAACGAAGTGGATTTGCAAGAAGGAGTGGCAGACATTGAGGATTTGGGATCTGAAAAGAAATAGGACATTGGAGCTTTTCTTGGATTAGGGTGTTAGTCCCCATGTCCTCCACAATTGAATTCTTAGAAATGGAAGTTGCAATGTAGATCAAGGTCGGAAGGAGATCAAGATTCTGTAAAGAAACAGGTACCTTGGATGTGGGCGCCAGTCCCTATGTCCCCAACTTCTCCACCTTTCAAACTTCAAAAAATAGTGAGTTAAATATCTTTGTCCCTTATCTCAGTCTGAAAGGATTTGCCATAATTTGATAATTTGCTTATTGTTTAGCATATTTAGGGTTTTTAAGTACAATTGAGCATTAAATTGAGATATTGTTTAACACATCCAAGAATCCACAACTTCCCAAGTGGCAACCCAACCTGATAGGTGATTGTTCTCGCATAGTTGAGATTCAACTCGGTTGATATGCCCTTGGAATGTTTGGTGTGAAAGGAGGATTTTGCATAAACCATTAAAACCCCATCATCCCCTCTTTTCAAGATTTCCCAAAACAATAGCATTAGATTTCACACAGACATTTATCTCCATTGCAGAATTATTCAAACAACATCGTGTCATATTGCTTGCACAATTGGGCCAGATAGCAGTTGTGTAAACATAATCTATTCTTGCTCGAAACTAAAATGCACAAGTTGTTCCATATCACATTAGTAGTAATCCTCTCCTCTACATTTGG
This sequence comes from Cunninghamia lanceolata, assembly GCA_027924645.1. Taxonomy (NCBI): domain Eukaryota; kingdom Viridiplantae; phylum Streptophyta; class Pinopsida; order Cupressales; family Cupressaceae; genus Cunninghamia; species Cunninghamia lanceolata. Next base: position 4,564,717 of record BSBN01001135.1, on the reverse strand, counting down.
AAACTTTGGTCAAAAATTTACCTAGAAACTCCCAACAACTAGGAGCTAAAAAGAGGAAGTTCAAAACTTTTTACAAGCTCCAACTACAAAGCCATTCGGTAAATTAGGGGTTCTAAGAACTTTTGTACTCGAATTAGATAGTACCTGAGGTTCAAAGGTTCATAAAACTACCGACTAGGAGGAAAGTCAGGTAGTTATAAAGTTCAAGAATTAGTGGAGACCCCAACTACAAAGAATTTGATACTTGTAACTCCCATAATTTTCACATTAGGACCTTAGGGCTATATAAATATTTGACTTCATTAAAGCCATAATCGAATTTCAAAACTTTTCAACATGGGAGGTAAATAGAATTATTTCCCATAACTATGTATTTACCCACTCTTTCAAATATATCTTCAAACAAAAATTTAAATTGGAAACTTTGAAACCATGCTTTAGGCTGAAAACTAAAAACTCCATATCTTCCTCATAATAGCTCCATTCTTCAAAAAAATTGGAAACAATAATGATCTAACCCCTTCGAGTAAAAACTGGAAATCTTTTCAACTCCAGCAACCCAAAAATCCAAATTTGGCTTTATTTACAGATTGCCGACAGAAAAATCAAAATCAAAGGTTTAAAATATTTCAAACGGTGAGGTATTTTGGCATACAAACTGGGCACATTGGGTAGAATGAAGTTAGGGTTAAGCCCATAAAAGTATTTTGTACTAGCTTGCACAAATTTTTAGATTTAAATGTTTTCATCATTTGGTAGTTTTAGGGGTTCAGGGTGCTCCAGAAGTTTGAAATTTTCTAATTTCAAGATTTCTGGCAACACCTAACAAGGGATAATCTCAAGTCCATTGGCATCCATGATCCTTCCTGATGTGTTCTATGTAAATCAGAGGAGGAAATTATGGACCATCTATTCCTCAAGTGCCTGTTCTTGGGTGCTTGTTGGGACTGGTTAAAGAATAAGCTCAACTGGAAAGGTCCATTTCTGAATGACATTATGGAACTATTTAAGTGTTGGCCAAGGATCCATAATTTAGTTTCAAAATTCCTTTGGATTTCAATCCCCTCCATGTTACTCTGATAGATATGGAAGGAATGTAACAATAGGACCTTTAATGAGAAGTAAGCAAACATTATGGAGGTGCAAAAGAAAATTGAATGAGGCATGGGGGAAATTGTTATGGAAAGACTAAGAAAGTACTCTCTGAAACCATTTACTAGCTGGGATGGGGACTCCATGAATAAATGGTAGGATTTGAAATTACCACCGAACTATAATGTGACACACAAAAACTGATCGGGCAAATGTCAAGTGGTGTCCTCCTCCAGTTGACAGGTCAAAGATGAATTTTGATGGCATCGCAAGGGAGGACCAAGTTTGTTAGGCACTGGAGTTTCTATTAGGAATAAAAAAAGGAGATATTATTTGGAAAATCTCCAAAACACTCTCAATCGAAACCAACAATGAGGCCAAGTTCTTGGCGCTTCTCTATGGGCTAACAAGGTATTCAAGGGAGAGAACTTAATGGACATTGACATAGAAGGGGATTCATGAATAGGTATGCATTAATACTATCAATAACAAAATAGTTACAAACTATAAGTTGAAGTAAATTGCAGAGTCTATCTAAAGACTAATGGATGGCATGAACCAATCAATCAATTATATCTATTGGGAAGGAAATCACACAACAAATTACTTAGTGAATATTGCCTGTGACCTCAAGGAGGATGAGATCATTTCAAATGACATGTCCAAGAGGAAAAACATCCCACCCAGATTGCATTGACTAGTTCACAAGGACAAACGAACATCTCTGGTTGTAGAAGGACATCGTGTGGCAAGTACTATAGATTGAATACATTTTGGTTTAATTCTTTCAAACATTTGTAAATGTTAGTGGGGATTGCCAAAATATTCAAGGGAATGTCCTCCACACACATAATGAGCACTCTGTTTGGTCCCTATTTGTTTGGGTTGGTGACGATCCTCGTGAATGCTACGAAAAGACCATAGGTGGAGATCGTTTGAATTTGATAACAATTATATGAGCACAGAGAATCTATGGTTGGACTACTCTAATCCTCATGAATCTTATACCAATTATAAGTTTAGGGTGAATGGAATCTCAACCCACTCAAATATGACGCAACAAATGGTTTTTTATTGTGAATGTGCCTACAACAAAGAGCCAGAGGAGGAAGAGGAGGAAGTAGAGGAGGAGGAGGAAGAATCAGTGGAAGATTAGATTAAGAGAATTTTTTAAGTTGATCAGGAGGGAGTGTTAGCTACAATCAAACAAGTTATTAGAGCTCACCACTTCACCGGTGAACACATACATGATGGTACACTCTATGAGGATTTCCTCATGTCGATCATGTTGATAATGGGTAGAAAACAAAGTGGGAAGTTGATGGCCCACGCATTTGTGAAGAAGGAACTGAGAGGTAAGGCTTATGAAGCTATTTTCGCTTTTGACAAAAAGCCCAAAATAAGCATGTTGGGCAGTGTTTTTGATGCTACTACTACAAGGAAGAATAAAATCATCATGGAGGCCTTGAGTTTATTTTGAGACAACATTCATAGGAATAACATGGAGGTATTCAACTTTCATCATAGCCAATATGGTGACTTATTATCCCCACCTTAGATCGAGCATGCATTCAAGCTATCAGAAGGGCTTTGGTTTATGTGGAATTTAAGGATGTTGAGTGATTGATTTTTGTATTCATGCATGTTCAGAGAAGCCATGCTATGTATCTATTTTTTGTTAAATATAGTGGAAAGGGAACTACCCCCTCTGGCAGCACTTATCTATCAAAAAATAGTACTCTTAGATTTCTTAAATTTTATGATTTTATTGATTATATTTATATATTTTAAAATTTTATTACTTTATTAGTTTGATTATTTTATCAATTATATACTTTATAAAGGATGAAAAGAATATAGAGTGAGTTGAAAAATAGTAAAAATATTTAAGGTTGTAAGCAAAATGATAGTATTTTCTTTGTTGCAATTATAAATTTGGTTTTTTTTACAATAATTTTACAAGTGTGTTACAAAATATTTCTTCGCATGAGTTCAATCTAAATTAATAAAGATATGAAGTAAACAATTTGTTTTGTTCTCATTTAAAAATTATTTTATTTTAGTTTTTATTTTCTCTCTACTACATTTTCTTAAACATAAAAAAATTCTAATACACTATGAACCATCAAACTAAAAAAGAAGATAAATAAATAAATTTTATTACTTGCGAAGATTTACCTTGGTTAACCATGCCTAGGGCCCATTCATAGGCAAAAAACAATGAAAAGAATATAGAAGAAGATAAATAAATAAAATGTACTTAACAAAATAGCTCTAAAGTAAAATAAACTAGCATACCTATCTTTGTAAGATCTATGTAAATGGCCCCGAGAGTTATCATTCTGGAGACACCTATTTTTAACTTCATGTGTGATTAAAGTAGGAATAAGCACTTGGAGAATGATATCTCTTGGCGTCTTATAGATAGATTTTTTAAAGATAAGTATGTAGTCAAAGGGCCCTTGGATCAAGTCTTGTTGAGTGGTTATTTTAAGATATAGGATTTTATATATGTAATACAACAACTATATGAGCTAACCACTTCCTAATATAAATTTATTTTAATTACTTAAAAGTTATATATATATATAGGTTTGTATAAGTAAAAGAAGTTTATATATATACCATATTTTCATATAAATTTATTTTAATTATGCCGAGAGGCGTAACCTACAGTGGCAGCATGGGGTGAAATGGTGTGAGTGTGTTAAGAAAAATAAATTTAAAAAATAATTAAATAGCCAACATATTAAAATAAATAATCATAAACATTAAAAAAAAAATAGCCCACAAATGCAACATTAATAATTAAAACATATATAAAACATAAATGTTTGAAAGTCTCCAATACCGAAAACAATTAGATAAATTTAGAGAGCTGAAAATAAAATCACGAATTACCACAAGGAAGAAGCACAAAATAAAAATAAAGAAGCAGCAAAAAAATCAAAAAATCAAAATCTAAGAATCAATGAAAATCACATATATGAATTTCTTGATTTGGTGGAATAATGGTGTTAATCGTGTATGCATAAATCATTTCATATTGTTAGAATATTAAAAAATTCAAATTCATTTAAATCCCCCGTAAAATCCTCATTTACTTTTAATTTTCTTTTAATCCCCTTTCTTGATTATATGAATTTAGTTTTCTTTTTAAAAATATTTTATGCAAGAAGGAAGAAGCACAAAATAAAAATCAAGAAGCATCAAAAAATCAAAATCAAAATAACTATTGATAAAAATTTAAATAATCTCTCAAAATTAAATTTTTTTCATAATATTTTTACATTTTACAATTTACAAACATCATAATATATATTCCCAGAAAAACATGACACATGACATGGTGTCATGTAATGTCCCCCTTTAGAATATCCTTTATTTCTTAATCTACACACAAGAATAACTACTAGAAAGGGACAGTAGCAATAATAGAGATTAATAATGAGATCAATACATAATAATTAAGGTTAGTGACATCATGATCATAATTGATAACAATGAACAAATACATAAATCCAAATATATATAGATTTTCTCATACTTATTCTTTTACCATGTTTAGGCCTCATGATATTCTTTTACTTATTTGAAATCATATACCCAATCTGGTCTGAAAAGCCTTTGCAGAGAAACTCCATGTGCAGTCTTTCCCTGCTCCTCTGTCGATGGATCCTACTTGCGGGTAAGCATACAACGGCACTATCTTTTGAATCATCTACAAAATTAACTGGTTCCCACACATTTTCCATCTAGCTCAAGGAGTCAATTGAAGTGAGCACTAAAGAGACAGATAACCATCCACCTCCAAAACAAAACTGAAGAAAGATAGGCTGCCATCTTTTGTACAAGTGAGGAGAATTAGACCTTCGCATGAGCAAGCATGGGAAAGTCAGCCAAAATTCCATTTTTGATCACAGATTTCTCTTGTTTGAGAAATACAAATGATTTCATCTCAAGTTGCTTCAAACCATTCAAGTCTTTTAAAATATACAGCCCTACACTTCATCAATATTGGATCGTCTTCTAACAAAACTCAAATCGCGTTCACCTTAGATGCTTATCTTTCCATTTCTAGCTGAGTAAATTGCATCTAGAGAGCTATGAGAAAGATCATTGTATTGACATCTACTATAAGCTATCATGTCAGGCTCAAATCTCATATGTAGAGACAAAATGGGTTGAGGTGTTTTCCGTAGGAGTTAAGAAGAATGGCATATGTCTTCTTTCCATTTAATTATGCTCTGATGAATGTCCATAGCTTGTATCAGCATTGCCATTTTGGCGCAGACCGAGAGGGGGTTGGAAAACATTATGGGACTTGGTCGTATACCTACCAATTGCATTTGATTGAAAGTTTCCAAAGCCTTTTCAAAAGATCCATGTTGTATATATATATATATATCCCATGATCCCTGCATTATATCTTATTTAAGGCGTCTCTACCACAGGTGCATTCTGTCAAATCATTCATAGATATTGCCTTCCATATTTGGCACACTACATACCTTAGAGCCCTTGTCATTCACTTCAATGATCGTATCTTTCGGCATTTTGCAATGCCTTTCCAGAAGCTCCATTTTCTTCATTTGATATAGAGACTAAATTGCAAGATTTTGGCATCTTGGGCATTGAAGCAAACCACGACTTCTTTCTTGACTAGCTTGTGCTGGAGTGGGCGATATGAATGCAGGTATGGATGCCACTGCAATAGTTGTTATGTCAAAAAATGTCCCCTTGGGGACTTTTCCATCTTAAGGTTTAGCTCCTAGGTCCTGTAATTGCATTTAGAGCATCTTGCATGTTATTTTTGACTCCTGATGAGAAAACCCTTGGGTCTTGTGGCAAATAGGACCTAGGGGGCTGTACTTTGATGAATCTTGAGCAAAAATGGCAAGGTGTGTTGGTCCCCGAATCCACAGAGGGTTTGCCAGTTCCTATGCACAGGCAGATTCGGCCCACAAATACAGGAGGTTGTGTGAGCTACCTCCCCTTCACTTCTAGTTCTGCCACACCAATGGGGGGTATCCCTATAGCTAAAGATTTTGATCTTTGACTCACCCAATGACAGAAAGATTTAGCTTTACAACAACAGGTAGAATACTCTCATTTATGGACCAAGATTTGTATGATAGATCACAAGGCTGGCAACATTCTTGGACATATCTAACTGGTTAAGGATGAGAGTATGCAGGGGTCCTAATCCTACTACAAACTAGCAAGGTGGAAATATGGAAGGATTTGTTTTGATGTTTTGGATGCAAGACAGGGGGTTTTGGATCATAACACAACACAGGGAGCATACTGGTGCCTATCTCAGGGCAAGGAGTCAACTAGACGTATACAAGTGAATGATTTGCACTGACATTCAAGTTTCAAGGGGTTAGATTGGTGCTTGCCTTACAAACACCACCCAAGACTGAGTATTTAGCTACTTCTGCTTACAAATATCCTAGCTGACATACATTCTTCTCCATACTTAACCTAAAATAGTTTAATCCACTCCTTGAATGGAGGTCAAAAGATCAAGCATGCAATACAGAAAGTCTATATTCTAGAATCTAAGAAACCCTTAGCAACCATATTCAAAAGGAGATATGCATACAGTAAATGGAGACAAGCAACTAAATACATGCAAGAATGCATTTTTCATATAAAACAACAATAAAACTGAAAAAGTATGCAACATGCATTCAAAATGCAACTCATAAACTCCAACAGAGATAAAATAGCCAAGAAAGGCTTTGTTTCTCGTTATTTTCCAAAAATTTTGCCCAAGTCTTCAACAACCCTCAAAAATGAGTGACAACATTTTTTTATAAAGCAAGAACCTGTACTCAGCCATTAATTACATGGTCAACTCAAAATTTTACCAAATACATAGCATCATGAAAATGGCGCCAGGAACACTGAATGCAGCCAGGAGACAAAGAGAGAAGAAGCAGGTGAAATGGGGATATGTGCCGCCATTTGAAGATTTTCCTCATGAATTTGGTAGTTGGCCAGTCAATCAGACCCATACCCCCCTATAATTTTGTCATTAATGGCCAACCTACTCGTAGCCTTGGAAATGCAGCAGACTGCGTGCAACACAGATTTTCCCGCCTAAAACACCACTGTAGAAGCATGAAAAACCCTTTGTTTGAACAAAGCCGTCGATTTTCCCCCATCGCCAAGATCTGTAGCCTCAAAACATGCTGAAAAGTCAACAACCAATGAGATCACACCACACAAGCAGCTTTTTAGCTCTTGACTTTTCACAACATGAAAATACATTCCTTTTCCTTTTCTGCCTTTTGCCTTTTTCGCCTTGTATATGCAAATGCATATACATACAATCAACTTTGGACACGTGGCAGCTGCTGATTCATTCTCCATCGCTATGAAATTACCTTTCCATCGGCCGTTGAAATGAGCATGGACGAAACCGCCGATGGGCGAAGTCTCGCCAACGAGTCATTGTAACCTTATGTGCATTTAAGGTTATACATGTGAGATTATATATACATACAATTGCCACATACAAGGCAGACCTCAAATCCTTATAAAACAGATCACAATCACCATCAGGTCTGGGTCTTGCATCTCCCCCTTTGTATCATCGCTTTGTATATTGCATTGTACAAATGCAATATACATACAATGCGGATTTTGGCTCATTTATAAATCAGAATGTATATCCTTTGAAATTTGGCAATGTATCTCATCCATTGTATATCGGCACATACAATGTGCAATGTACATTTTGCGGACCCCAAAAATTCACCTACCACAACATAGATTCCTTCACGTCCGGGCTTTGCATGTTTCTGCTTGTATATAACCCTTGTATGTGCAAATATACAATGCAAATATACAACCGGTGGGCTCGACCCTTTGAATCTTACCTTGCATGTGTGACTTGTACATGAGATACAAGCGCCTTTGTATCTTCATCGGCGATCGACGAGACATCGAACCTGGTTGCCGATAGGCAAAGTATCTGCGATATACATTTTCCTTTGTATATTTCATCGGCCATCGGGGAAGCAATTTGTTGAGCTGCCGATACATACCCTCTCACCGACGAAACCTTTGTATGTCGGCCTTGTATGTTCAAACTATACATGCAAACCCTTTGATACATCTACAAAATATTCCAAGAATCTTCAATGTATATCCACCTTTGTATGTCCAGAATGCATATTCAAAGCCTGATATGCATAAAATGAGGCCGAGGGACTTAGAATTTTTGGATTTTTTTTATGAAAGGTGCCTGCGAATTTAAATGCTTGAAACCTGAATGTTCATGCAGGCACCAATAGGGTGGACTTGGGTGCTAGCACCCTAGTCTAGCCCTATTTTAGGTCTGCCCTAATTTCAAATGTTAGTTTAATGACTGTTATTTGGGTCCTATGCTGACATCAAAAGTTTGAATTATGAAATTCTTAGTGGGAATCTTTGTAGTTGCATAAATAAGCATGATTAGGTTTCATTTGAAAACTAGATGGAAATTAGATGGACATTTTGATTGACAAGCTTTTGTGAAAGTGATTCAAGGCATTCTTTGTGCTGCAGAGCAGTACTTTGTTGTTATTGTGTTTGTATTTACAGATTTGACATCCATCTCCTTATGGCATGCAGAGCATCTTCCTTCCATGAGATCTTAACTACAAGGTGATATCTATTGTGTTTTCAATCATTTATCATTTGGATTTTTCCCTCTATCCCATTGGGATATGCACTCTCATCTGACAACAATGTTCGGAAGACTTGAATATCTCTCTAAGGCTTGACTGAGGCAAGCCTCTAAACACCACAACCCCCTCCCACACTCCTTGTGATTGCAGGTTACAAGTGTCACATCTGGACAGAGTAGAGTTGCAGAAAGGAGTGGTAGGCATTGAAGATTCGGAATCTGAAAAGAAGCAAGACACTAGAGCTTTTCTTGGACTAGGGTGCTAGTCCCCATGTCCTCTGCAGTTGAATTCCCAAAAATAGAAGTTGCAGTGCATATCAGTGTCAGAAGGAGATCAGGATTCCGCAAAGAAATAGGTGCCTTGGACTTGGGTGCTAGTCCCCGTGTCCCTGACTTCTTCACCTTTCAAACTTTGAAAAATAGTGAGTTAAATATGTCTGTCCCTTGTCTCAGTCTAAAAGGATTTGTCGTAATTTCATAATTTGCTTACTGTTTAGCATATTTAGGGTTTTTAAGTATAATTGAGCATTAAATTGAGATATTGTTTGACACATCCAAGAATCCACAGCTTCCCAAGTGGCAGCCCAACTTGATAGGTGATTGCTCTCGCTTAGTGGAGATTCAACTTCGTTGATATGCCCTTGGAATGTTTGGTGTGAAAGGAGGATTTTGCATAAACCATTAAAACCCCATCATCCCCTATTTTCAACATTTCCCAAACCATTTTGGTGAACCCGTGTTCTTAAACTTTTTTGGCACCTTGCTGAGTGTTGTTTCATAGATTTGCATTCATTCATCTTATTGCATTCAAAAAATTACAAAAAAAAATTGAATTTTTTGAAAATTTGAAAAAATTAGCATTTTAGGCTTGCATTTTAGCATAGTTTGAATTATTTGGCATTCAATTTCATTAAATTTCTGTCATTTTCATTAGATCTGATTAAATTACATAAATTCATCATTTATCAGTCACTTGCATTGCATTTTTGTGCTTAATGTGACAAAAATTGCTTGAAATTGTGCATTTCTCATAAAAACCTAGTTTTGCATTAACTAGGGTTTGCAGTCAAAATCTTGTTTCAAATTTTACTACCATTTTCAAACACTCTTTAGGATTGATTTCTAATAGTAGTTTTGCATCATATTGGTCTTCTTGCAAAATTTCATGTCTAGGGTTTGAAAACCTTGCATTTTCACTAGATTTTGGCCTTATCATCTCTCTAGATTTGCACTACAAGCATGTTGTAAGGGATTTTGCTTCATTAATTATCTATTACTAGGGTTATTATATGCTTCACCTCCTCAATTTCCTTACAACACCCCTTTTACTAGGCCTTTGCATGGAAAATTGTTGAAAAATTGCATATTTTAGCACATTTTCACTAGGTTTTGACTTGTCATGACTCTAGGTTTGCATTAAAAGTGTGTTGTGAAAGATATTTCCACCTCATTGGACCATTATTAGACATATTACTTTCCATCCCTCTTGAAAATTTTCACAACACCTTTTCTCCTAGTGTTTTGCATTGAAAAAAGTTGAAAAATCAAGCATTTTGGATCTTAAGCATATCTTCCTCCTAGGGTTTCTTCTATTAGTTTGTGCATTAAGAGTTGCATGTTGTTGTATGAGTATTATAACTCACTATCCTAATAGAAATATCCCTTTAAGAAGAAGTATAAGACTCATGGGATCTAGTGCTTTTGAAGAATTCAACATTCCTACCTCTGAAAATCTATTAAATACCTTCTTTACAAAAGGTGAGACACAAATTTTTCAAGACATTATACCTTCTACAACCACTATAGAAGATCAAACATTTCATGATGTCGACAACACTATTGAGGTGTTTGCACATGTACCTGATGTGCAAATAAACAAACTTGATAAAGACTTAGCCGAATTTCAAGCATTTGTTGGAAATGAAAGGATAGCAGAAGAAGTTGTCCCTGTGATCCACCACATAAGAGAATTGATAAAAGAAGGACAAGATGGTATTAATGTTGTTTAATTTTTAACACATATAGTACACAATAATGTCATGATGGTGACTGAATGTGTGAATGGTATTAAGAACATGTCGTCACTGTCTCATACACGAGTATTGGCACCTATACCGACTACGGGAATATCTACATTTACATCAATGATTTTGACCGCTAATGCAAATGCTTGTAGTAATGCTACCACTGGTATTGGAGTATCTAATGGGACAAATTCACAAAATTACAAAGTTGTGGGATTTAACTATCAAAACTTGGTATCTAAAGGGACTTCTTCTATGAATAAGTACTCTCAACCACCTCTCCATCTCACCTATTCGCAACCACCTTCCACCTATCAATATGTCCAACCACCACTAAACTATTCGCAACCTCCACCAATCACTACTTAGGCTCAATCACCTCCTCACTTTGGTTCTAATTCTTCACAATAAACCGCATCTCCTAATGACGTCATCTTAAACCAACTTTTGCAAGGCATGACTTCTTTACAACAAAAGGTGACAAACTTGACAAATTCTTCACAACCTAGTATACCAACTTACCATGTCTGTAACCCTCTATCTTATGCAATCTTGAGAACCCCTATGCCTGAGAGGTTTGAGACTCCTCACTTTGAAAAATATGGTGGAAAAGGTGATCCTAATACTTATGTGGCAGCATTCACAACTATGTGTAGTGATTTCTACTTTGAAGAGGATTTGTTAGCAAAACTTTTCCCACGATCTCTCAAAGATACTGCTTTAGAATGGTTTTTCTCCTTACCTTCAAATTTTATACACTCTTTTTCGCAATTAGTTGATCAATTTTTACAACATTTTCAATCAAACATTGGACCTCAAGTCTCTTTGATTGATTTAGTTCATTGCAAGCAAGGTTCGAAAGAGAAGTTGATTGAGTTTATTAGTCGCTATCAAACCCTCTATGTACAAATTCAATATCAGATGAAGGATTAGGATGTTTAGATGGTGTTTATTATGAATCTACAACCTAACATCTGTGATAAGATTCTCTTGATAAATTATAACTCCTTTCAACATTAATGCACTGCCCTTCGTGATTATCAACTTTCGTCTAGTCAATATGAAAACCAAAACTCATCAACTCAAGTTGGTCAATCCATGGGTGGACCATCACAAAACAACTTCAAGAAGAATAATAAGAGTTTCATCAATTTTAATGGACCAAATTCAAACAACTTTTCACAAATGTCTGCTATCACTAATCCAAAGAAGATATCGTATCAACAAAGAAAGTTTACTCCGATATTTTAATCCTATCATTCTATCATGAATCAAGCTCTGAGTAATAACCTTATGAAGCTTCCTCGGATTAAACCTTTAGATCTTAGTAGAACAAAAGGACCTTATTTTGATGCTAATGCTTTTTGTCCTTACCATCGGACACAAGGACATGATACCGAACGATGTATGCGTCTTAAACATGAAATACAAGACCTCATTGACTTGAATGTGATACAGATATAGGGTGTGAATGATAATGGGAATAAGTCAGTTTCTTCGTCGAATCAAAACTTATATCTCTTCACTAATCCCTTCCCTAAGCATACTGATAATAACATGATGGAACAAACAATTGAAGTAGAAGATGACTACCTAAACTACGATGAGATTATTGCTACAATAGAAGTGGATAAGGAGAATACTAAAGTATCATCTCATCCATGAAGGAATGGTATTTATTCTAAAGTTCCTCCTCCATTATCCCTTCAGGGATCGGGAGATATGCAACTTACATCAGAAAGACAAATGGAACAATTGAAACAAGAGACTCTAACAAATGTAAAGATTGAGATAGTACAAGATAGTCCTTATCACTATGATAGAGAAACTCAATAGAGAAAGCTAGCTAAAAATTGGAAAAGAGCAAGACAATTATCATCAATTGGAAATAATAGTTGTTCTCCTCCTCATAAGCAAAAAAAGACTTCATATACACAAGGATGTGAGAAAAAAACATCACATAGACTTCCTGACAACAAACAAGACTCTCATAAGAACCACTCAAGCTTTGCACAAAACTTGATAGAGCATCTCTCCAAGAGGCTCGCAAGTTCCAAATTTTAGTACGATTGTACTGGCAAGTAAGTATTTCTAACCCTTTATCTCCGTGATGTGTTTCCCCCATTATGTGTTATGTGTTGTTTAGGCCTCCTAGGATGACCCTTGATACTCTCGTAAGGTCAAGGATACCGAGAGACTGCCTATGTTGTGACCCTTCTTCAATTTGTATCATCATTCTTCTATATTACTTCTCTTCTATTTTCATTGTTGTGTGTTGTGTCTTATGGACATAGCATTGCGATTAGTGACTTGGGGGCACCCTCCTACGTGATTGTCCCTAAGGCACTTGTTTCTCCTCTCTTGCTTTATTGTTTCCCTTCCTCTAGTGGTTCTATCTAACAGGTGAATGATGAAAAACATATTATACTGATACGAACCTAGTGTCCCTTTGGCAAGAAATCAAAAAATGGACCTAGTTCATACATGATGACGGGTTTGTTATATATTATCCAACTCTTGGCTAGTAGAATCACTCTATGTGATCTTGGTGTTATCTTATCACACTTAGAAAACATAACAATACTGCTGCTTCATGCACTTTATCTGTCTTGAATCTTCCATTCCTCAGTTCTCTATGTGATTGATCATATGCATTGTTGATTATCATGATTATGTGGATGTTAACACCTTTTCTTGCAGGGAATTGTGTGTTTGTGGGAACATTTGGTGATCGTAAAGTACATGTCACCTCTTGGGGGTACGGACTTTGTGAGAGCTCATGTTCCCTTGTGTGTTTTCTTCCTACCTTAACATGCTTGATCTTGGTACACGACATCAACCACCTTAAGGTGGGGGCATATATAAGGTAAGTTGTCTAATGTAGATGCTAGCAATTTGTGTTTGCAAATCTTGAATCTATTACAATCACTTAAGCCCTCTGCGGAGGCAGGATATCGTGCATATCTTTTTTATCTTAAGCCCCCTATGTGAGGAGAGGATGGTGTATTTCTTGAGGAGATTGCACAATCCTGCCATTTTCAAAAAGTCCTTCGAGTAGGTGGGGAGTGGATTTGAGACTATCCTAACCCTTAAGCGTGTCTTCGGCGATTATTATGGCAAAGCCCAATCGTCGGTGTGTGCCTGTAATGTGCCTGAGATGGTGATGAACCTAGAAATAGGTACACTCCATCTCTTATCTACCATGTTTTCTCTTTATCTTCCATATGTGTGTGTATGGCGTGTTTGTTCCCAAGCATAGTCTAAAGACTAGTGGCGATGAGTCCCTCCTATGCTTTGGGATTTGTAAGGCATGTTTGTTCTCAAGTGCAGTCTCAAGACTGGTGGTGATGAGTCCCTCCTGCACTCTGAGATTTGTATTGCGTGTCTATTGTCCCATGTGCAGTCTAAAGACTAGTGGTGATGAGGCCCTCCTACACTATGGGTTGTGTGTTTACCTTCCTTGTACTTGCATTCTGCATTTTATGTATAAGAAAAAAGAAAAAGAAAATAATCACCACATTCACTGTATTCACTATGTTTTGCATGTCTCCAATGTTGTCTTCTTCGTGTTTTGCATGACATAACTGTCTTCTCCATGTTTTGCATTCCTGTTACTATCTTCATTATACTTGGTGTGTCTTCTCCATGCTTGGCGTGTTTGCTGTGTTTGTTGACTATACTTTAATGCATGTATTGACCTTGCGTTTATACATACATTAAAGTGGGGGCTAAATGTTATGTCAGAAAATGTCCCCTTAGGGGATTTTCCCTCTTAAGGTTTAGCTCCCGAGTTTTGTAATTACATTTAGAGCATCTTGCATGTTTTTTCTGACTCCCAATGAGAAAACCTTTGGGTCTTGTGGCAAATAGGACCTAGGGGGCTGCACTTTGATTAATCCTGAGCAAAATGGTAGGGTGGACTTGGGCACTAGCGCCCTAGTCTAGCCCTATTTTGAGTCTGCCTTAATTTTAAATGTTAGTTTAGTGATTGTTATTTGGGTCCTATGTTGACATCTAAAGTCTGAATTATGAAATCCTTAGCGATAATCTTTGTAGTTGCATAGATAAGCATGATTAGGTTTCATTTGCAAACTAGATGGAAATTAGATGGACATTTTGATTGACAAGATTTTGTGAAAGTGATTCAATCTGTTCATTTTGTTGCAGAGCAGTACTTTGTTGTTATGTGTTTGTATTTTCAGATTTGACATCCATCTCCTCATGGCATGAAGAGCATCTTCCTTCCATGAGATCTTCACTACAAGGTGATATCTATTGTGGTTTCAATTATTTATCATTTGGATTTTTACCTCTATCCCATAGGGATACACACTCTCATCCGACAATGATGTTCAACAGACTTGAATGTCTCTCTGGGGCTTGACCGAGGCAAGCCTCTAAACACCACAACCCCCTCCCACGCTCCTTTTGATTGCAGGTTACAGGTGTCGCATCTAGACAAAGTGGATTTTCAGGAAGGAGTGGCAGACATGAAGGATTCAAGATCTGAAAAGAAGCAGGACACTAGAGCTTTTCCTGGACTAGGGCACTAGTTCCCATGTCCTCCGCAATTGAATTCCCAGAAATAGAAGTTGTAGTGTAGATTAGTGTTGGAAGGAGATCAGGATTCCGCAAAGAAATAGGTACCTTGGACTTGGGTGCTAGTGCCCATGTCCCTGACTTCTCCACCTTCCAAACTTCAAAAAATAGTGAGTTAAATATCTCTATCCCTTATCTCAGTCTCAAAGGATTTGCCATAATTTGATAATTTGCTTATTGTTTAGCATATTTAGGGTTTTTAAGTACAATTGAGCATTAAATTGAGATATTGTTTGACACATCCAAGAATCCACAACTTCCCAAGTGACAACCCAACCTGATGGGTGATTATTCTCCCTTAGTTGAGATTCAACTCAGTTGATATGCCCTTGGAATGTTTGGTGTGAAAGGAGGATTTTGCATAAACCATTAAAACCCCATCATCCCCTCTTTTCAACATTTCCCAAAACAATAGCATTAGATTTCATATAGACAGTTATCTCCATTGCAGAATTATTCAAACATCATGTCATATTGCTTACACAATTGGGCCAGATAGCAGTTGTGTAAACATAATCTATTCTTGCTCAAAACTAAAATGCAAAGGCTGTTCCATATCGCATTGGCAGTAATCCTCTACTCTACATTTGGAAACTTTGGTAAAAAATGTACCTAGAAACTCCCGACAACGAGGCGCTAAAAAGAGGAAGTTCAAAACTTTTTACAAGCTTCGACTACAAAGCCACTCAATAAATCAGGGGTTCTAAGAACTTTTGTACTTGAATTAGATAGTACCTGAGGTTCAAAGGTTCATGAAACTACTGACTAGGAGGAAAGTCAGGTATTTATAAAGTTCAAGAATTAGTGGAGAGCCCGACTACAAAGAATCCTATACTTGTAACTCCCATAATTTTCACATTAGGACCTTAGGGCTATATAAATATTTGACTTCATTAAAGCCATAATCAAATTTCAAAACTTTCAACATGGGAGGTAAATAGAATTATTCCCCATAACTATGTATTTACCCACTCTTTCAAATATATCTTCAAAAAAAAATTAACTTGGAAACTTTGAAACCATGCTTTAGGCTGAAAACTAAAAACTCCATACCTTCCTCATAATAACTCCATTCTTCACAAAATTTGGAAAGAATAAAGATATGACCCCTCCAAGTAAAACCCAGAAATCTTTTCAGCTCCAGCAACCCAAAAATCTAAATTTGGCTTTATTTACGGATTATCGACAGAAAAATCAAAATCAAAGGTTTAAAATCTTTCAAACGGTGAGGTATTTTGGCATACAAACTGGGCACATTGGGTAGAATGAAGTTAGGGTCAGGCCCATTAAAGGATTTTGTACTAGCTTACATAGATTTTTAGATTTAAATGTTTTCATGATTTGGTAGTTTCAGGGGTTCAGGGTGCTCTGGATGTTTGAAATTTTCTAAGTTCAAGATTTCGAGCAACACCTAACAAGGGATAATCTCAAGTTCATTGGCATCCATGATCTTTCCTAATGTGTTATATGTAAAGCAGAGGAGGAAACTGTGGGCCATCTATTCCTCAAGTGCTTGTTCTTGGGTGCTTGTTGGGACTGGTTAAAGAATAAGCTCAACTAGAAGGGTCCATTTCTGAATGACATTATGGAACTATTTAAGTGTTGGCCAAGGATCCATAATTCAGTTTGGAAATTCCTTTGGATTTCAATCCCCTCCATGTTACTCTAACAAATATGGAAGGAATGTAACAATAGGACCTTTAATGAGAAGTAAGCAAACATTGTGGAGGTGCAAAAGAAAATTGAATGAGGCATGGGGAAATTATGGCAAGACTAAGAAAGTACTCTCTAAAACCATTTACTTGTTGGGATGGGGACTCCATGAAGAAATGGCAGGATTTGAAATTACCACCGAACTATAATGTGACACACACAAAAATTGATTGGGAAAATGTCAAGTGGTGTCCTCCTCCAGTTGGGAGGTCAAAGATGAATTTTGATGGCACCGCAAGGGAGGATCGAGTTTGTTAGGCACTGGAGTTTCTATTAGGAATAAAAAAGGAGATATTATTTGGGAAATCTCCAAAAAACTCTCGATCGAAACCAACAATGAGGCCAAGTTCTTGGCGCTTCTCTATGGGCTAACAAGTTATTCAAGGGAGAGAACTTAATGGACATTGACATAGAAGGGGATTCAAAGGTATGCATTAATACTATCAGGAACAAAATAGATACAAACTATAAGTTGAAGTAAATTGCAGAGTCTATCTAAAGACTAATGGATGGCATGAACCAATCAATCAATTATATCTATTGGGAAGGAAATCACACAACAAATTACTTAGTGAATATTGCCTGTGACCTTAAGGAGGATGAGATCATTTCAAATGACATGTCCAAGAGGAAAAACATCCCACCCAGACTGCATTGACTAGTTCACAAGGATGGACGAACATCTCTAGTTGTAGAACGACATCATGTGGTAGGTACTATAGATTGAATATATTTTGGTTTAATTCTTCCAAACATTTGTAGATGTTAGTGGGGATTGCCAAAATATTCAATGGAATGTGCTCCACACACATAATAAGCACTCTGTTCGGTCCCTATTTGTTTGGGTTGGTGACGATCCTCATGAATGCTAGGAAAAGACCATAGGTGGAGATCGTTTGAATTTGATAACAATTATATGAGCACAGAGAATCTATGGTTGGACTACTCTAATCCTCATGGATCTTATACCAATTATAAGTTTAGGTTGAATGGAATCTCAACCCACTCAAATATGGTGCAGCAGATGGTTTTTTATTGTTAATGTGCCTACAACAAAGGGCCAGAGGAGGAAGAGGAGGAAGTAGAGGAGGAAGAGGAAGAATCAATGGAAGATTAGATTAAGAGAATTTTTAATGTTGATCAGGAGGGAGTGTTAGTTGTGATCAAACAAGTTATTGGAGCTCACCACTTCACCGGTGAACACATACATGATGGTACACTCTATGAGGATTTCCTCATGTCGATCATGTTGATAATGGGTAGAAAACAAAGTGGGAAACTGATGGCCCATGCATTTGTGAAGAAGGAACTAAGAGGTAAGGCTTATGAAGCCATTTCGGATTTTGACAAAAAGCCCAAAACAAGCATGTTTAGCAATGTGTTTGATGCTGCTGCTACAAGGAAGAATAAAATCATCATGGAGGCCTTGAGTTTATTTTGAGACAACATTCATAAGAATAACATGGAGGTATTCAACTTTCATCATAGCCAATATGGTGATTTATTATCCCCACCTCAGATCGAGCATGCATTCGAGCTATCAAAAGGGCTTTGGTTTATGTGGAATTTAAGGATGTCGAGTGATTGATTTTTGTATTCATGCATGTTCAGAGAAGACATGTTATGTATCTATTTTTTGTTGAATTTAGTGGAAAGGGAACTACCCCCTCTGGCAGCACTTATCTATCAAAAAATAGTACTCTTAGATTTCTTAAATTTTATGATTTTATTGATTATATTTATATATTTTAAAATTTTATTACTTTATTAGTTTGATTATTTTATCAATTATATACTTTATAAAGGATGAAAAGAATATAGAGTGAGTAACTAAAAAATAGTAAAAATATTTAAGGTTGTAAGCAAAATGATAGTATTTTCTTTGTTGCAATTATAAATTGGGTTTTTTTTACAATAATTTTACAAGTGTGTTACAAAATAGTTCTTCACATGAGTTCGATCTAAATTAATAAAGATATGAAGTAAACAATTTGTTTTGTTCTCATTTAAAAATTATTTTATTTTAGTTTTTATTTTCTCTCTACAACATTTTCTTGAACATAAAAAAATTCTAATACATTATGAACCATCAAACTAAAAAAGAAGATAAATAAATAAATAAAGAAATTTTATTACTTGCGAAGATTTACTTTGGTTCACCATGCCTAGGGCCCATTGGGAAAAAAACAATGAAAAGAATATAGAAGAAGATAAATAAATAAAATGTACTTAAAAAAATAGCTCTAAAGTAAAATAAACTAACATACCTATCTTTATAAGATCTATGTAAATGGCACCGAGAGTTATGATTCTGGAGATGCCTATTTTTAACTGCATGTGTGATTAAAGTAGGACTAAGCACTTGGAGAATGATATCTCTTGGTGTCTTATAGATAGATTTTTTAAAGATAAGTATGCAGTCAAAGGGCCCTTGGATCAAGTCTTGTTGAGTGGTTATTTTAAGATATAGGCTTTTATATATGTAATTCAACAACTATATGAGCTAACCACCCCCTAATATAAATTTATTTTAATTACTTAAAATTTATTTATATATATAGAGGTTTGTATATGTAAAAGAAGTTTATATATATACCATCTTTTCATATAAATGTATTTTAATTATGCCGAGAGGTGTAACCTACAGTGGTAGCATGGGGTGAAATGGTGTGAGTGTGTTAAGAAGAACAATTTTAAAAAGTAATTAAATAGCCAACATATTAAAATAAATAATCATAAACATTAAAAAAATAATAGCCCACAAATGCAACATTAATAATTAAAACATATATAAAACATAAATGTTTGAAAGTCTCCAATATTGAAAACAATTAGATAAATTTAGAGAGCTGAAAATAAAATCACGAATTACCACAAGGAAGAAGCACAAAATAAAAATAAAGAAGCAGCAAAAAAATCAAAAAATTAAAATCTAAGAATCAACGAGAATCACAGGGATGAATTTCATGATTTGGTGGAATAATGGTGTTAATCGTGTATGCATAAATCATTTCATATTGTTAGAATATTAAAAAATTCAAATTCATTTAAATCCCCCATAAAATCCTCATTTACTTTTAATTTTCATTTAATCCCCTTTCTTGATTATATGAATTTAGTTTTATTTTTAAAAATATTCTATGCAAGAAGGTAGAAGCACAAAATAAAAATCAAGAAGCATCAAAAAATCAAAATCAAAAGAACTATTGATAAAAATTTAAATAATCTCTCAAAATTAAATTTTTTTATAATATTTTTACATTTTACAATTTACAAACATCATAATATATATTCCCAGAAAAACATGACACATGACATGGGGTCATGTAATGTCCCCCTTTAGAATATCCTTTATTTCTTAATCTGCACACAAGAATAAACTACTAGAAAGGGACATTAGCAATAATAAAGATTAATAATGAGATCAACACATAATAATTAAGGTTAGTGACATCGTGATCATAATTGATAACAATGAACAAATACTTAAATCTAAATATATATAGATTTCCTCATACTTATTCTTTTACCATGTTTAGGCCTCATGATATACTTTGGGAATGGCGACATCAAGCCCAATCGTTAATCTAGCCCAATCATCTACCCTAGCAGAGGAGGGGAAAACATTACGTTTAGGGAAACAGATAATCGAACTCCACTACCATAGGCCCAAGGGTTTCATGCTCGCCCGACAATACCGCCACTTGGCCCAAAGGTGTCACGAATGGTCGTCGATACCATCATTTGGGAGTCACCTACTGTGTGAGCCAAAATAATAATAATATTAATAAATCGTACGTCCCTAACAACCCAAATGTCCTTCGTAGGGGCAAAGGAGAAAGATTAAAAATGTGGCAAGGTCGCTCTCATCCCTCGTATATCATGAGTATAATTATCTAAGGTTAGAGAGATCGTACCGATAGGAGTTTCGTCTTCTCGAATGATTTGAGATATTCTAGTGATCCTATGGATCATGAAGATAATACTTTCTTATGAATATTGTTCCTTCAATGGGAACTAGATAATATACCATCACTATTGGATGGATAAATATATATATATATATATATATATATATATATATATATATATATGGCAATATGTTGCCTTACTAGATTTATCTCAATATATATGTATTCATTCCTTGGTTAGATTGATGATAATAATAATAATGTTATTGATTGATAGATAATGGTTGATATGAATACCTTATAAAATTGGAGCTGAATGATAATATACTGCTACTTGGAATAACTGATATAATTGCAGATATGAGAAATTACTCAATGTTATTAGATCACTGTTGCATATATATGGAATATCAATTGATTAAGCTGATGAGATCCTTCGTTGTTTGTGTTTATTTGCTAATTGTTGTTGTAGGAGAATATGAACTTCCCGTATTGATCGATGCTTGATTAGATTGAGTGATGTTTGATGGATGTGAAATGATAATATTTGAAATGCTTGCTGCCAATTGATGAGTTGCTAAGGTGATTCCTGATCCGCTATTGTTGAGATGCCTTTGGATGATTCGCTACTGATTGATTGATAAATGATACTTGATCAATTGTTCGATGCTGATTAGATTGGCTTGATCGAAGCTTGAGTTGATGATTGATATACTTCATTGAACTTTGGTTGTATTATGTTCTATACTCATTATTCGATGATGATATGGATTGAATATATCTTGTATTTTATTTATATTTGAAATGCTTCCTTTTGAATGCTGGTCTGATTAGATGATATTGCTAATTGAATGAGTAATTTGAATTGATGAGATGAGATGATTATTGATGGATAGATTTCCTTAATCTATCTATTCGATATATTTAAATGCTTGATGATTGCTGAGTTGATGATGATTAGATGCACTTCTGCCTAACCACTTCTTATAGCTTTGAGAACGTATGATAGGTTGCACGTCCCTTTTAGTAAGTGATTCCTTCATCGCCGGTGCCTCTTAACAATTCAATGTTTATCTTTAATTGTTGTTTTGTCTTTTAGTTATTTTGTCTTCTTCTTAAGGAAA
This sequence comes from Cunninghamia lanceolata, assembly GCA_027924645.1. Lineage (NCBI taxonomy): Eukaryota > Viridiplantae > Streptophyta > Pinopsida > Cupressales > Cupressaceae > Cunninghamia > Cunninghamia lanceolata. Next base: position 4,542,573 of record BSBN01001135.1, on the reverse strand, counting down.
TGTTGCCTTTTAATTATTGTTAATATAACAGGCGTTGCCTTCTTAATCACCGCTTTGTCTTATCTTGCATGATCATTTTTTAATCTTACATAATCATTGCTTGTATTCATATGATCATTGTTTTGTCTTATTCTATGTGAGTGTTGGCCTATCGGTTCACATCTCCTTATTCGTTCTCTTTTGCAAAATCTATTAAGTATTAGTTATCATAAATTGACTCTTTGGTCGGTGCTTAGTAGTTATCCTTATATCACATGTACATTGATATATATATCAAAGGAGGAGTTGGTCATGTATAATATCCTGCAATCTCTTTGTGTTTAGAACATTAGGAGCAATTTGACTTCTTTTAACAATCCCATTATCTATATTAAGGAGGGAACATCATAGGTTAATTGAACACCCATAAAATCCTTGATTATATGAATTTAGTTTTTTTTTTTAAAATATTTTATGCAAGCCCACAAAATGTCTATTTTATTTTCTTTCATAAATTTTCTAAGTGTTATATTAAAAGTTAAAATAGTATTCATTCTTTATCTTAGAGTCTTTGGTGATGAAGTAAAAACTAAATATATAAAACCAATTAATTACATTATTCATGAGCCTTTATAATAACTACTACGACCACTTTTGGAAAAAAAATTAAATATAAGCAATGTATATAGTAAAAGCAATATATAGCCTATACTAGTAATTAGGGTTAGAATTAGGGTAACATTGGGAATTCCATCTTTGGAAGATATTACGTGTGATCTTATAAAAAGTAAAATTTTCTAACTACTATATTAATTGTTTTACTTCTATCAACTCTATATACATATTTAAAACATTCAGCTGAATTATTTTATCAAACATAATTAATACTACGTAAAAAGAGCTTAGAGTCATACAATTCTCCTACATTATAATTATGTCAATTGTTGGCATTCTATCTCCCATGGTTGCATGAAAGACTATCAAGGTGAACAAATATGAAGAATAAACACCATTAAAAAGTGTTTAACTAGCTACATATCAAATCATTTCAACAAGCACTAACATTTTCAAGGTTGCATTGAAAATATAGCTATTAAGAAATTGGGTTTTGGTATGCAATTCAATTGTATTTTAAAAATTCACACAACACAATATAAAATAGATTACAAATTGGAATGAAATGCACCCAAATTATGGAAATATTTAGAATACAAGCTTATTAGAATAGTTACTAAAAATTTTAATATATGAATTTTTTTGGCTTTTAAATAAGAAAAGTTTGAACCAAAAGAGTAATTTTAGGGTTTAAAAAGTAAGATCCTAAAACAAGGCTAAGAGATCCAAACAAAACATGACTGATTTGTGGAACTCAAATCAAATAACCACGATATGAATGATTTGTGTAATTTTGAAAGGTAAGAGTATTTGCAAATAAATAGATAAGAATATTATGTTGACAAATACTATTCTTATGCACATACAAGTATTAGGGTGGCAATGTGCATGCATTGGATTACTTCATACTATATGTTTTGCTTATGATGTCAAATGATGTCTTTAAACAATTACTCCATACCAAATGGTTTTATCCATTAATATAAAATTTAGAATTAATATTGTACCAATACAATCATTTGAAATGACCCAATTCTAACCCTAACCCTAACACTAACTCAAGTGTTAGAATTAGGGTTAGGGTTAGAATTAGTGGTTTATTAGATATGAAAATGGAAACCTAATGGGATTAGAAAGGGTGGCTAGGGTGAGTAAAGGAGAGATCTCAACATAGCACAAAACTCTAAAAGAAAAGATATAATAATGGAATGATGATAAGTAAGAATACAATCCCTCAAAAGATCTAAAAAATGATAATGCCATCAAAAATCACATATCTGAGACCCTAAAACTGATATATCATACAAAATGTGTACCGAGTTAGCTCATGGTGGGAAAGAAATGGGCAAGAGTCAACAATATTGTAAGTTTTAAAATTTGAAATTCAAGGGTCAATTCCATGTGATGCAATATGACTTTTAATTATTGGTGTGGGACAATGGAACACTAATATTGAGGTGAGGAATGCATTTTATGACATGGGCTAGAGTTAAAATTAGGGTTAGAATTAAGGATAGAATTAAGCTTAGTGATAAAATGAGGGTTAGGTGTAGAATTAGGGTTAGGGATAGAATTGGTGTTATCGTTAGGGTTAGAATTATGGCTAGAATTAGGGATAGGGTTAGAATTAGAGTTAGGGTTAGCATTACTATCAAAATTAAGGATAGGGTTAGGGTTATAGTTATAATTTGGGTTTGAATTAGTAATATAAGTAGTATTGGGGTGAGAATTAGGGTTAGGGATAAAATCAAGATTAGAATTATAATTGGATTTAGGGTTATGATTGCAATTATGGTTAGGATTACCGCTATAATTAGTGTTATAATATAGGTTTGGATTAGGGTTTAAGTTAGAATTAGGGTTAAAACTATGATTAGAATCATGGTTAGGGTAGGGGTTAGAATTGAGGTTAGAATTAGGGTGAACATTAGGGTTAGGGTTATAGTTACAGTTGTTACGGGAAAATGTGGATATAATATCAATAATTAATAATAACCCAATAACTCAATGAAATGGAAATAATCAAGATTCAACACAAATAAAGATACCTTGCAAACCTTATTACTTCACGGATTCCATTGGTGGCCTAATCTCAAATTGATCTTTCATGTGAATGAAGCCCTCAGAAAGCACACTTCCTTGTTTTTTTCTTCAAGATGACAATAGAGAACGACTATGATAGTTCTTGTAATGAAGAGGATCTTCAACACAATAAAAATGGTGATCGCAAGCTATGGATATGGTGTTAGGTGCCAAAGGCGCGCTGTGATTCCTACAGAGTAAGTTTACTAAAAGCTTGGATGACTGAAATGGAGGAATAGGGGTTGTATTTATAGGCTTGAGAGGAAGAGGATCAACGGTGTAGAATGAATAAGAAGATCAATGGTTGAGGAAACCTAAGAGGATGTGCGTGAATCAGAAGAGGACAAGTGTCCTAACTGAATTGATTAATTAGTTAACAGAAAAGACTAACTAGTTAACATATTTGATTTATGAGTTAACTAATTGGAACTGGAGGATAAATAGGACATGTGGGTGAGGGAACAATTAATTAAATATTAAAATATTTAATTAAGTGTGCATATGGATTTGCATGAATTATTTTTGGTGTTAATTCACTTTTGGAGGAAAAAGAACAATTTAAATAAATATTTGGATTTATTTAAATTTCGAGGCTGACTTAGATTTAGAAGAATTTAGATAATTTAAATAAATATTTGGATTTATTTAAATATAGAGGAGGATTTTAAACTTAGAAGAACTAATTTAATAATTGGACATTATTTAATTTAGAATGACTTTAGAAGAATTTTGGAAGATTTAATTAAATAAATGATTTTATTTAATTTTGTGGAGGAATGTGAATCAAATAAATAAATTGATTTATTTATTTATTGATAGAGGAATTAAAATGAAATAAATATTAAAAATATTTATTTAGACAGAGTCGTGTTATTTTTAGATGTATACATTTTGCCCCTCTTTGATGTAATGTGTTTTATCACGTTGTTTCAAAGAATAGATACTTTCTGATAATGATACATGGCCCAGTTTGCCCCTGGTATAGGTTTAACGATGGTAGGATGCCCCCTCAGGAGATTGGATGGGAAGACGTGATGAGGGCGTGAGACGAACAATCTCGCGATGAAGAAGGTGAAAGAAAGGTAGGGGTGAAGAAATTGGTTGATGTAAGATAAGGGATGGAATGAAAGAGCTGAATGACATGTGATGCAAGATAAAATGATAACACACACAAGAAAGCAAGTAAGTATGCACAAATGATACAAGAACAAACAAGGTATTGCCCATGTCTAGTTGTAAACCGATGATAAACTGATAATGATTGATGATAGTGTTTTTCATTGTGTGGAATGATATATTGCTAGATTAACACGATAGGCGTGAGAAAGATATATCCCACTGATAAATTAGTATTGATTGAGTTGGTTTACGACAAGATTAGGATCAAGACCACTGATTGCGATTGGATAATTTCACAAGATTGACTTGACTCGATTGGTATGGATTAAGGATGGACTTGCATTTGGATCATTGCTCGGATTGATTGGACAAGGAAGAATGGGTTACGTGGATAACTGGAAGATACAATTGGATAAACTGTCAGAAAGGACTTGGATCTTTTGACACTTGGAAAAGGTTTATTATGGAATGGAATGCAATTTGATATGCATGGATGTGGATTTTGTCATCTTCGGATATGCAAGTATTTTGAAGTGCTTGATTCATCATTGGGCAATTTTTTTTTGTTATTTTTGTGTTTTAAAATGTTGTAAGAAAATACAAGCATCGAGGTATAATTAAACCATGATGACCTGAGTATTGCTTACATGGATTTTGAAATAGCAAGCTAATACAAGCATCTAGTCAAAATTAAATCTAGATGACCTGAGTATCTCTTGCGTGTAAACAGACAAGGATTATACCTATTTTGTGTTTAGACCTTCGTTGTCCTCGATGATCATTATGTTGATCATGTTGTTAGACAAGGCTTCACAATACTAAATATAAACCCACAAACAATAGACAAAGAAAATAATCATGCCCCCATCATAGCATCTCTAGTTTTTAGGCATCCTTGAGTAGCATAGAAAACATGATAACAAAAATCAAGACTCTACAACTTAACCTGTTCACAAACACAAAACATTCTTGCATTAGATGTGTCTTCTTGCCATAATTTAGATAAAATCTTTTTGAGTGTTTAGGTCCTTGTTTGTTTTTGCTTTGGATAGGTTGGTGTCTTGTGTCAAAAACTTCTGTTTGAGAGCGGGCTTTGTTGTGCTCGTATTGTGTCTAGTGAAAGGTATCACAATTATTATTGTTGCCCTCTTAAAACATGTGGCATTGCAGAATCCAACTCTGGAACCAGGTCGAGGACTTGCCCCCAGTCAAGTAGAGGTTTCTAGTTTATTATGGATGAAAGACTATGAGACACTTATGGTAGACTCGAGGGGACAGGCCCTAAGGGACTGACCTAGTGCATCGGGGGCCTATTGATAAATGGCCTTGCCTATGTGATGACGCAGAGGCAATGGAGTTCGGGGTGTGGACTTTGTGGACCTAGTATCTAGGTGATGGGGAAAAGTGGGATTAGAAGGACAAAAGGATGGATGACATTTGATGGAATGGATGCTAAATGGGGTGCATCGATACAAGATGGCCTTGCCTACGTGAAGACGCAGAGATGACATAGTTTGGGGTGAACCCTATGATACTGACAATGGATGTTATGATAGGCTGACACTATGGATAGGGTACTTGACAAACCTTAGTTGATAAGGCAACAATAATGGTAGAGTACCAAGCCATGATAGGTTATCGCTAGGTGGTTTTGATACTGTTGGGATGATTTTGGATAACAATTTTGGATAGACTTAATGCTAGATACTGATGACAAGGAAACACCGCGGATAGGCACATGGATGGGTTACAGTGGATATAGATGGTTAGGTAGAAGGAATCAAGGATGTGATCTCCAAGGACTATGTCACATAGGAATAACTTAGGATTTGACATTTGAAAAAGCTTACGACGAAGGAGGATTAGAGGATTGGATTGTTTTGAAACATACAAGGTATATCAAGAGTTTTTTTCAAAGCATGTTTCAACATTTTGCCCCCATATCTTTATCAAGATCAAAAGAGGGATGGAGGATGGACGGACTCAATATGATAGGTATATGCAGGATAAGGATGATAAAATGGTATGGTAAGACAGGATGGAAAATGATAGGGTCAATGAGACAAAGCGCTCCCAAGGGTAAATGACATGGAAGATCAACCTACACATGACGCCTATTTGCCAGGTTTTCATCATGGTACTTATCCAAGGCACTTGTTTACCAGGTTTTCACCATTGGACGAAAGGATTTTTCTTTACTTTTTTTTTTGGAACATTTGGATGGGAGAAGGTCGACATGGATGGGAGAGACTCAAGTGTCTAGTTCCATGAAAGGTGATAGTCTCGCTAGAGATGCATGCCGACGTATGGACCGTGTCAAATGTTCTCATAGATGTTGGTAGGGGATTGCATGAAAGTGAGATGGAGAAGGCAGATAGTGGATTATGGTGCGGATTATGCAAGACTTATGCAAGGATGGAGGGAAGGCTTATGCAAAATCATGGACCATAGGAATAGGATGGGGAAGATATGTAGGCTAATAGTGGAAGGAAGGGGAGATGGAGGTATGTGGAAGTGACGTAGGAGGGAAGGGAACCATGACCAACAGTTACACGTACCATGATAAACATTGAAGCTTATGATGGGAAGGTGGTGTAGGAAGCAATGGAGATGTTTGCTTAGTGGATGAGTGATTTAGGCATGTAGTGACCCACATAGACTTAGTATTTTTCTGATTTTTGCTTGTCATGTGGGATGGAAGGATTTGAGACTTTTGGATAAAAAAGGAGAAAGTGTATAGTTGGGATTCTTGAGAGGTGGATGCCTCATTTAACTTGATGGATTTTTGCTTAGGTACCCAAACCATTTTGCTTTTAGACTTTGCTTGTGAAGGTATGGGTTTGGGTATATGTAGCTTTTCTGCAACTTTTGAGGTTAATACTTGTTGCTTGGGGACCCACACCTTTTTTAGTTTTACTTTAAGGTGCGTGAGTGTGTGTAGCTTTTGAGATGGGCTTTTCTTTGATTCTTTGGAATGATTTGCTAAGGTTTTAGGACCTTTAGGATTTTTGAATTTATGAAAGGAGGAATCCCAATGTTTATATTTGAATCCCATAGGTTTGGTGAAATGAGGGGAAGCTTCATATTTAGACAATATGTGCATTTGTCGGTCGTGATTCAAAATGTGAGGAAATGTGTAGATGGATGAATTTGGCATTGGGAGAAGTGATCATAAAGTGGATGGAGGGATAGTTGGAGTTGGAAGGAACGGAGGTAAATTGGACGGTGGAAGGTGTATGGTCACATGCTTTTGACATTTGTAGGATGATGGAGGTGGAATGGCGACATATGTTTTGGGAATATGATAGGGTTTGCGATGGGAAGAGGTAGATTTAGAAGGCATCGAGGGAGGACCAACATCTTTAGATTATTCACCTTGGGGTGTGTATCCAAGGCCATATGAGCGTGGAGGGACTTTGAAATGGATAGGCTCCAAAACACCTTGTTCATGAAGGCCTAAGCCTTTACCTTGATATTTCATATTTTGGAGTATGCGGTGGACAATGGGATTACAGGTGATTTGGGTACTAGATGTGAGCTCATTATTTGGTGAAGGTGAAATGGTAGATAATGGTTGTTGCTTTCCTAAAGAGGAACATTCATGAATGAAGGTGGTAAGACCAAGGGTGTAAGGTGGGGGATTTGCAGCATGGTCAATAATAGATGGTGAAGGATCATTAGGATCTTGATTATCATTATGTTCACTAGGATCCAAGTTATCAGTTTGATCATCTATGTGAACTTGGGAGGCAAGTGTCTCATCAAGGAAAGTGTGTGTTTATTGGATCATGGATAGGACTAGATGGAGGATGGATAGGAGTAATGGAGGTTTCTTGCTCATGGATGGGTATGGGATCAAGTTGTTCGTGGACATCTTCTTCATAGGGAATATCTTGATCATGGAAAAGATTTAGGTTATGGATGGGTTGGACCTTCGGATTTCTTTCTCATGTATAGGATCAAGTTGCTCATGGATAGCTTCTTCATAGGTAATATCTTAATCATGGAAAAGATAAAGGTTATGGATGGGTTGGATGGGGGTGCCTTGATCTTGATTCAGATAAAGGGTTGGTGTTTTCACATGCTCTAAAGTGTACTCTTGACATAACTCTTGATTAGCTTGAATTGAAGTGGAGGTAGAGGACTCTTGGATAGGCTCTTGGTCAACAACATGAAGGTACGATGGACCTTGACTTTGGTTCATGGTAGGAGGTTCTTCAATAAGCTCAAGGGGTTGCGGATTACATGACAAGGTTGGAGCAATGGACATGCTTGAAGGCTCTTTGATAGGCTCTTGGATAGGTGTTTTATGACATGGAGATGGTTGGTTCCTTGCTAATAGCCATTAGATCACATCTTTCATGAGTGTATGGGTAGATGGGCAATATAACGGATGGAGAATAATGGTAGAAGGCGTAGGCTTATGATTAAGGTTAGGATTGCTTGTGCTGGATGGGGATGACATTGGATGAGTGGATTTTGATTTCTCCCTAGCTTTTCTTTTGTTGTATAAGTTTGGAAAAAGTCTTTGGAAAAGATTATTCGAGGATTCTTTGGTTGGCAGATTAGAGCTTGGGGAACTTGATGGTAGTTTTGGTGTAGGACTAGTATGCTTTAGGCTATGCCTTCTAGGGGATGGTGAAGGAGGACTAGTAGATGGAGTGGTATATGATTCTGAACTTAAGGTGGTGTTTCCCTTGTCAATAGTATCATTAAGACGGGTGAAGAACGTATAACCTTGGTGCGAGGCATGGCTAGTACTGGCCTACTCATGTTGGAAGGAATTTGGTTCACATGGACCATCTTTTTCCCCACATGCTGTCAAACTTGGGCATATCAAAACTAGGAGGGAAAGGTATCTTAGCCAAGCTTTTGTCAAATGGATAAGGAGATATGCCTTCTAGCAAATATCATTTTGAGGAAGATCCAGCTTGTAAGCTTGCCACTTGCTGTTGCATGGCTTGGATTTGTTGAGTAAGTGCTTCTAATTGATTTGTCATATTCTCATAAACTAATACAAGACTAAAATGGGTGCCTGAAAAGATAATTGTTTTTCTCTAAAAATGTACAGAATAGCTCACTGTGACAGATGCGCAGGAACAGAGGATAAATGCGTAGCATCAGAGAGTAAATGCACAAATCTGGTGAAATGTAAAAGCGCAGGAATAGAGTTTAAATGCACAGCTCTAGTAAAATATGTATGCACAGAAGAATTGATCAAAAGCATAGTAGAACTGAATGGATGTGCTGCAAAGGACAGATGCGCAATAGGTTTGAACAAACACGCAACAGGAATTAATAAAAGTGTAGCTCTGTGTTTTTGGTTGATTTTTATTGATTTTTCAATTTTTTTGGTTTTTTTTGGCTGAAAGTTGGTCTCTTTGATTTGGTTTTTTAATTATGGCAAGAAAGACATAGCACACACATAGAATATTTTCATGATTTTTGATTTTTTTAGATTTTGACTTTTTTGACAAAAACAAGTACAAATCCTAGGATGGCAAGGGCAATATAAACTGAATTCTCACTTGGTTTTTACACCATATACACTATTCAAAGTGGATAACTTAGGAACTTGGGACACGGGATCCCCCTTACAAGTGCATAAACTTCTCTGGTACACCAAGTCCTGGGTTCCTAAGGCTCGCAAACCTTAGGATTTCCAATTTATCTCTACTATTGAATCATAAGTACGTGAGTCGTCTTAGGAAGATGATAATCGCTCTTTCCGACATCGGTTTATAGGGGATTTTGGCCTCTAAAAAATGGATAAGTAGTAAGGGTAACCGTTTGAGTGGTTATATGTGCAGCAGAGCTACTCTCTATTCTGGAGCCTCCCAGCCTTCAAGGGTTGCGCCTTGGAGGGTTTTGGGGGAGGTTGGCTATCAGTATAACTAATCAACACTCGTTGCATGAAGCTTTCACCTCAAGCACAATTTATTTATAGTGGGTAGGTAGAGCTTGGCTTTAGCTTGTTAACACTTAAGGTCATTCCCACTTGGATGAAAGGATATCCAAGGACAGGCCTCTCTAAAGGTTAAACATGCAAAATGATAGGTTTGGCATTTTGGTCACCTAAGAAAGGGGAGAGCATAGGCCTACTATCATTTTGAAAACACGGAAAACAATGGTTCTTTAATCTTATTTAAAAGAAAAAAAACTAAATGAGTTATGTTATTTGGGCACACACAAGATTTGTTAACTTTGAAAGAAGCAAATAGAAAGCAATGGCTCAATTTTAGATCCTCCTAGTTGGGACTATGTTTGAGTTGTTCGTGCAACAAGTTCAAATTATAGCCTTCCTATTTAGATCTAGATAAGATTTACACGAACAATCCAATTACTTTCCTTGCTAATTAGATCTATGATGTGAGTTAACAATGCAACTATATGACTAACCAGCTCTTAACCTGCAGATAGATCTAAGAATATTCCTGTGAGAGATGTTAGCATTAGCAAAAAAATCACAAGAAATAACTCAAGGACCCTATTAGAACAAATGTGCAGTTACAGAGACTACACACATAGTAACAAAGTACACATGCGCAGAAATACAAATGCACAATTATAGAGGATATATACGTAGAGACAGAGAATATATGCGTAGTTTGAATAGACGTGTTGATACATAGGACAGATGCGCTGATTTAGTGAGTAAATGCGTTGATTGAATAGATGCGTTGATTTAGAGGACAAATGCGTGTTCCTAGTGAACAGATGCGCAGAATCTTCTTGTGTACGGAACCTAATGCACAAAAACTCAGTCTTGAGGCTAAATTGGGGCAAGGCCCCACGGTGGGCACTAGAAATGTTACGGGAAAATGTGGATATAATATCAATAATTAATAATAACCCAATAACTCAATGAAATGGAAATAATCAAGATTCAACACAAAGAAAGATACCTTACAAACCTTATTACTTCGCGGCTTCCATTGGTCGCCTAATCTCAAATTGATCTTTCGTGTGAATGAAGCCCTCAGAAAGCGCACTTCCTTTTTTTTTCTTCAAGATGACAATAGAGAACGACTATGATAGTTCTTGTAATGAAGAGGATCTTCAATACAATAAAAATGTGATTGCAAGCTATGGATATGGTGTTGGGTACCAAAGGTACGCTGTGATTCCTGTAGAGTAAGTTTACTAAAAGCTTGGATGATTGAAATGGAGGAATAGGGGTTGTATTTATAGGCTTGAGAGGAAGAAGATCAACAGTGTAGAATGATAAGAAGATCAATGGTTGAGGAAACTTGAGAGGATGTGCGCAAATCAGAAGAGGACAAGTGTCCTGCTCCTTCATGCAATAGGGGAGTTAACAGAAATAGAATGAAGAGTTAACTGAATTAATTAATTAGTTAACAGAAAAGACTAACTAGTTAACATATTTGATTTATGAGTTAACTAATTGGAACTGGAGGATAAATAGGACATGTGGGTGAGGGAACAACTAATTAAATATTAAAATATTTAATTAAGTGTGCACAGGGATTTGCATGAATTATTTTTGGTGTTAATTCACTTTTGGAGGAAAAAGAACAATTTAAATAAATATTTGGATTTATTTAAATTTAGAGGATGGCTTAGATTTAGAAGAATTTAGATAATTTAAATAAATATTTGGATTTATTTAAATATAGAGGAGGATATTAAATTTAGAAGAACTAATTAAATAATTGGACATTATTTAATTTAGAATGACTTTAGAAGAATTTTGGAAGATTTAATTAAATAAATGATTTTATTTAATTTGTGGACGAATGTGAATCAAATAAATAAATTGATTTATTTATTTATTGATAGAGAAATTAAAATGAAATAAATATTAAAAATATTTATTTAGATAGAGTCGTGTCATTTTTAGGTGTATACAACAATAAAACAACAAAGGTCATTTACATTTATATCTATATATAGAACTATGATTAGAATTAAGGTTGGGATTAGGGATGGAATTAGGAATATAATTAGGGTTAAGTAGATCTAGGGGTAAAATTAGGGTTAGAATTATGTCAGGATTAACATTAGGGTTAGGGTTATAGTTTCAATTTGGGTTCAAATTAGAAGTTAGGCCTACAATTAGGGTTAGGGTTAGGGTTCATGTTCAAGTTAGAATTTGTGTTATAAATATGGTTACTACTAGCATATCTATATTCAAAAAAATATATCTAAAATATGTTGAGAGATATCCTTCTCGAGGCACCTATTCCACCTGTGTGGTAAATTGATTAAAAAATAGGCGCCTCGAGAAGGATATCTCTTGGCATATTTTAGATATATTTTTTAAATATAGATATGCTAGTAGCTAATAACTTGCCATATTTTCCATGAAAAAAATAGAGGATAACATACCAACCACTACACAGGATCTTTGATGCCACTTACATAACATCTATGATGATCAAATAGCTGAGCAACTACACATGATCTTATTGGAATAAGTGTCACACTAAGCTAACAAACATGATCAACCAATTAGGATCTCCCACATTAATCTTCAAACTAAGTGCAACTGATACAAAATGATCTAATCTCCATAAATTGTTTGCAAACAATAGTCTCCCACCAATGCAATACTCAAGAAAATAGTTTACAAAAATGTAATTCAAAACCCACACACAACATCCTTATCCCTACACCAATGATTTTAAATATTCCATGAAAAGCTCATAGAGGAATTATTGAATACAAATGATTATTGGTATAGATACAAGTGGCACACTGAGCTTCTATTCATGTACATGGTTTCTTGTGGTTGGAAGATGCACTAGATATGTACACTATTGATTAGAAAAATGATGTTGACTATAGAGAGATAAAAAAATCTTTGATAAACATGTTCCTGCTTGGAATCCTCATAATCAATCCTAAAAAAGCAACATGACACATCACTCTCCTCTAGATGATCCATGCTTACTAGGCACTGCATAGATATTTTCTACGATTCCCTTGGCAAATTGAGGAGTTAGTCAATACTATGCAAAGACACACAAAATGTACCAAGGGAACATGTTTACTAAAATGGGGGCAAAATGTTGAATGCCTTTACAAAGATCCACGGATAAAACACATGGATTCTAACTTAAAATGTGAGCAAAAGGTAACAAATCTTATGAGCTAGTGAGAAATAATGATAGGCTAAACATCCACAACCCTGAGATGCTTGCGATATGGTGAGCCAACATAGATTACCAACTTGTTATTTCAAGAAAACTTGTGTTCTCATATATATTGCAAAGTATACGTCAAAAGATGAGAGAAATTTTTAAAAAATTATTAGAAATGTTAACAAGGATAGCACATGTAGAAAAATGTGAAGATAAATCTTTTCTATCATAACCAATATTCATGATGGAGATAGTTATAGACTGTGATATAGAAGCACCATAAACATGCCACATTCTAGAAAAATTACCTCTTGTATCTTGCAGTTGATCCTTCATCTCGCTAAATGTTAATCAAAAGGTATTGCAACATCTAACAAGAATGACTACTGGATCTGAACTAGCAACTAATTACATAAACTCCTATATGCAATGCCCTCCTAAATTAGAAATATTTTCTCTATTACAATCAACATAGATATACTCATTTTCTTTTCATCATAAAGGAAACACATGGAAAAAAGAGGAAAGAGAAGGCAATTGTTAATATGTTCCCTTGATTCTACAGTACTCCAATGGAATACAACGAACATTTTGAAACATTATGTTGAAGGAGCTTCTCTTGTACAAACATGTTCAACATAGAGCAATAGACATAAGCCTCACAAAACAAGAAATCATGACAAATTAGAATCACAAGACATAAAACAAGTACTATCCTTGACACATTGACCACACAACATAAATGGAGGAGACTAGCGAGGACGATGAAAATGAACATGAGGAAACATAGACCTAAGACATCACAAGCCTATATGAGTGGGAGTTTCTATCACAGATGGGTCTCGCCCATAAATTCAACATAGATGAATTAGAAATACCTAACAGACAAGACTTTGCATCAATTACACATGGAATGAAAGTAATATATTGCTGCATTTGCATGATGTGTTGCTACTCAATTCATATTCATAGGTAAATTGTCATGCAAAAAACATGCTTATTCTTCTTCATCATCCATTAAACCAAGTTATCCACTAGTGCCAAAGCAACAACTCACATTAGACAGCATTACTCAACACTATAGGGACCCATCCTGAAAACAACTTTTACACATGATCATTTAAGGAATAAAAGGCACTAGAAAATCATACTTAATATATTGAATTAGAAATACACCTAATATTTCAAACTCAAACAAAGAAACTCATCACTTGCACTTGCACCTATAGGAGAACTTTCTTATAACATACAGACCATGATAATCCATACATGCCTTAGAATCCCTATAAAAGAGATGCATTCTTTACAAGATCAATCCCTTACACTATTTCAATAAGAGATGTAAAACATCAAATACATCTGCATAGATGACATGAGCTTCATAGGCACAAAATTGCTATTAAAAATAGATTACGACTTACATGAGGCATTTCCACATGAACAACAACATAGCTTCAAAGGTGTGTCCATTATCCTTATTGGTGACCTTGGCTAGTTACCATCTATTATGGACAAACCTATGTATGCATCACATTCAACTACAAGATGTTATGGCAAACATTTACCATAGTAATCACATTAGAGACTATTTTTCATCAAGGCAAAAGTGCTACTCAAACACAATTTTGTGACATCCTACAAAATATAAGAAATGCACAACCGTTGCAACATGACTGGGAAACATTGATGAGTGCACAAATAAAATGTTAACTACAATAGAAAGATAAGAGTTTGACATACCCATGTATTTATTTATGACCAACAACCTAGTTGTGCTACATAATAGAAAGATGTTGAAACTACTAAATCTTCCTATCATAATTGAGCAAGCTAGGTAATAAAAAATAAATGATGAAATTAAGGATGATTAACTACAACAAGATGTGTTATTATGCATAAGTAAGCAAGTTATGTTAACAACAAACTTATGGATTGAAGAGTGCCTTGTAAATGGGTCATTAGGACAAATTGTGCAATTGTTGTTTATAATGACAACTCCAAACACCTAGACTTGCCAATGTATGTGGTGGTCCAATTTGACAGCTACAATGGCCCAAAATGGGATATAAAAAAACTAAAGAATGTGTCTTTCATGCCTATAACACATGGTAATTGCAGACATCCCACCTAACCATGGCTTGGGCCATAACAATACCAAGGTCTGGCATTGAACAAGGCTACAATAAGCATAGGCGACAATGAGAGACAAGGCTTAACATTTACAACTATTTATAGAGTAAAGTCCATAGAAAGCCTTCACATATAGCCTTCATTCTCTTCTGAATGATACTTAAAATGCAAAACAATCCTTACACCATCATCAAAAAGAAAGAAGAGGCTTGCCTACAACTACTTTCCTCTTAACACATTTAGGTACATGTGTATGCTTCTGCTTTCATTAGTAATTAAGCTTAACTTCATCATGATAATATTGCTTACTTTCTTAATTGATGTGTAGGTCAATGTAGAACATGGGGTAGTTAAGGAGTCCAATCATCCATAATCTTGATACCTCTCTCATTTTTATTAGCACCAATGAAAATAGGAAATGTAGATCTATTTCCATGTGTGATTAAGCTTATGCACTAGGATTTTATTCCAATTGGCTATTAGAAGATTTAATTTCCAACCATTACCTAACTATTTCATAACTATATCATGCCTTAAGTAAGTTTAGCTGAAAATAATAATAATTACGTTTATAGTCTTGGTAACTTACAATTTGTTTTGTTTATGATATTGGTGCTAGGATACAATCCTTCTCCAAAAATGATCATGTACAAAGACAAAGAATCATGGGTTACAAACTGGTTGGAAAACTACCACTATCTACTTCCAAAGAAAGTGTTCCTCAAAATAGTAGAACTCCAAGTCCCCTATACAGATCCTCAAAGATAAGATGTCAAGGATCATACAAGAGTTTGGACAAAGTAGAGTACCTATATCCTATGATGAGCTCTTCGACTCCAAATATGACCATAAGGTTAAGATAGTTGTTAACAAGCACAATGACATGTTAAGGTATACATTCAAGATTTGAATGAATGGTCCTACAACTTATACCAAGAAATATGTGACCTCTTTCTTTCCAAAGTTACATGTACAAGATAATGATCATCCACCCACTTGTTATAAGAAACTACAACCTAATAACACTACACCTTTATTACAAGAAGTTTTACTTGTTGCAAATGTTTGAATGTGTTAGAATGATACAACAATGTGCAAATATATAGCTTCATAAAAAGAAGTGAAATTTATGATTTTTAACATACCTTATGATAGAAACTAAAAATCCTTACTCTGATGCTTTGCTCTAGAGATTGCAAATGATAACCATAAAAGCAAAGCCATAGGATGAACCGAATCTTCCTTACGATATTCTACATTTGTTACTCTCTAGTTGGTATGGTAACATATGGCTAAACATGATAAATGTTGTCATATTCAATAGTTGACACTTCAACTTTCGAGGATATGATTATTTCATAAGTTACAAGCTTTAGGACTAGAAGAAGCTCCCTTGACTATTCATGTAATGAATAGACTTTGCATAGATGTTATTTATTGTATTGCATCTCACACTGGAATGATGGACAACAAAAATTAGAAACATGATTTTAAACTTATGCTTTAAAGGAGTAATAAATAGTGTATATTTTTCTAGATATCCTCTAGTTAGTCATGTAGACCATTATGAAGCTCTCTTGGAAGATGCTTTGTCTACATTCTTTGACTAGGTTAAACAAGATTTTCACAACAAATAAATGAATGCTTGACAAACTACCTCATGGATCCAGATTCTTATGATTTAACAAGGGTCAAGTTTTACCCCCTCTATCGTGATTACTCATTTAAAATGAAAATAAAAGATTCTCAAATTATTATGACATGTGCAATCATGACTCGAATATTCAAGAGGGATCAAGTGATTGATGGTGTGTTGCATCACAAAATTTATAGCTTTTATGCAGATGACTTTCAAGGGAACCATTAGAGTCTCTTATTAGTGTTGCAGCAAGGAAAGATGTACAATGAAATTACATGATTACACCTTTATTTCATAATCTGTATGTAATAGGAACAAATATGCATAGCTAAATGGTTTGTTCCATTGTTCTTAGAAATTTACAGTTATTGGTTCAATTTTTTGTATTATCTAATATATAATGAAACTTGATGTTAAATGTATCTTTCTATATTGAAGAAAGTTGCACTTACAAGATAAGATGTTAAAGTTGAATTTGATAGCCAACAAATGTAAAAGCAATATACAATAGGTCATATCTTTCTTAATTTGTCTTCATCTTAGCTATACATATTTTTAGAGGTAAACCAATAGAACTTATAAGATGATAAATGTGTTTTTTCTCCATTTCATAGCCCAACAATAATCAAATTATACAACTCCACATGAGTTTTATTAGATGCATACAAAAGATGCACACAACACTAAAAAAGCTACCAAAAAATAAAGAAAGTCTCCAAAGTACATACTCATATGCCTATAAAAGAAGAGAATATAGAGACAATAGAGACGCAGTGTCGTACCAACATTTCATCCTTTCATACAACCATGACAATAGGTATAGTAGATGGTGCCCCAAATGCTACAACAAAAGAAGACATGTTATTAGTATTTTTCTTACCATCTTTAGTGATGAAGACCCAAATGCTTGCTCTATTGGTTGGAAAATATGTTTTGCTAAAAATAATAACTGCATGTATTAATCCTATTAGAAAGATTGTTTTTATGTAATCATGTTATTTATTTCCTTTTAAACTGTATTGTACTTACTTGTATGTTACATTTTGTTTACCACAAATGAACATCTATATTATTGCATGAACAGTGTAAAAGAAATTGGTACAATGTAATCATAAATAAACATCTAACAAGAACAACAGATGAATTTGAATTGGCAACTAATTACATAAACTCCTATATGTAACACCCTCCTAAATTTGAGACGGTTTCTCTATTACAATTACTGTAGATGTTCTCATTTTGTTCTCGTTGCAAAGGGAGTAAATGACAAAAAAAATTCTTCCAGAAATATGTGAGTGGGATGCTTGGATAAGAAGAGAAACTTGTAAAGTAATGTATGCTGGTAACTTTATAAGGTAATTAATTACACCCCTGCATTTACAATGGCAAGAAAAGAAGATTAGACATAAACTGAGATTAATTATAACAACAATTTACTAAGATCAATTTTAACAATATTTTACACTTTGCCAATAAAAGATTATTTATTAGAACATTTTACAAAACTTTAAGTGCCTAATATTAACCCTTTACAAAATTTATTGTTAGACGGGGCTACAAGAATGGTTTGCACTTGGTACTCTATTGACTATTTATTTTGTTTCAAATGTTTTTTATTTTATTTTTTGATCATTTCAAAGCAGCTAAGGGGCTACACCCTTGTATTAATATTAAAGTATGAACATTACATAGAAGCAGGTGATTATTAACATTCACCCCATGTACATCAACCTCAACAAAAAGATTTATACAGGCAACCAAGAACAAAATGCTGCCATATCACCTTAAACCCCTGGAGAATACCTATACATATATATGCAGATCCAAAATATATACCAACACCTTGAGGACACCCCGACCTTCCCACCGAACCAGACCCTATCAGACCAGACCTAAACCAGAACCCAGCAATGTCGGGCACATGGACTCACTGGACTTGGATGCACGACCTTCCCCAATTGGCCAAGCCCTCAGCATCTGCCAACCCTTCACTTGCAATAAACTCTTGCAACCAGCCTGCACCATCCTCTGGAATCAGGTCAAGAACTTGTTTGAGGAATTTAATTCCTCTCGCCGCAGCAGAACGAAACCCGGGAAGAGCCGTTGAATCACTCGCAAAGACCAATGGGAACCTTTCTGGAAGCTGACCATGCCGGTGAAGAACATAATAGTCATCGAGCAGAGGAATCCCCCTCCCCACCTCGTAATTTGCCAACACATCCTCCAACCCACCTAGAAATTTCCCCCGAATCAACTTCTTGCAGAGCGACCTCACCATGTCCTTCGTCTCACCTGCGTCCAAAATTGAAGCCAGAAACATGGTGGCTATATCTGTATTCACTCAATACCTATGGAAGGAGCGCATGCATCCCTCACCCAACACCATCTTCAGAGCATGGAGGATGAGGCCGTGCCTCAATTTAAAGATCAATCCCAACCTTTTCTTTGTCACCTCCCCCAAGAAAGCCAACTGTCTGCTCGAGCATTCCAGAATTATCGGGGTGTCCATGCCAACTACCTTAATCCAGCCACACCTATCTTGCTGCGAATCAAAATGCACTGAAATTCTTGCAACACCCCAATTTAATGCCGTCCGCCAGCTCTCCCCCTGACATCGCACACTTCTCATCATGAAATTGAAAAACCACGACTCCCGTTGCACACGCTCTGCCATTATACTTCAAAATGGTAAGGTCACCTCAAGAGGAGCTAGCCAACAAGACTTTTTTGGCCAAGTCATCCGCCAACTCGTTACCTTCACGGTAAATATGGGACAGTTTGAAGGATTTTAGCTCCGCTAGGATTTGGTTGATGGCGGTTAGCCATCTCCTAAGCTTCCAATTAGGAGTCCATCCCGTCCTAATAACATTGATAGTTATTAGATAGTCCCCTTCTAGGTGGATTTTCTTCAAATTTATGCTCTTGGCACATTGGAGCTCAATCAAAGCAACCCTGAATTCTACTTCATTATTCGTTCCAATCCCCAAATAGATAGACTTTTCCATTAAAATTCTCCCCTCATGGTCCCTGATCACGCATCTAACACCACTTTCACTCGAATTTCCTTTCACGGCTCCATCAAAGTTAATTTTCGCCCATCCTTCCTCTAGTGCCAGCCATCTCATTTCTTCCCTTGATCTCCCCATAGGACCAACCACTAGAACCCCATTAACGGGGGGTTTCAAGTGTTATTTTAATTCTTCATTTGAAAGGTGAGATTTTGAAGATGGACTTCTAGTTATTTTGTTATTTTGTGACTAACACGTTTTCCTAATCATATTGTTATTGCATTTCATGGAATCCTTGCCCAAAACATGGTATAACCTATAGTTATATTTATTTTTTAATTAGCCTATATAATTTTACACCCCTAAACCTAGAAATTGTTTAATTAGTTAATGCAAAAATAATTTTGATTAAACCCCACGTTAGAAGGGTTTTACTATAGGGGTTTAGGGTTTTATTCCACTTGACATGATCAGATTACAGGATATTTGAATGCTCTGGCTACCCAGATCAAGGTGAGAAAGTCCCATTCGCCAGTCCTGTTGGAGCAGAGTCCGAATTGGCATAAGTTTTCATTGTAATACAATTAAATACCAGAGAAGGACCTACAGCGGAAAACATATACATTTTTTTTTTTCTACAGCAAAAGCAGCAGCCATGGCCGATGGGAAGCCACAAGGATGGAGTGACGTAGCGAAAAGAGATGCAGCATTGCCATTACCAAAGTATCAGACGGCCCTTCCGAAAGAAGTAGCGGGGGCTTGTTTCAAATCGAGTGAGGGTATCAGCGTAGTAGTGGTGGATAGCAGCTCTCTCATAGATGGAGGAGAAAAAGTTATGCGATCTGCAGAGAAACTGGTCTCTGTCAAAGAAGTCCTAGATGAAATTAAAGACCCCGTTTCTCGTCACAGAATGGCCTTCATGCCTTTCACCATACACACCATGGAGCCATCTGAGGAATCACTTAAACAGAGTATGCTTAACTCGCCTTCTCTTTTTCTTTATTGCATTTAGGTCCACAACGCTGAATTTTGACGATTCATGCTGTATTAAAGTTTTGTTGGTTTTTGTTAATTGATTAAGACAAATTAAAATTTAAGCTGTTTTGAGAAGGTTTGAGAATCCCCTTGCCAAGGAAGTATAGAGTTCGAATAATTGCCCTAAAACGAAGTCTGAATCTACTTTTAGTGATATGCAGGTGATATCTTTTTCAATTGATTTGATATTTATCCATTGTGTGGTAAGTTCCATAGTCGCCGGGAAACTCCATTTTATGAAAGTGGACTGCATACCCACATCTGTACCCACAATTTCTGGTGACCAGATATATATAGTACATCATTATCCTTATTCATTTACTCTCATTTGATTGTTGTCCTGTCCCCATACCGGTACTGGTACCCCTGCATCTCCTGGTAACTATGGTGATAACCTTTGGTTTCAGGCATCTCCTCTGAGAAGTTGCTCAGGATTTTGCATCAGGTCTTGTCCAGTGGGGTTCACCCAAATTCAATATTTTATGATGCCTTCTGGTAAATTGAATATAGCTGTTGCTACAAATACTCCGATGCTTTGCCACTTGACTTCGTCCCATTCAGTATTATTAATATTCAGCTGTTAACTTTTTTTTTTTAATCTGGTAAATTGTCCTTGTGGGGGTAACCTTCAGTTTAGATGCCACGTCATGGGGGTATCTCTTCCCTGGCATTTGTACATGGCCTCTTAAATTGCACTTTGCTCATTGCTGTGAGTTTCATGCAATATTTATTCAATTTGAATGGTCACTTGTTTATCCTGGGAATTTTAGCCCATGGAGGTTTTCCCATTTAGTTGAAGCTTGTTAGTTTCTGTTGTTTACAAATGTTATGCTTTTTTTAATTTCCTCCAGTATAATTAATTATGGGAGGTTGTAAATTACTTAACATGAAACATGAGTATATCAAGAACAACAAAACTCTGTGCTATTGCACAAGACAGTTACAGTAATGCCTTGCCAATAAGGTCAAGGGTTTAAAATTCAAATCCTTTCCTCAAAATGAACTCTGAAACTATTCCAAAGTATATACTATTGAATCTTGTTTAGCTTCTGTCGTTACAAAAATTACGATTTTTCATTTCTTGCGGTATATGCTTTTTTATGGAATTTTCTTCATATGCCTCACATGATTGAAGGCATTTTAATCATCTGCATGATAATTTGTTTGTTGACAGTTATCAGTTTTGCCAGAGCCACAGGAGACTTGCGGTCCCTTTCAGATGTAGATCTTAAGCTGCTAGCCTTAACATATACTCTAGAAGCTGAAGTTCATGGAACAGCCCATCTCAGAACTAGACCCCCTCCTCTTCATGTATTGAGGGTTCGAAGGTTGCCTGAGAAGGATCTTCCTGGTTGGGGTTCCAATGTGCCGAATTTAGATGAATGGGAAGATTTGGAACGAGCAACAAATGGCAATCAAATCACCCAATCTCGTATTTTAGGATTGAAAAACTTGACATTGGATGCGCCAGAGGCCAATGGGTTATCAGGTGATAAGCACACCAAAGCCTCAGTTGCACAGGAGGTGGAGCCTCCAGATGTTGCCAATGACCAGTCCAAACTTACCATTGCAGGACAGGTTGAGGCAGGTTTAAATCGAACAAACAAACCTAGAAAAGAAAAGCCTCCAAAGCGCGAAGTTAAGATTGATGGCAAATTGATGGTTTCCGAGGGAATAGATGCCTCCAAAGGCGAGTCCAATGAAAATATGGAAGACTGGCAGCCGGCTGTCTGTAGAAGCACCAGAAGGAGATATATAAGAAGACAAGCAAGGAAGGCACGTTCTCAACAACCGGTGGAGTCTGCAATTGGTGCAGATGGAAAGCTAGAAGTGGAAACTTCAATCGATGGTCCCAATGAAATGCCACAACTTGAAAGCGAAGCTCCTAAAGAAAATACAAATGCTTGTAGTGAGCAAGAGACTAAACAAGAAAATATATTTAGCAGTGAAAATAATAACAGCGAGATTGGTCTTCATGACAGCTTGGTTTCTTCTACTGACACAGATTCCATTAATAGGGTAGCTAATTTAAACATGAAGGAAGGAGAAAATTCTGAATCTATGGAGGAGCATCATATTGCAGACACGCTTTGTGCAGATGAGATTCACAATCTCCTTGACGAAGGGAGTTTGGAGGATGAGAGCTTAGAACTAGAGGTAGATGATATGGAATACAGCGAAGAGGAAGTGTGCAGTGGAAGTCAAGTGAAATGTCTGAGTTCAGATGATGGACATTTAGAAAGCCATCAAGAGGACAGTGCTAGTGAGCAAAGTTGGAGTCTACGGCCTTTCTCAAATTCTAGCATTGCATGTGCAACGAATGATTTTGCAATGCAAAATGTTCTTCTCCAGATGGGACTTAGACTGTTGTCTCCAAATGGCATCCAAGTGAACCAACTGCACAGGTAGGTATTTGTTCTTTATAATTCTTTTGCATCCAGGAGATGTAGAAGTGGTCGTATCAGTACAGAAGGTTTTGATTGTCAATTTTGAAGATGTAATGGATAATAGGGCAGCAGGTTGCTTTGTTTGATGGAGTGGACTCACTCTGCTAGATTATTCAGGGGAAAAGGACAAGTGCTAATTAATTCCATTTCATGCTCATTTGCTCCTGACATTAAATAATCAATTGATTTTTTCCAGGTGGGTGCTGAAATGTCATGCATGTAATGGAGTCACTGCAGATGTGAGCAGAATTTTTTGTCCGAAGTGTGGCAATGGTGGTACTTTGAGGAAAATATCAGTCACTGTAGGGGGGAATGGCGTTGTGCAAGCTGGTCGCCAACCACACATCAGCATTCGAGGCACTAGAGTATGCAGAAATTCCTTCTCTTTCTAGTAGTTATTACTATGTTAATTTTTTTCAAGTTTTCAATTTTTATTATCTTTGGTGGAGGAATTAAGAAGAGCACATTTTGAGTATTAATTCAGAATCATACTTGAAGAACAAAACTCATTGTTTCCTGTATCCATAATGTTTCAGAATTGTGACATTGTCTAATATAACTTCCAATTTACTTCTCATAGTTATGCATTCTTTAAAATTGGCTTCCTTATTTGTTATGCATAACTCTGAGATCAAGGTCAAGGTGTCCATGTTAAAAACCCCCTTGGGGCTTACAAAATTTAACTTCATAGAGAAACATATATTGATCTAGTTGTCATCATTTATGATTTTTCCTAACATCTGTAAAAAGCAGAATGAGTTCCAAACCAAAATGTCATAAGGAAACACTTGTTTTATTTGATTTTGTAAGTTAAATATATCCCCTGTTCATTATTTGCAAAATTTCATTTATCAACACAAATTGGAATCATTAGGAGCAGTGACACAAGCAATCAATATAGTTTATTTATGTGTGACAAGCTTTTTGATCACTGAATTGCAGTTTGTGCTGAGAGGTAGCAATTCTCTCTTGTCATACCTGATATGGCTTTGTTCTAACCCGTTAATTACTAAGAGGTTGCTAATGAAAGGGTGGTATTTAAATAAAAAAAGAGAGTGAGTGGGTTTTCATGGTAGCTCTTGCTAAGTTTTAGGTGAGGGTTTTGCAGCAAGGTGTTTGATAGTGATAGACTATCATGAGGCTTTTAAATTCATTTCAAAGCATGTCTCCTAGAGAAATATTGTCATCATCAGTGGATCCAAAGCCATCAAGAAAGTTGAAACAACCTTCACTTCTGCTGAAATCGACTTCTAGAAGCTCCAAATTTAATTATCTGGGTTTCACCACTATGGCTCCTTTCCTAGTAAAATTTCTCCCTTGATCTTCTCTTTCAAACTATGTTCTTCTTTGTACTCTGGAGAGAGTGGATGAGCACTAAGCTCCAAAGTTTTGTAATAAATTTCTTTTCTATCAAATGAATGAACACTAGGCATAGGGCTTATTGTGATACCATAGGTTTTTGTTGACGATATTGCCCACTAGTGATTTTTTGGTACTATTTCGAACAAGTTTTGAGTTGGCACAATTGTCAACACTAATCTCATTCTTCCTTTTCTCCTCTTATGGAATCTAATCATAATGCACAATTCACATAGATTTTTTTGGACACTTATTGTTTGAGCACTTCTAGATTCTAGACGATTTTTGTCAAACTTCTTTGACTTAAGCAGCTTTGTCATGTAGTTTGCTCCTCTATTTGATGAGTATTGTTTCTTTCTAGATTGTATGGATCATGTTTGGTGTTGCTTCTTTTGCATAGTTATATGTACGTGTTGCAGAGCACTTGTTTGGTTTTATTACACCTATACCACTTGTTGTGATGTAATCACACATCACCCCATTGCAAATGGGTACCCCCTCTTTTTTTTTTGCTTTCTCACTTCGTTTTGCTTTAAAGTTTAGTTTTGCTCTGAGCTTGTAGGGTTTTGGTAGTGTTGTTTTGCCCATGTCTCGACAGTTTCTTGCCAAGAAGTCTAGATGCCTTCATTCTGATGCATGTCACTGAGACCCTGAAAATGACTAAGTTTGATATCCTGAAAATCCTGAAAAAATGACTAAGTCTGAAATCTGGTGGATCCTCAGAAATCTAGAATCTGCATGCTAAATCCTATGGATCCAGGACCTATCTCAAACATCCTGGAAGTATATTGATAAATATTAAACATATTTTCAATATACTTCCATTCAGGAAATCCAAAATTTGACTAAGGCAAGAAATTCCTCACTCCATGTCTAAACCCGCCCTACCTAGGCGGCCTTGGCATAAGCTCATGGATTTGATGTCCTGCACATGCATTTATCTAGACACCACCCTCAAATCCGCCCAAGGGAAAAGTTGTCAAATTTACAAGGTTTTGAGGACAGAGATGATAAAATTCAAAGAAATTTCATAAGTTTGAGTGATTCTAAGGCTTCACGTGACACTATCCAAGCACTGCTTCCTAGCCCGCCCAACATGGGCGGCCTCACAAGGTCCTCTTGGACATTGTCTTCACCTCCAAGAGAGTCAGTCCAGACGACACCCACAAATCCGCCCAAGCAAAAATGGTTAAGTTTTCAAGGTTTCCTTGCACAAGACACTAGGATATGATGAAATTCCAATGAAAGTTTACAAGTTAGATAGAATCAAGGGCATTTCAAGCAAAGTTCCATTGGTCACCTCCAAACCCGCCCTTCCTAGGCGGCCTCAAGGTGCATTCAAGGACTGTGTCTTGTTCCAGGTGACACTCTCCAGACAGAACCCTCAAATCCGTCCTAGGAGAAAATGTTTAAGTTTAGAAGGTTTTCAAGCACAAGGCACTGAGAAATGATGAATTTCAAGCAAGGTTTGCAAGTTGGAGGGAAGTTAAGTAGATTACAACCAACATTCCATGCATCATCTCCAAACCAAGCATTACTTAAACTCCTCCCAACAAGGATGAATTAATTGGAAAGAATGATGAAAGATCACTAAGCTTGATGTCCTGAAATCCTGAAAATTGACTAAGTCTGAAATCTGGTGGATCCTCAGAAATCTAGAATCTGCATGCTAAATCCTATGGATCCAGGACCTATCTCAAACATCCTGGAAGTATATTGATAAATATTTAAAGTATAAAAAACTCAATATCTGACTTATAGTTAAACATATTTTCAATATACTTCCATTCAGGACATTTCCGAGATGGCGACAAGACTTGCATTCCAAGCACACCTTCTAAAACCGCCCAACCTGGGCGGCCTTTCAAGGTTGTGATCACGCACTTTCTCCATACATTGCCTCCAAATCCGCCTTAGGGAGAGAATTTTCAAAGTTTAGAAGAGATTTTGAGTGAGTTCAAGACAAAATCCAAGGGTGGTATCCCAACCCGCCCAGCTTGGGCGGCTTCACAGGGTGTTTATGGATGATGTCTCCACCAGGTGACACTCTCCAGACATCACTCTCAAACCCGCCTAAGGAAAGTAATCAAGTTTATAAAGTGTTTCAAGTGCAAAGCTTTAGGATGCGAGGTAAAAGTTTACAAGTATGAAGAGGTTAAACAAGTTTCAAGTTAAATTCCATGGGTCACCTTTAAACCCGCCCTACCTCGGCGGCCTCAAGAAGACCTTGTGGACTATGTCACCTGACATATGATATACTCCAAACACTTACTCAAAACCCGCCCAAGATGAAGAACAATGTAAAATGCAAAGTTTGTTTGATGAGAATGATCAAGATGATATCACAAGGAAAGGAGATAGTCAAGTTTAAGGCATGAAAAGTTTTGATGTTAAAGCAATGCAACTACTCATCATGATGCCTTACATTCTTGAGAGGATCATTCAAAAGGAGGGAAGTTTGAAAAACTGACTAAGTCTTAAGGAAGGAGAGAGACATCTTCATGAGGAGAGGGCTCTAAGTGACAAAATCCAGACATCTCTTCCAAACCCGCCCATGCTAGGCGGCCTTAAGCTCCATGCTTGGACAACTCCACCTCCTGCACATGACACTCTCCAAACACCATCATCAAACCTGCTCAAGGAGAAAGACCTATCAAGTTTGCAATATTTTGAGTTGAAGTGCAAAGAAATCATGAAGATTTGATGAAAGTTCATAAGTTGGAAGGTATTTTAAGGTAAAGTCCAAAGGTCACCTCTAATCCCGCCCTTCCTAGGCAGTTTTCACCATGACAAGTGGACATCATCACCCAACATCCAAGATGTGTCTTTCAACTTCATAAGCATCTCAAGATTTCACAAGTGTTGGAGTTGATAGAAAAGCCTTATCAAATGAAGGGAATGAATCTCAAATGAGGTGAAAATCCTTACTAGCCTCCCAATCCCGCCCATGCTGGGCGGCCTTGAACCCTTCATCTGGATGATGTCGCCTCTTTCACGACACCTTCTCCATGCATAACCTTCAAGACCGCCTTGCACACACCTTTCACCATCATGCATGTATCATCACAACATACACTCACCCACATCTGCCCATGCTTCCAAGAGTTTTACATGTTATTCAAGGAGGTTAAAACATCAATAACACAAGCAAGGGTTTCTATGTTGTCAAAACTAAGCAAAAATCACTAAGTGATGAAAATCCTTACTAGCCTCCCAATCCCACCCATGCTGGGCGGCCTTGAGCCCTTCATCTGGACAACATCATGTCATTCACATGACATCCTCCAGATAACACCTCCAAACCCGCCCAACATGGGCGGCCTAGAGAGGAGGTCTTGGATTCAATCCATATCCACGCGAAACTCTCCACACAGAGCATTCCAAATCGCCCAAGGAGATGAGTGTTATAAAAAGTTGCAAGTAAATGTCAAGAGAGGTGATTACAATGAAAATTTTCAAGGTTGAATTGTAAGTTGAAGCAAAGCAAGAGCATTTTTGAGTAAAATCCACATGACATCCTCCAAACCGCCCTACCTAGGCGGCCTAGGGAGGTGAGCATGGAATCAAGTGTTTGAGCACTCATGCCACTCATCATTTGCCTACCAACTCTACCCATCTGCTTCCACACACATGCAAGTCCAATAAGGAGGTGAAACTCATTGAAAATCATAAGTATTGGAGTCAAATCCACACATCACCTTCAAGGCTGCTCATCATAGGCGGTCTCCACCATTACACATGGAGAATACCTCAAATACCATTTTGATCACTTCTTAACTTCACTCAAATGAAGGTAATTTACATGAAGAACATGAAGAGAACACTAAGTCATGCTAAAGAGTCATCAAAAGAACATCAAATGAAGTCTAAGTAATGAAATCCACTCACCATCTCCTAGCCCACCCTTCCTAGGCGGCCTTGACCACCTTGCATGGATTCCATGTCCTCCACATCACACACTCCGCACACACCCTCCAAACCCGCCCAACATAGGCACTCCAGAGACTTAGGCATGGATTTCACGTGAAAGGGTATGTTTTGAA
Organism: Cunninghamia lanceolata; assembly: GCA_027924645.1. Classification (NCBI taxonomy): domain Eukaryota; kingdom Viridiplantae; phylum Streptophyta; class Pinopsida; order Cupressales; family Cupressaceae; genus Cunninghamia; species Cunninghamia lanceolata. Next base: position 4,514,013 of record BSBN01001135.1, on the reverse strand, counting down.
ATGTCATTTTTTGATCCCACATGCATAAGATGAATGTAATTTGTTATTGAAAATCCTTTATATCAAGTCTTAATTTGATGTGTTTCTTCTTGTAGGTGATGGAGGGTCCAAGGAGGTGAATGGCGAGAGCTCATACATAAGAAGTTTGGAAGGCGGAGGAAAGTTGCTCAAGTTTGTCATCATCACCACATGGAGGAGAGCTCCTACATCAAGTTCATCTTACTTTGAAGACTTCGTAGACATCAACGCCACGCATGAGAAGGAGGTCATCATCCAGAGTTGTCTATTTTATGTGCATCCATCATATGCAAGTCTACTACAAGAAGTCACGCACAAGACATCTTCCACCTCAACACTCCATAAGTCAATGCAACTATTTAGAGGCATGATCTTGCAAGAACAACATCACAAGATGAGAGATGAGCATGATCATCAAAGCGATCCATGAGTTACATCAAAGACAACAAGAATAAAATATTCTAAGTAAAGTGAACATGACGTGAACCAGACTAGTTCGTGTGAAGATGCTGAGGTGGCACGTACACATCATCAAGCCAATCGTATTCTGCCATGTCATTCATTCAAGAGGGCCCACCATAAAGATGCTTATCACATTGGGAAACGTGCCTTCATTGCCTCTTTCATGTTCTAAAAATAGCAAATTTTGTAACAAACTACCTTGTTGTCTCAATCTCGGCCGTTGATTGCTAAATCAATCTGAGCCATTCATTGTAATTCTTGAGCTCTATATAAGGCTTACTACTCTCATTTGTAAAAGGGGACATGAGAAGAATCATGAGAGAAGAACATTAGAGGAGAATCATTAGGAGTAGAGATCAAGTAGGAGTAGAGTAGAGAGGGAACTCTTCGAAGTCATGAAGAGAGACATGAGATTGTTGTAATCACACATTTCAAAAGTAATACAAGCTCATTGTTGTTGTTTTGCATGGTGATCTTGTGGCCTTGAAATGTTAGCATGGTTTCAAGTTCTTGAATATGACGGAGATGTGTTTCCAAGAAGCTTAAAAAGTAGGGTAGATAAAGTTCATTGATGTTATGTATATGCTAAAGATATTTGATGAACTCCTCCTTGGTTCATACTTTTGATGGTTTGTCGCTGGCAAGTCATCGTGCAAAGTTAGCCTGAACTACATTTGCTTAAGTTCAATTGTGAATGCTCGTTCAAACTACACTAGTTGTGGGTGTTTGGATGGAGGTTTACAGTATGAAAATCATTGAGTTACCTTTGGAGATTGCACTTGCTTCGTGTAATTGTTGGTTCTCATGGTGAAGCGGAGTAAGGTTACACGAGGAATTTGTCTATCGTAGCATGTGCATTATATTATTGTTCTTAGATTAGAATCCTCTCAACCCTTTCTCTTTTTCCATTTTCTTATAATCAATTTAAGAAGTTCCATTTCATAAAGAGGAAGTAACTTGTTTGAATGGAGTGAGGTGACAATTCTACGTAAGTCCTTTTGTGACACAGCAAATCACATCACACCACCGAGGCTATCCGTTGCAAATCATGTACAAGGAACCTTGGAGCGTTCTTGTTTGATCAAGTAGTTTAGCATTCGAGACGCTTTGTTCAAGAGAGGATAGAGCACTTGGTGTTTTATTCTAATGTTGTTGTTGTCAAGAAAACATCATCAACACCACTTAGGTTGGAGTGTTCATGAAGATCCTTCTTCATTGGTCACATCAGGTTTATCATCAACTGTACCAGGTTTCAATTTCCATGGAGAGTTGAAATACTCATTTGTATTTGCGAAGGTTGTCATTAAGGGGGAATATCATGTAATTCCTTCGTATCTTCCTTTCTTCCCCAATTAATCTTAAAGTGGAATCAGGAATGTTAGTGGACAAAGTATATATCTAGTATACGTAACCTATATGTTAGTTTCTTAGTTTAGTTTAACATTGGGCCTTTTCCTGGCCAGGATTATTTCATCTTGTAGTTATTTTGTCTTTGCATGGATGATTTCGTCCTTCAATCTATTTTGTCCTTGTGTGGATGATTCTGTCTTGGAGTGTATTTTGTCTTGGGATTGATGATTTTGTTCTTACATGACCCCAAAATCAATGGTTGTGGTTTGGAATTAACCATATCTGAACTAGGGTCATGGTTCATCCTTATCCACAAGTGAACAATGGTCACAAATAGTGATATATCAGAGCTTGTTATTTTCTTCCTATAAATAGTGCATAAGGTCAATGAGATGAAGGGGTAGGAATCCAGGTTTCAAAATTATATTTTGGAAAGCATTAGATAGTGTAGTAAAAGAGTACTTTTTGCCCCCTTTTCGTTTTCTTCCTCATGATAGATTTCACTTTGTGAGCTATTTTCTCAGGTGTATTACGTATCCTATGTATGTACAAACTTGTGTTCAACTCACAGTTAATCATTTTCTTTTTGGAGTTAAAGGAACTGAACTTGGAGAAATGTTTAGAATCTCAAAACCTGAAATACATTTCTTTATAGCCACTCTACAAGATCATCAAGCTCTTTAACCTTACATAGTAAAATGACTTTTCTTCAAAATTGCTTTGTTTAGTGTTCATTGCGGAAGAGATCAACAATCTAAATCAAATATAAACCTTGCTGTTGGTAAAATAACAAAATTGAAGCAGGGTAGCTACCAGCTGTTGAGATCAATGATATAGAGGAACGAGCATAACTGGGGAAAGGGTCTTCCATTGTTACCATTAAGAAGATTTTAGTATTTTACGTCAACTTTTAAGCAACCTAAAATTCATACAGCTGTGCTTGATTTTATTGCAGTTAATCTTTCAACCCCAATTCCACCTGAAGTCAAGAGGACACAGATTCTATTGTAAAGATTAAATGATATTAAGAAGTTTGGCCTTAGAGTGATTCAGCCCAAGCTGTTAAATGAACACAATCACATTTTGTCATCTGCAGAAAATTATTTTTAATGGGGATCAACCAATTTTATTGATGTGGATAAAAATAGTAAAAGAACTAGTGAGCATAATAACGAGAGTGGCAGGTGGAGTTAGATAATGTTAAACTTACCAGAGGCAACTCCTCAAGACATGATAGTGGTGGGGATGGGCTTCCCATTGCAGTTTCCAATAAACGAGGAGATAATTGACATTTCGAATAATCCCTTACCATTGGTAGGTCAATGGAATACACTAAAACTGTTCTCCCTCAACTTGTTACTTCGAGGGAGGCACCAATTTTTGTTGTACAGGTTGATATGCAAGAGTCAGAGTATCCTTTTTGGCCTTTCGCTGTGGATTAATTTGAAAATGTTGCCTAGTCAATTTTCATAGTGTTGGCGATTTGCTTTTTTAGGACATTTGCTGCTTTCAAGGATTTCATGTGGAAACAGGGGGTAAATTCAAGTGAATTTGAATCAGAGAAGATGGTTCTTTGACCATGTGGTTCGAAATGACAGATTCTAGCACACTGTGAGCAGTGGAGGTTTGATAAAAAATGTTTTGTAGATTTTGTAATAAACACCCCCATTTTTTTTGATTTTCTGCCAACTGAAATAAACTACAATGCAAAGCCCTTAACACCTTCTGATCACCCAGATCCCAATACGGGCAAGGTGAGAGCTACAGTGCATAAGATCACACCCAAACTCTATTGAATGCAGCAACAAGAGTGTATGCAACACAAAATGCTATCACTGTGACACACTAGGTGGCAGGCCATCCATCTTTGTGCTTATTCAACAGAGTGTGTTTGATGCAAACAGAATGATGCACACAAGGCAGCTAAGCCATCCTTCATCTGCGCTTATTCAATGGAGTGTGCTAAAACACAAAGCATGCTATAGAACTGGTGGTAAACCATCCAACTATTACAAAATGAAATGCATGATATGAATACCACTGGTGGTACTACCATCCAAGGTTTTTAGTAGTCATCAAATTGCAACTAGATAAAGATTTTACAATGAGTAAATGGCTGCAAAATGAAAGGAATAATCTGATTTCAGAATGAAATATACTTCTGCAACATATTATCAAGATAATGAGGCGCTGAAACTCTTTCAAATCAATAATAAAGTCATACCCTCTGAAATACTGATGTTGATGAAGATTGATGCCACAAACTTTTGTAAACACACTGAAAACACTGTCAAGACTGAATGTACTGTTCTGATATAAAATTTGCAGCACTGTAAACCCCAAACCAGCATACAAGAATCACCAAGAACACCTCAATCAAGACAAAGTATACCTCCCAATCACTGTAACTGACCATATTAGCCAAGGGCACCTCAAATCATAGCAGCAAAAATATTTTGGGGAAAAAATTTGCAAACCATAAGTTTAAGATTTTTTCAAAAAATTGTGAAAAAATTGGGAAAAAATCAGATTTTCAAAAACCATAGAAAAAATTCAAAAAAAAAAGGAAAATAAATAAATATTATATTAATATATTAATAATATAAAATATATAATAATAAATAATTAATATATAATAATAATAAATATTAATAATATAATAATATATTACAGATTATATATTAATAATATCAATATTATATAATATAATAATATATATTATAAATATATAATAATAAATAATTAATATATAATAATGAATAAATAAATATTATATTTTGTAATATCATAAATATTATAATATAATAATATATTATATATTAATAATAACATATTATAATATTATATAATATATAAATATAATAATTATTAATATATATTATAAATTATAATTAGCTGATAGGCTTTTATATGTGAGCATTATAGTGCCCTAAAAAAAATTCATGTGGAATTGTCTCATGCCGTAAAAAAAAATTCACGCCGGATAAATTTCGAAACTCTCGGTTGTTCCTTTTGGCGTATTTGGATTTTGAAAAAACCTAGGAAAAAATTTTAAATAGAAAAAACCATCAAAAAGCAAGCTTCCAAACTGAAACGTTTGCAAAGGCCTGCGATGGCAGTAAAAACCCTAACCGGGGTCATGAAGATTTTTCGCGATTATGAGGAAGAAAACTGGTAAAAATACATTGACGGCGATTTTCTAAAAAAATTGCAGTGTTTTTGGGGAAGAAATCGCCAAACCTAGCGATTCCCGATTTAAAAAAAAAATTGCGATTTTCTGGCAATTTTTGTTTCTGTGCCTCAAATCCAATCATAAAACACAAGTAAAGAAGGGCAATTCATGCCCAGATGGTATGGCAAGCTTATATGCAGGTTTTTTCTCTTAAATACACTTCAAACAGCAACTAAAATACTCATATACCCCTGTGCCTTGGTCTAAAATTGGTATTTCAGCCAGCAAGAAGATTTTAGAACCTCATCGTAGCAAACATATGGCGCCTGGAAGGGTATGGCCTGCTAGGAAGGCAATGTAACTTCAAACAAAATAGAACTATGTAGAAAACTGAAATCAACTCTTGAAATTGATCACCAACACACCAAAAGTTTGCATCAAAACCCAACTTATTAAAAGACATCGAAAATCTCCATTGCAGCACACTTGTAATTTCTGTGTGAAATTACCAGACCAGATAGGGGGTTTTTGTCCCCGAAACCAGTGTTTTTTAGAGGGTTTTCATCCTCAAGAAAATTAGAGATGAACATAGGTTCTCTCATATGCAGAAGCAAATATCATAACATGTCTAACCCTTGCTTTGTGCTCAACACCTCCTTTTATAACATTTTGAGGAAATAAATATTATTTTCCCTTATCCCTCCATATTTTCCTCATAAAATAATTCATTTCATGTGTGCCCCCTTGTCCCTAACATCACTTTGCACAACTTAAAGTACCTTTTTATTAAATAATTAAATATAAGTTGTCTTTTAATTTTTACTGTTCGACAACTTAAGTATCTAACTATCTAATAATTTAAATATTTTTCGCACAACCACTAATGTTGTGGAAACTATTAAAATGACCTCAAATATAAATTTTGACCATACCATAATTACCCTTAGCTCACAGGATGACGAACTGTATATAGGTTGATGCCTTCCAAAAATAGCAGTCTCCTCCAAGAAGTTTGGAATGCACACAAAAGGTTGGAATTACATCCGAAAAGTATCATTGAGTTCATCTTGGACTCTTGAACTCATTGCCACTGTCAGAAACCGTACTTGATTAAACAGGTGTTCTCCAAGAAGTGTGGAGTGCTTTCAAAAAAACAATCGCATCCGGAAAGCACCATTGAGCTCATCTTGGTCTTTCAAACTTACTGCCTCTGTTAGAATCCCAGCATGAACTAATCAACGCTCTCTAGGAAAGCTGGAGTTTTCCCAGAAAGTTGGAATGGCCCCAAAAAGGGACATTACAGATTTTTCTTCCCTATACAATTGATGTCATTGAACAAATCATGGAGATGCATACCAAGACTGCAGGGAAACTGGTATACTAGGAAACAAAGATGCAAGAACATTTCACATGCTAGAGGTGTATATGGAGGTTGATTTATCTTTAGACTTTTGAAAAAGTTAAAATTTTGGCGAAGTTGGAATCGGCTAATTACTTGACTATTGCATTGCTTCACATGTAAATGATGGACCATCAGATTCTAGAATAATCTTTTGAGGATTAGAAATTTAGATCACTTAGATGACAAAAAAGGAAAATGTAATGCACAGGTGGAAGGAAAACTTGATAAACCAGAAGAAGATGCAAATGCATTTGGGCACTGGCAAAGGAGAAACAGATGTCCAAGGAAGTTCATGATGAATGCATCCCTAAATTTTTCTATCAAGTCTCATTCAGACCAAAGCTGTTTCAGGGAAGCATCAGTTCATGACAACCTGTGGGTTCAAAATGTTGACTATTCTTAGGCTTCTCTAATATCTGCAAAAGCTGGTCTTTCTATTGTGCTGTTTGTTGATGATGGGGAAAAAGCTCATCTTCTGAGCAAGGTATAATGTAACAAAAGGGATCTTCCCAACAGGAGGATATGGATTCTAATCCTCAACCAATGCTCACTCAGAATGATGTATGTATTGTTGGTGGCAGTGGCATTCCTTCAACTACTGCCTTGAAACATCGGGAGATTTTGATTCCCTTGTTGTACATAAACACTGAAATCATTTCGTAGAATGTGAGAGATGCATTTCATATAACTAAAAGACATACAGTTTCATGTGTGGTGAGTCAGCTGACACCTGATGTGTTAGAACTTAGAACTGGAAGTCATACTCCTCAAGCTAAAATAGTGTGCCAAAATTGTCTGGACTGACATTTGGTGGTCAGCAAATATATTATACTAAGTTACTTATCCTGGCTTGAGTTCGCTGGTTCAGTTTGCAGATTTGGGTTCGTCCATACAAAAACATATAAAAATCATAAATATATACATATTTATTATTTACAGCCTAAAGGCTAAACTCATAAATATTGAAGGCAATATACATATTTCCTAATTTTTTTAATGTACAGGGATATTTGTAAGCCTTATACAATATTAAGTTAATATATATATTACAATATAATAATAAGTTAATATTAATATTATATTATTAATTTTAATTTTTTTTTTAGTTGGGGGATACCCGGGTTTTTAGCCTTTGGTCAAACTTGCGAGCTCGTTGGCCCAGTGAAGGTCCACAGCCTGCGGCATGCTAGCCCAGCGAAGGCACACTTAGCTTGCGAGCACGGCAGCCCAGTGAAGGCACGCATGGCCTGCAAGCTCTTTGGCCCTGCGGGGGTTTGAACCTTGGTGGCCGCCACAACAACCGTCTGACTTGACCACTGAACCACGCCCTTATCGGCATTATTAATTTTAAAAATTAATTAACATACATAACTATTAATTTTTTATTATTAATACTATTTTACATAACAAATATATTAATTTCATAAATATTAATAAATATTATTAATTTTTAATATATTATTGCCTTCTTTGTAGGATCAAAACAAGAGGAGATATTTCCATCTCATTATCTCTTTAAGGCCAGATGGGAAACAGTTTAATGAAGGTTCGATACCGGATAGATGGATGTCTGATTTACTACTATTACTGAAGCAATAACACATGACTACTTCCATAGATATTGCTGGTCTGTCACACAAACAGTCAACGGTCAACCAGAGCGGAATAATTTCGTCTCAAAAGCAGTCTAGGAAAACAATGAAGAAAGACAAACAAAGACGCTGCTCATAGTCAAAGTAAAATGCAAAAAATGATTTAAAAAAGTAAAAAACACTTGAAAACAGCTCCCAAATTCCTGTGGGTTTGTGTGGATTCCTTTGGCTTTGCCCAGGACAAACCCACAGGGAAAAAACAGGCCCCTGGCTGTATCCCACACCACACTGAAACAGGATCCAAACCAGGAGCACATCATTCCCGGATCCAGAGGTCTGCAGGGAAGAACCTGCTACATAGCAATTATAGGGTGAACGAGGAGCTTTTTGAGGTAGCTCCTTAGTAAACCTTCAACATTCTTACCAACCGCAAGAATGAGATGTTAGTTGCTTTTGTATGGTTGATTTTGTCAATTGCACTTTTGGCCTTTGTTCAGTGATACTACTAGCACTTTTGGATGGAATTCAACTATCATTATGAATGGCTTGTAGTCTTCCTTTATCGTGCAATGGGCTGGAGGAAGGGTACTCATTGGCTGATAAGTTTTACATGGAACAACATGTGTGGAATTGGTGTCAACAAGTTTTGCATATCATTCTTGTCAACTTGAAGCAAAAACATAGAGAAAAGGCTGGTAAGTTTACTTGGCCTAGTTACCAGTTGAGGTGCCTCTAGTATTCTTTTCCCTTTTTCTTTTGGATGAAGCTAGAGATTCTACCAAAGATAAATGTCTATCTACTGTAGCTACTGTGGTCACATCCTCAGAAATCAAAGGGCTTGACTGCAAGGATACAATCTATAAAATGAGCAACTGACAAAGGTGAATTAACAAAAGGTAAGGATGTGCTGCATGTTGAATTCTACAAATCTATGCCAAACTCTATTGGTTTAGAATCTGGATATTTTCTGTGGATGCAAAAAAGCCTTAGATACTGTCTTTTGGGGTGCTGATTAGTGCAAGGATCAATACAATGAATACATTGATCCCAGTGCCTTTAATAGAGACATGATGGTAGCTTGGTATCTGATAACTCTTTTCAACAATGCTGATAAAGTTATTTCCAAGCTGTTAGTTTGAAGGCTGCAAGTAGTTGATTTCAAGATTGCGAAGGCTGTATAAATGGGCTGCTTTCACTAGTTATAGGCCCAGATTTCCAATTCACCTGTACAAGGCTATGTTCAGAAATGCCTTTGTCTGGTTTAAGTGAATGGCCGGCTGTCTTCTTTTATTTGTCAGTAATGTGGTCTGTCCAAGAGGGGTTGTTTAATCACTTGGTAATACACTGAGCTATTCTCACAAGTTGTTGCTATTCAAGCTAAAATCAGGGCAACTGGCTAATTGAATGGCTATGAAATGCCTAATATGAGTTTCACTGATGAGAAGTCTCTCCTTCACAAATTAATAATTCAGTATCAGGCACTTTGGAGTGCTTGGGGACATTCCATGTAGCCTCAATAGTGATGGTTGGTGGTCAAAGGATCAATTTTGGGTTCTGATTACTTACTAACATGGAGCAATCTAAATGGAAGTGAATGGATTTCAAATAGAAAACAGAACGTTTTATAGACAGAAAAACTTTTGAAAAAGCAAATCCAAACTTTTTGCAAAACGGGAGAACTCTCCAAAATGCCAGTTTTAAATTATTGAGAAATGGGAATATAAGCATAATTCATAACTATTCAAGAATTTAAAACAAAATTCTAAAGAACTATATAAAATTGTAAATCATGAAAATTCCAAAATAGAAAGCAATGTAAGCAGGTAACTAAAGTTGTCTTGATATTTTAGCAAGTAATGCATAGTTGTGTGGAGATGGGGGTGGTGGGGGGTGGGTTGTACAGGGACAGGACCATTTGGATTCAGGGTAATCAGAGTAAACATTTAAGGGTACAGCATGGAGATGGGGACCTTGTCTCCGAATTGGAGTTTCCTGGTGATCATGGCAAGTCTTGTGGTGTAGGAGCTGTTGGTTATCATAGAATGATCCATAATTTCACCAATTGACTTATTGGAACTCTTAAATCACTGAATTTAACTACTATGCTACTTGAATATGTCAAATGACAGTCAAGAGGATAGGATGTTGTGTAAACTGAAATTCAAATGTGGAAATTGAGAGAAATTGAACTCAAATAAACCTGAATTTTAGCCTGGAAAACCCCAGGATGGGGAAAAACCAATTGGCAGCGGCAGTTGCTCGTCTATCAAATCTTATTAGATCCAAAACAAGTACAGTGAGTGGATACAACAATTAGTTGTTCCTTTACTCTTGCCAACTTGCCAATCCTCTGTAAAACTGAGTTCAACATATTTGATCACTACAACATTTGTACAAGCCTCCAGTGATGTGAATTGCCCTCTCCATCGTCTTCTTATAGATGCTTGGGTATCCTAACTGCGCACTGAAAAGTGTCCATGCCCTGAATTGGAAGAGAAAGGGTCTTCCTGTTCATTTCAAATTCTGCTTTTCCTGTCAGGATGAAATCATTTTCAGGCAGACTGGCAGTTTCATTCTACAGTTTTCTGGGTTCTGTTTCTTTTCTTGAATTTCTGGGAAAACTTCATCTTGTCAAAGTACAGTCTTTTTCAGATCCTTATGGATCATAGAACCAGTAGAAGATCTTTATCTGATAAAGACTGCAGGAGATGAGACAAAGATGATGAGGACAAGATATTGTGTCTTACTCAAAGCTCACTTATTACATTTTCCTGACTGGATAGAATGAATTCTAAGGAGGTGTAAATGTTGAACACAATATAAGGTATCTCAAAGAAATTCACTTATAGTTAAACTTACATAGTGACACAAATCTTGGGAGTTGGTATGTAAATCTCAAACAACACTGAATTTTAGTCTCTACTAAGTGCTCACAAGAGCTTGTATTAGTCTCTACTTGCTCACAAGAGCTTGTATTGGTCTCATGTTGATGCTCGTATAAACAGAATATTTGTAAATTATCTGCAATATAAAAAAAAGGTAAGCAAAAGGTGCATTTCAAAAATTCAAATGCAAAATTATCAGTCACTCATTCCTACTCAAGAAAAATATGACAGATTTTGAGTCCAATGCAGTGAAGGAAGTATTTGCTCCATTGGTTCCCATTTCAGGAACTTGAATTCATCAAGTAATTCTGATTTTCATAATAATAGTCAATTCATTCTATCAAACGTCTCATTTTATAACAGTCTAACCTGTCAATGAATGAAGTGGAATGACTTTAATTAGTCCAGGAAACCGAATGGTCTATGGGACCACTGATTGCACTGGTTGTTACAACTGTTCAGAGATTCGTAGGACAGGTGGCATCCTTTCTAAGGCTGCTCCTCTTACTGATTTAAGGTAACAACTCTCCCAACCCTTTTAATGAGGAATGGTACCACTGTTCTAAGCAGAGTACATCACTTGGTGTCCAGTGGAAACAATCTCATTATTTACATCCTCTTTCCAGCTTCTCTTAATTTTAATGATTTCAGTAGCCTTGTCCACTTAGGCCATCATGTTTAGGCACGAGATTCCATTTTTACTGTTTGTTAGTGATGAGATTTTCGGAATCCCTGAATTCATTGGCAGGTTTGTTTAAGGAAGAGATGCTCACCCAAGCTAAAAGTGCTTTTGATGCCATTAATGCTGAATACACTCCTTCATGATCAGTTGAGATCTTCTTACCCATCACAGAAAAAGCACACTCCTCATTATGTCGCTTGAACCCAAGAACCTCACAAAAGTCTCAAAAACCAATCGATATGGATTAAAATTTCAATTTGGAATCATCGCCCAAGAATTGTTATCTTGATTTAATTAAAGAATTTGAAGATTGGTTATTTGACTTTGCATTACGAAATAAGAAAGCTTTTGGTAAGGAGTTCACTTGGGGGCACCAAAAGATAAATGCTGAGAAAATGTCTGTTGTCTGTTGTTTATTGTTTTAAGTTCCTATGTTTTCTTTGGTTTTTAAAATCTGAGCAGGTATCATCTTTCCTGGTCTATGGAAGTGTTTCAAACCTGTGTTAGACTGGGATGCATCTTCCCTTTCCTCCTCCTATTCTTGTCCCCTGCGATGTTTTTGGGACAGTGATGGCAGGGGTCGTTTTTGTTAAGTTTTTAGCTCAGTTCGAAACTTCTGCACACGTTCAGTGTGAACATGCAAATAGTTTGAGGTGCAGGTAGTTCGAGTTATTTCTATTTTGTAATTCACTTTAGTGATTAAAGTGAAATCTTTTGTTTAGTCAATTAAGTCCAATAAAGTGCAAAAGCACTAATGACTTGGACTTATCTTCCAAGTCATTTCCTGCGTGAGATAAGGTTGTTTTCTTTCGCTTTTTTTTTAGAGATAAGATCACTTTATTGGAGGATTAGATTTTAGCTGAATAGTATAAAGATAGATGCAAGATAGAAGTTAAGCATTCAAATTGTCTTTCAAAGGACTGAAAGCCTAAGTTTTCCGAAGGACTGGAAAACTGAATTGAACTCAGAGCAGCTTAATATTTCCATGCAACTGTGAGTCGTATCAATTGTGGAGGTTGCCTTTTAAGTTTCTGAAGGAATGTGAAGCAGATTGAAAGGTGTAAAATAGTCTTTGTTCATCGTTTCTGCTGTTTAAATTTCAATGTTTTGTATGTTTAATTTAATGTTATTTCAGCATTAGGAATTATACATCGTGATTGGAATTTTTTAACAGTTGTATATTTTAATATAGCCTATTGTTAGACATTTTATAGGCTTCAGGCCCTTTGTCATTAAATATTTCAAATTTGTAATGAAAACAATGACATTTTATTTCTGCTAAACTTGAATCAATGAACATTGAACATTTGAATCTCAAATTTGATGCATTATGTGAATGTCTAAAATTGAATTTGACATCATGTATAGCTAAATATGTAAAAATTTCGCAATGTGTTAGAATTTTTATACTCCCATCCCTAAAAAATGCCCTCCTGGACTGCTGCCCCTAAAATGTGTTCCATTGATCCCATCCCAGAAATGCTGTGGAACATAGTTATGGAAACAAAATTCTGTTATCTGTTGTATCCTCAATTGATTTGTTAAATCTAGAATACATTGACCAGCGCATATGTCTTGGGTGCTAGCTTGAAATGGTAACTCAACATTCTTCAGACCTTGGACATGTTCATGAAATATTGACAAATAGTGCTACTATGTGGCTTTGTTTGCAAAACTAATACAAGCAGTATACATTATACCCTGCAGTAATAGTTACAAGACAAGTCAGTGTCACATTTCCTTGACAACAAGAGCTTATGGTTCAGAATGTACATAGTCGAAAGTCAAGTTTCCCAACTCCAGTGGTTAATGCCAAAATTACCTTGATAGAGTTTGGCTAAGATCTGGAGAATGATGAACCAAACTGCACCTCGTAACACAAGATGGATTTCATCCTTAAGTATTGCCAGGTTTTGGATTAATGAACCTCCCTGAAAAAACTATAAGTTGATAGTTGAATCAGATTTGACTAAAAGGTATATTGGGTCAATTCTTAAGAGCCAACAGAAGGTTTTCCATGATTTATTTTTATCTGTCACGTAGAGGACCCACTTTATGGTATGTCATTGACAAGTGCCCAAGTCACTGGTGAGAGCTTATGTTCAAGATACAGAAAATGACACTACAACCAACAACACAGACTTTGACATTCTTACTTCATTACATCGTTTCAGCTGATCCAGGTTCCAAGTATTCCATTGGTTTTTCAGATACAATGTGAATGGATACTTAAATTGGACTCAAATAAAATACAGCACAACGTGTCAGTTGATTAAGAGGGAACAATTACTACTTATTATAACGTTTAACAAATGTTGGTGTTGTAAAATGATGACCTGTTGTCAGCCTTCCACTCAATGCATATTTCCATTCTTCATCATATCCTTGACATATGTTTATATATCGTTGGGATTTGATATTCTGCTAGTGAAGGTTTAATTTGTTCCATCTTCAATTCTTTCTGTATCTTTTCATTTCTCATTACATTATTCATCACTGATTCCGTTGCTTTTATAAATTACAAAAAGCGTTATATCTATCTTATTTGTTTTCAGAATGTGTGTATTGAGGATTTTGTTTGTTTAATCATTTTGTTTGCAGTATTCAATACCTCTGCCTAAAGGTGGAAGGGAGGCAATTGCCAAAAATCCAATTCTGCGAGAAGATCAGCTTGCACATAAAATTTTGTATCCAAAAGACAAAAAGAAATCTGCCAATCATGTAAGTTTCACATCATACTAAACATTGTTACAGCTATTTGACTATGAAATTAAAATGATCTTTCAGAATCAGTGTCTTATCTGATGCTGTGTAAACCAGGGTTTGGATGTGTTGAGCTCTGGAGAGATTAGCTTCGAGGTGAAGGAGAAAAGAGCACCACTGCAGGCTCCAGTACGACAAACTGTAGCTGTTTTCAGTGGTAGAAGAAATCCCAATGACAATCATTTTTCTCGTCGTAAGCATTGACAGAAGGAAACAAGGTGTAGTGTGTGGTTCAATACTTTCTTCTCCACACTCTTTGCAGAACAACCTGACTGGGAAAAGGGAAAAAATGCAAGAACAGTGGATTGCCCGGTGTTTATGTTATAAGAGAGAAAAGAAGTGTATGCAACTAAAGCAGTGATATAAATGGCATATTAATCTATCTACTGTTCCACAATGAAATCTCTCTCATTCAAATTCTTGTATCTTAAAGAGGATCTCACCAGCATTTGCTTTTAATTGCAAGAGTTGGAATAGATCACAAGGCATTATTGTAATTACTTGTTGGTTTTATCTTGTTTGCTAGCTACTTGGACAAAACCAATTTTTAGCTTCAGAGAATATTGGTTTTATGTTTTTGAGGCAATTTCTCATAACATTTTCTTTGGTTTCACCTCATTTGACATTTGAGTAATAAAGATTTTTACTTTGAGATGAGAAGGTCCATGGCATGACTATGAAGTTGGCATTCTCATTACTCTACCAAATTTATGACGAGAGGTAATAAGTTGAACATTTTATCGCAAGAAAACATCTTCCTACATAGAATGATTTTTTAGTTTTTTTGATGCTTAAGCTGTGGAAGGTCAATTTTTTTTTTTGTCAGATTACCCTTGCCACGAAATGAGTGACAAACGTTGTGTGTGTATTCACTGATGTAAATGATATGCATGAGCCAAATTGGACTGTTCTCGTTGGTTATATACTGTTTAGTTCACAATATAAAAAATTATTATTTGATCCCTAAAGTTGTTTACTTTCATCCTCATGGCTAACATTGCTAACTAGCATAGATGTCTTATGTCTTGTTAATGGTTTTCTCAATTATGATTATTATGATACGTTTGTATGATATATCATGTTTTTGAAATCATATCTTTTGCATGTAGTAGTTCTAAAAAAATGTATTTTCTATTATCTAGCTTTGTGAATATCACCATTGTTAAACTTGAATTACCCAGAGTATTTGAAGCAGCCTACCCTATGGGATATGGTTTCAAAGGAAGTTACAGAGCTGTAAAGACAATGGCTGTTCAGAGGTGAAAGTAGGTTTGGTGGTTGTTCCACGAATGTAATGACCTCGAGGAAAACAAAGATAGTTATCATTACATTAACCATGATTAAGCTGCTGGATTTATCAACATAAACATTCAACATGTTCATTAAAATATTATCAGAATATAATTACAGTTTGATCATTAAGTATCACTGAACTCTCTTTTTGCCTGCCATTCTTATAATAGATTCAAAATCTTAGTTGTCTTGACAGCCTAATACCTTCTCATCATCCCTGATAGAAGAAATTTGGCTGAGCATTATCCATTACGTTATATATATGTTTAATGTGTTCTGTATTTGCCATTATTAGGTCAATAGATAGATAAAATGGAAGATTTGTACAAAAAAGATGAAATCGATTCTGATGTATTTTGTAATACAATAAGAAAAATTTATGTTATGCTATATAGGGTAGTACACATGCGATACTGTCAATTGAAAATGGACCTAATAATTCGTTATAGCTCATAAAACTACATAATAATTCGTTATAGCTCATAAAACTAACTTGTGATAGAAAACCTTTTATAGCTATAATGATTTGTTATAGCTCAATGGTTTGGGTTTGGAATTATAATAATTTAAAACCAAAGGGCTATCTCCTTTCGAGACTGATAATTGTGCAAGTCTTGGGTTGAAATTGGTTTGTTATCTTGATTAACATCTTGTTATGCGCGAGGTAGCGGTTGTGCATGCACCTAGGAACGTTGAGGGGGACAAATAAAAATATCACAAGAACTGGAAAAGGTTATTTGAGGTGTTAACACCATGAGTAGATAGCGTTAAAAATCAGTGATAGATTGAGAATCCAGATTAGAGATGGCAATCACATGAGCTGCATCAAATCACTAGTTGTTGCTTCTTGGACATGGTTATTATACTGTAACTTAATGATAGTAGTTTGGTTAACTTGGAGTTAATTTTAAAAAACATTTGCAAGAGCATTTACTGTAGTGTTAGCTCAAGAAAGTATTTGGCAATTAGATGAAGTCTTTTATAAGAGGTGTTAATGTTTAAACACATGATAGTAATTAAGTGGGGTTGATCTTGAGGGAAATTTTGTGGTTAAGCGTGTTTGAATTAGAGTAATATTGGAATGGATGACCTCTTGGAAGGTTTTGATGCTTCATCCTTGTAAACATCACTTTGAATGTAATGAGTATTAAATGTAACTCATAGTAATAAGAAACGAGTAAACATCACTTTGAATGTAATGAGTATTAAATGTAACTCATAGTCATAAGAAATGAGTTCTTGTAAACCATTACTCATGAAATATATATCAATGAAACTGACTCAAAAACTATGCAATTGAATTTTGATTAAACATCACACTATTTTTTAAATATTGCCCCTTTTATATATTAATTTTGTATAAGATAATAGTAATGTTATTTTTATATAAAATAAAGGATAATGTGTCTATGTAACTTACTTGAGGGAAAACTATAAATAATATAGGGTCCATAATTTGTGAGTGATTTTGGCTAGGCTCACAAGTGCATATACCTTAAAGTGTATGTACCTAAATTGTGATTGTAGGCGCATATGTCATTATATATATCAGTATTTTCTCTTTGAGGTATATTTTGCATATCAATTTACACTGTCTTTTGGAGTGCAATTAGTCAAATGTCTTGTTTGCACGAGTTGGATTGGCAAATAGGTTTCTTTCCTCACAAAAATGCAAGTTGAGAATGATAAGATTAAACCATTTTGAAGTTTTTTAATGTTTTTTATTGGAAATAGTTAACAACGTTACAATATGAAAGGCTAAAAGGCCTTTCAAGAAGCTCCTAACCAGATATATGATTTACACATCAACAAAACCAGAATCCCAAGAAACACAAAAACTTGGGACTAAATACACCCTAATTAAATTGTATCAACTTCAACGAGCCAAAACATAGGTTGCCATAGCCAGAAACAAAACAATATGTTTTTGATAAGATTTTAGCAACTAGTTTAAAATCATTTTTAATCAATTTTTTTAATAAAAATTTCAATAATTTGTCAACGGATCCTCATGATCATTGAGGGCATCATTATAGTGTTGTTTAACTCTTAACTGCATTTGCATTATAAGCCATCCAATTATCAAGCTCTTTCCCATACCCTTGCACAAACTCTGCCTGAGTTCTCACCATTGGACAATCAATTGCTATACCTATGCCCTTTTGAATGACACTTTGAACACCATGCATTGCATTTGGTATCTTGTGTGCTGACCAATTATTTACTTGCAAGCATCAAACCAGTATTTTCTAACTGCTCCGTTGTCTCATATTCTTGTGATTCTCTAACAACATTGAAGTGCAATGCAGACTCCAATACCTCCTTCTAGGTCATAAAAGTCCTATGAACTAATTCGTCTTGTATGTGTAGTCAAGCCTCTGAGAAACCACTCTCATTGAAGAGTGGCATTGATGGTTTGTTTAATCTTGGCTACCAAACCCTTGAACCATTGATCGTATCTTCAGATGAATTCCCCCTATTGTTGTTTCGATTATTTTAGCATAGCTGTGTTTGTTGGAAGTAAGCCACATCTGGACCGACGATGGGCTGGCCACAAGGGCCCAGTAGCTCAGTTGGTAGAGCACTCCAGCAGCAAATGGAAGGTCTTAGGTTCGAGTTCTAGCTGGTCCAAATGAGCTGTAGCTCAACAAGTGGTATCAGAGCCCTGTTTTTCTGGGCAGTTAGATTCAAGTGGGTGTTTCATATAAGCCCTAGTTTGTCTAGGCGTCTTCAGCCTTCTTAGATTTGAGAAGCATGGCAGGTGGAGACAACAAAGGATGGCATCAACCACCTACATTTGATGGGCAATTGTTGAGCTACAGCTCATATGGACCAGCTAGGACTCAAACCTAGGACCCTCCATTTGCTGTTGGAGTGCTCTACCAACTGAGCTATTGGCCCCTTGTGGCTAGCCCATTGTTGGTCCGAGTGTGGCTTACTTCCAACACCCCCCCTTAAGCCACACTGCAGGTGCTTGGGGCTCCTAGCCTGGCTCTGATACCACTTGTTGTAAGCAGGGGAGTAGGGGAGGCAGACTGCTGTCTCAAAAACAAATGCTACAGCAATGTATGGACAACAAATAAAACAAAAACATAGAGGAGAGAGACAATGCAAATGACAGCAAATTAGATTATATATTTTCTCTTCTAGATTACATTCAAAAAACTTAATACAAACTTCATTCAAACTACAATGCAGAGCTGCTGCTCTATTTTCCTGTTTTGCCCAATCACTGGAGCTACAAACTGATTCTAGGGTTGCCTGTAGGAACTCCGTAGCTGTCTGCTCATACCCTGTGCTGCTGCACACAAAATCTTCTATTCTCTCTGCTGTTCTACTCCTTCACATTCCTTTGCTGCTGCAGGTTCAACCATTCACCCTCTTGCTTCATATAGTCAACACACATTCCCCTCCTTTTGTCTTCATTCCTCATGCCCAGAAAATGGGCGCTCAAACTCAATTCAAATTCAAACTTACCTACCTTAATTAATGTTGGCAGGTGCAAATAGTGCTGGAGCTGATTTGGGATATCTCCAAGTTTGACGCGGGGGCAGGTGCATTAAATTGTCTGATAAAAGATTAAATTCTTCCAACAGTGTTGGCATGTTCAAGTTCTCGATACTCTCTTCTAATCATGATGAGTTAAACAATACCCTTAAGTGGTAATCTCTCTCCTAGTCATGATAAGCCAAACAATACCCTTAAGTTGTAATGGAAATGTCAAAAAATAGAGTCAAATAATTTCATGTGAAAAATTGAATTAATTATCTACACAATAATAAGGTAGTAATAAAAGTTGTAAGAAATTAAATGTAGTTTATGGACTGTTTTTTTTTTTAAATTAATTTGGTGAAAATTGGATATTTGAATGAGACACTACTAAAATTTGGAGAAATTTTTTTAAAAAAAATCAGGTGTCGTTGAGTATGAGCAAAAAAATATTTTTCTTCAAACTTTAATATAATTAAAGGACACATGAGAGGATGTGACATTTTTGTGATTTTTTTTGGTAAATAGATAATTATTTATGATTTTTTGGTGTGATTTTTTTAAATATTAAAAATAATTTTCTGGCCAACCTAAATTGGTAAAAAAAAATGAAATTCATTTTTTTAAAAGACTTTGTAGCCAATGAAGCCTAGAGAGTGACATATCTTTCAGATTGAAAAAGATAAAGTTTGAAAGTTATAAATATTTTTCAACATGTATATCTATTAGGAATCTAGACATAATGTATGTAGAAAATTAATAATAATTGCCTATTAAAATTATAATAAAGCATATATTATGTTTTTAGAATCCTCAAAGTTTCCTAGATATACCATTTTTGTTTTATCAATTTTGGATAAAAAAAGTCTTTCAACATCAAGGTTGAAGTTGAGGAAAGTCTACAACTTCCTAGCTCATGATTTGCATGGAAAAGATAAGTATAAGACTCCCAAGCCTAATTCCAATGCAATCTAGAGACATTTTTTTGAAAAAAATTTAAACAGGAAATAAATATCCATTTAAAAAATGGATATTTATTTCTTCAAAACAAATAACTATTTTGAGTTGACTTACCAATCCAAAAAAGTTGAAAATACAAGCCTATAAGAAGTTTTGTGATTTTGGCTAACACTTTCATATGATTTTTCCCCCATTACCACTATTTGGCTCATCATGATCTTGCACTCACTCTAGTGTCAATCATGTGCACGTCCTCATGGAGTGGTTGCAATAGGTTAATCTTGCATGCAACATTGGTCACATTCTTTGATTATGAAGCTATATCACAAGCCTTCCAATGAGAAGAGACATTCTCTTCCATTGTATAAGTCTCTACTATAGTTAATATTGGCTCCACAACCACTCTACGAGCTATGCTATGTTTGTATCTAAGCACCAAATGATTCAGCTATGCAGTTAATTGATAAAAGTGTGTTGTAGCAACTACTGCAAACTAATGTGATTCAAATATAATTCTATCAAACTTTGTGCTAAGCTAATGCTCATCTACTAAATCCACTACTATTTGTATCATATCTTAATTTGTTTTCTGCAAGTAAAATAGCTTTCTAACTGTCATTGGAATATGTAAATGATAAAAATCCATCCTAGATGATGGCATCGAGGCGATGGCTAGCTCATCCTTCTCTCTTTGTGCACAACTTGCAATGTTTGACTATTGAAACACAGGTGGTATCCTTCATAAAAAAAATTCCACAACATCTGTTGTTATATGGAGCCTAATCAGACTTAAAGGTTAAATTTTTCCCACTTTTGTCAGCGTGGTTTCCCCCCAAAGTATTGCCTATTATTTTATAAAGGCGTTAACTATTTTTCTATTGACTGACATATAAAAACCCTATTTTTGTAACTGACATAAGTCTTGATAAAAAAAAGGCTAAGGGGTAGGGTTTCCGCGCATATTGTGTTGTAGCATATTGCAGTGGTATTGAGTTGCATGAGATTGATGGTTGTAATCAGTTCTATTTGTTGGATAATAATATTGGACTCTCTGTTGGTGGATGTAGCCCGAGTTTGGGTGAACCACATTAAAATTGTCTCTCATTGTTTTATTTTTGTGTATTTTTCATTCCTCTGTTTAGTATTTATCTACATTTAATGGATATCTTCTGCATGCTATTCCTAACAACATCCTCCCTTCATGTATGCCTCTATGTATCCCCAAACTCTACTTCTATCACATGTGTGATCTTTTTTAACCATCACTTCCTTATCGATGCCACTTTCTTTGAATTATTCCTTCCTAGATCACTCCTTTTGCAAGGTCACAATGTGTAGCTTCTTTTATTCATTCCACCTTTTGTGCTCTGATTAGATCACACTCGAACTACTACTTTTCATATAGCATGAGCAACTATTCCATAGTGAGGGATTCAATGTGCTGAGAAACATCTTCACCCAAAAAGCTATTTGGCACAAAATCTCTCCTAACTAGTATAAGAAACTTTTTCAAGGCCTCAAAAACTAAACTATACATTGAAATGATAAACTATATTTAATTACAACAAGTGCATGAATTTCTCGCTTGTCCACTCTACTTTGACCTTGATGCTTTGTACTCCTTGCTTCAACCATACTGCAAGCCAATCAAAGAATTATTCTAGTAGTTCAACCTAAGATTCTTCATATAGAGGGTCAAAATGTTCCTTGTGTCATTGTTTGATTTTCTCACATGCAAGGATCTCTTTTCACAAACTCATCCACCTTCTATGCTCACAAGTGATGGATGTTAATGAGTGTAATTTTCCAAACCACACTTAATGAACACCACATAGAGTCTGAGAGGATCCTAGCAATGAAAACAAAATGTTAGCCATTTTCTACCTATGTGGATTGACTAATAGCTAAGCACTTAAGATCTCATGCATATTGGTAGATATCCCTATCTCACCTAAATTATGTTGAGTTATTCACCATTTTCTTTGCCCTAATCACTCCTATCTATGAAAAATCCTAACATTCATGCACTTATTAAGAAATCACATGTAGTTTGATTACATTGTACACACAAAATATAGCTTGTGATATAGTACTCAATCATTCAATTATGCCTCTTGTTCAATTCTTGTGTGTTCATCAATACAATATTATGGGTTATATAAGCACCTATTTCATAGTGACGCCTAAACTATTCATAGAATCATACATACTCTTAATTATAGTGTGGATTCACTTACAATGAATTGCAAGTCACATGTCCTAAAATACATCATGTCCCTAAATATAATTTATACATAATTATCCATATTTATACACATACATACTTATAAAGCCATGTGCTCTCTATCTATAGCTAGACATTATTTGTAGCGCTATGAATACACATCACAATTGACACCAACAATGCAACACTTTGATGAGGCTCTCCCTCATTGAACTCTATAGGATAAAAATTTATCTCTTGAACAAGTTGATGGTGATTGATTGTCATTGATGTCAAAAAGGTGTAGTACAGTTTGTCATTGATGTTTTGATCATGATGCAAGGTTGGTTGACAAAGTGAGTTCACAGGTTATCCTTCAATGCAGAGATCATTCTTTTGGGGAATCAGGACTTTTGTGTGTTTCATGTTCCTTATTCATATGTTCATGATGTTTTGTGAAGAACATCATCAAGTTATCTTCATTGAGGTACTACATTGATGTCATCATTTTATTAGGGTCTTCATTCTCTCAAGGATATGTTTGTAGTGCTTATAAGGTCTAAATGCTTTGTTCAAAGTATGATGTGTGTATTGTTGACATAATCAGGAGTTACATAACAAAGGGTCTCAAAACATAGTTGATACTTTGAGAGATTCTGTTTGATTATGACATTGCATGTTGCTAATGCTTGTGAGAAAGGGTCATCATCATTTTGATGGAATCAGGGATTGTTTGATTGAAGTGAAGATCGGATATTCTTCATTGGAGAACATTATGTTATGCTTCATGCTTTAGAGTGATCATGCTTGTTGTATTGGTTTGGTAAAGAATGTTTGGTTACAATGTGGAATGTTTCATATGATGTCTTCATGGTTATCTTATTGGTGTTCGATGTTAGATGAAACAATGTTTATGCTTCTATCTTCATCATGGCTTCAGAGGTGTTATAACATCTTTTTGCAGAGGTTGAGCTTATATGCTATTGTAGAAAGAATGCTTTGTTGGAAGAAATAAAAGGTTCATGCATTATGTATTCATATCTTCATGGTTGCATTTTTGGTTAATGTGTTGTTTACATAACACATCTTTTATGCCTTTTCTACCCATCACACATTGTGAGCACTTTTGTTATTTTGCTCTATTGACCTGCTGTCGCAGGTGATAAATCACTTTAGTAACAACTTAAAGGGGTCACGGTCATGGATTGACCGGCCCTCTCCTCCTAGGAAGACTGACTTCATTGGTCACTATATGTTTGCAATGAGCGCGATGTGGCGCCATTTGATAATCAAAGGTCTTCTTCAAAAGTTGAATGGGTGCAAAAAAGAGTCTCAACGGTTTTTATTTAAATTTTAAAACCTTTTTGTTACCTCCTACTTTGACGGCCAAGTGAATGTCATTGCTATGGAAAGTTTTTGTTAAGGCAGTTTTGGAAGATTTTTTTGCCCGATTGAAAAGTTTTTTTTAGAAGCTTTAAAAAAAAGGCAGAACATTATGAGATTTAAAGATTTTCTCTTTGTGGTAGTTGAAGACAAAAGAGGAAGTATTCTTGTTTTTTTGTGGATAGAGTTTAAAGATTTTTTATGTCTTATCCTTTTCTATTTTCATAAGAAATGAAGAGTCAGTCTCACTACAAAAGAGATTTTCATTTTTTTTAAGGGCAGATGGATTTTATGAAAAGGATTCGAATAAGAGAAAGATTTTATTTTCTCTTAAAGGAAGATTGACAAAATTAGATGAAGACAATGGATTTGAATGTAAAAGCATGGAAGATTTTTAAGTTGAATTGTTTTTGTAGATCATAGAATATGAAGGGTTATTTTCTCTTTGAAAAGAAATTACAAGAGGTGAAGGATTTTTTAGATGCTTTTATAAAGAATACAGAATGGAGATTTATTTGATGCAAACAGATATTATTTTTTTGAGAGAAGATGAAAGGTTTTGAAAAGAGGTTAATGAAAATGTGTTTTGAAGGTGAAAGGACATTCAATTTGTATACAATGGTTTTTTAGGTGCATTGATGTAACTTCTTATATAGACAGAGATGAAACATATAGATTAATTAGTTTTTTAGAGGTTGAATATATATAGTGTGAGATGGAAAATTTTGCAGTGATTTATTTGCAAAGATGAGTGGCTTTATGTGTATCAGGAGTATATACAGAGATGATCTAAATTGTTTTGTAGAGATGTGTTAATATTTGCAGAGACACATGTTTGTGCAAAGAAGCCAAATAAATTTGCAGAGATATTATTGAAGTTGTGCAGAGATTTTGTGTAAGGATAAAAAGAAGAAATGATGACCTCCTTGTACAACAAATTTACGAAGACAATATGCAGTTGATTGAGTATCAGGTGAATTGGTAATGAGATTGATATTCAAATTGAAACTGATTAGAGATATGCAAAGGAGAAGACAAGTTATATAATGGTGCAAATCAGATTGAGTGGCAATCATTTCTTGCACACTTTGCAGTTTGTTCTGTATGTATTAGGGATTGGTACTCCTTGAAGTTGGTGCTTCTAAACATTGTAATCAGTGAGGTTTTTGATAAAGCCAGTGAGGCAGTTTTGGAGTGGTTTTTCTACCCCTGGAGGGTTTTCCACTCGTGCAAATCTTGTGTCATGATTTATATTGATCTTCTCTGTGTATATGATTTAATCATGAGGTGTTGTTTATATCCTCTTTTATCAGTAGTCTTATGTATATGTGTTAAACAATGTCTTTCTCTTTTATCTTGTAAGCAAAATTTGCAAAAGGTTAAAATTTATACAACACTGATTCACCCCCCCTCTCAGTGTTGTCCTGGACTCCTACACAAGTACCTCCTACATGAAGTAATATATAAATCACTTTTTCATGACTTTGCTTTAAACAAACCTCTTGTCCCTTCCCTTGATTAGAGAGATAAACATAGGTGTGATGTTCATCATACAAATTGATTGAGTGAGACATTTTGTTACATGAAGATGCCATCATAAAAAATATTTTCTTCAAAGATTTTTATCACTAGCATCATTACATATACCTAACCAATTATTATTTAATAAATTATCAATTCACAATTAATAAACAATCTACTTAGGATAAGGAAATGGGATTGATAAACACACTAAAATAAATACTTAGAAATTAAATAATAAAAACAATAGTACTTAACTTGAAACTTGATAATGATTTTGTTGTGTTAGATTGTCTCCACTCTCTACTTGGTGTCTAGGGTTGAGAGATTAGAGATTAGGAAAATTTAGAGTTTAGGGTTCAAGGATATGCGGTTAGGGTTTAGAGTTTGGGGGAAGCTGTGAAAGATGAGAAACATGAGAAATACATGCTTTGGAGACAATAACAATCTATGAAAATACATGACAAGACATGGAATAATGTACAATTATCATGTTAATGATGGATTAGGGATTAGATTTTGGGGTTCAAGGTTTAGGGACTAGGGTTTAGGGGGGTTAGAGATTAGGGAATGTTAGGTGACAAGGTTTTGGGGTTTGAGGTTGAGGGATTAGGGTAGAAGATGGGAATTGTATGAAATATATTAGGATAATAGGTCTGATTCACCTTGTAATCCTAAAGTCTTGTTTTTAATATAGACAATAAATAATTTGTGTTCTATAAGAATCATGAAGAGGGTGAAAGTGGATGCCCCTATGTGTGTGGGGACAATTATTTATTATTATTTTATTTTCTAACATGTATTTGTAATAACATTTATCATAGGAGGTTACAAAACAAGTTAAATGAGAGTTTTGGAACATCTTTCTCATTATAAGTTATGAGAAGGCACTAATTTTCCCCCATGGAGCACTTAAAATTGGGAAAGTGGGCTTAGTGAAGAAATTTGATCGTTATTGTGTATGGGGAAATCTAGAATTCTTAAGAACATCATTAGAACAAAGATTATTTACCAAAATCCATCATAACCTTCAAGAAATCAACAATGGTATAACAAAGATAAGATAAAAACATGAAATACTAAATGTTACCCATTGCATGTAATTCCTTGGTGTATTTGCGAATGTGGATTGCTCAAATACAAAAGCATAACCTTAGTAGCGAGATGGATGGATGATAACTCAAATGGATGCATGATTGTGCTTCAATGAATGCTCAAAAGTGTTGGGAGATATGGACGGCAAATGCTTAAAATTGTGAAGGGTTTGTGAAGAGGTGAATGAGTGTATTTATAGCTCTCAAGAAAGATCAATCAATAGTGGATGAAATTAGATGAAATTGACAAAGGAGATAAATTGAGGAATCATGAGTGAATGTGCACATGACAAGTGTCCATGCAAAAAGCTATTTTGTTGAGTTAACTACTTTGTTGACTAAAGATATGATTGATTTTCATAAAAATAGAATTCTTTTTCTATTTAATAAATTGATTGCTAAAAACAAAGATTTAAAGCCAATTAAACTCAACTTTTGATTTGCTTTTTGACATGCAAAGGATAAAATTAAATAATAAATTATTTAATTTATGTGCATGGAAGAATAAAATGATAAATTTGAGAGATGAGAGGATAATTAGAAATTAAATAAATAAATTTATTTAATTTATTGTGCATGATGGAGGAAAATAAATAAAATATTGATTTTATTTATTGAGAAGATAAGAAAAGTCAACTTAAATAAATTGAATAATTTATTTAATTTGGAAGAATAATTAGCCAATTAAATAATTAAAATTATTTAATTGTGTGGATAAGAGGAATATGGTGTTGAATTAATTAAATAAGTGATTTATTTAATTAATAGGAAAATAGAAGAATAAATGTGGTGAATGATGAAATTAATTAAAAAATTAAGAATCATTTAATTAATGTTAGATTAAGGTGAATTGGAAGAATTAATGTTAGAAGAATGATGCATATGCAAGGCGATAATGCGATGGTCATTTTTGGGTGTCTACACTTTGCTCCTCTTTAAGACAATACATTTCATGGCGTTGTTTCAAAGAATTATTGATGATATGAATAATGTGTCGACTACTATGCCCCATTGTAACTGGTGATAGTGGTAGAATGCCCTCTCGAGAGGAAAACTAGGGAAACAAAAGATGGACTGGGTAGACTTGTGATAAGAAGAAAAATGCCAAGAAGGACCAAGATAGGAAGTGGAGGCTGACACGATGTAGAATAAGGAGTGACACGAAGAAAACAAGGCATGGGAGGGAAGAAATTAGGGTTGAGAGGCTATAAGTAGGGCCTAGGGGTCATTTTCAAGTCATTTGCATCCTCAGAGTTTATAGTTTTTGTCTTCTAGTGCTTAGGAATTTTTAGGAGCTCAAAGCATACTACATTATAGAGATGTCAAGGATTCCACAAGAAGATCACCGTATAGAGAGGGTCAAGACGCATGGCTGACCAACAGGATCACCAGGAGAGGTATGTACTCCTAATTGAACTTGCAAGTGTATTTATGAGGGTCATTAATGAGGGTAGAATAGGGTAGGTCTTAGGTCTTGACCAAAAGCTAGGGTTAGGTCTAAGTGTCACTTTTGGTTTGCAGTTCAACGCTATTAGTAAAAAACATGGCGCTTTTGGTAAAACAGGCCGCAAATGGTGAAAGTAGGTCACTTTTGGCTAGGTCTAGCATAGGTGTAAACGCAAATGATAAAAGAGGCCACAACTAGAAGACATGATGGCACAAATGGCGGGCAAAGTTACACAATTGGCGGACATAACGATGCATTTGGTCAATAGATAGGTGCTTTTGGCCTTTTAGGTTGCTTTTGGCTTTAGTATGCAAATATACAAAGTTTTTATGTCTTAACATGTTGAAAATTGTGAATGCAACTTAGACTTCCACTACTGATGTTTTGAGAGCGACATCCAGTGACACTTGTGTTGGTTGCTAATTTAGATGAGGACAAGCACCTGTTTCTCGAGGTTATGGGCTTGTGGTACATGACTCATGATACCAATGTGAGCCCATAGTGCGATGATGACAACATTGATGGAGAGGTGGCACAACGAGCACAACTTATTTTTACTGTCAACGGGTGAGATCACCATCACCCTTGAGTATGTGTCGAGGATTTCGCGCATCCTAATCTATGGAGCACGAGTGGTTTACGATACTGACACAGGTGATGCTACACTTTCTTGATTACTAATGACATGAGATCCAGGCATCGAGGATGGAGAGATATGCCCCATCCAGATGAGGAGGCAATTTGATAGGATTCAACTTGTAGTAGCAGGGCTGATCAACGGAGTGCTAGTACCAGATCGATGATCTTGAATATTCTCAGTTGGATGGGGCTGAGTACTGGAGGGGATGTTTACTCATGGGATCAGATATGCATGGGGGCCTTGCGTGCTAGGACAACTATGCCATGATATGCATCAGGTGGTATATAAATTTGGTTCTAGTCTAGCAATTAGGGTTACATTACTACATGTGTGGGCCTGGGAGCACATCGCAGTGACGAGGCCTATATCAACATGACAGTGATAGGTAGGACAACCGTTCGTCCATTTATATGATGGAGTGGTGGCTCGTAGGTGGCTTGAGAAGCTGACCTACTGGAGGAGGACTTTTGATGAGCTAGATACCGTCATATGGTGGCCATGGAGGGATTGTGAGCCTTAGTGGGATGATGCTGAGCAACTTTTGTATTGCAGACAGGTTAAGTATCTCTTCTGCCATATGATGTACATCATTGAGAGGTTTTTTCTAGAGTGTGTTCTGGGTCAGTTCAGATTACCACAACCTATTCTAGTCAAAGAGTCTATTTTTGCTCACATGCGAAGGGATATACCAGAGTGGGGACCAAAGGTGGTGATTGCGACAACCTTGGTAGAGTTTGATGCACTTGCCCTAGTGCAGTGGGACCTTGTAAGCGGAGGAGTTAACCCTAGGATGACGCCAGAGTATGATGTATACTGGTTAGTACATAGGCCTACTAGACTAGCTATCCCCAATGTGGTAGGCGACATAGATAGATAGGTTGGAGAGGTGGGGGTAGAGGACTAGAGGTTGGACCTAGCAGGGTTAGGAGATAGAGATAGAGGCAGAGGGCTATGGTGGTGATTGAGGAGGTTCGTGAGCAGGAAACATGGTAGTAGGACATTCCTGGGAGTCCTGGACATGTACAGGTGGACATCAGCCAACAGGATGTGGTGATGGGGGAGGCTGGACAATAGGATGTACCTGTAGTAGGATCAGAGCTAGAACAGGTACAATGCCTATTATAGACAGAGACCCAAAGGTGGACCAGGGTAGAGTTATTGAAAATGAGACTTCACCGAGAGAGGGATAATGCCAGGGCAGAGCTGTAGTAGTTACGAGCTATCAAATAGACATAGGGGTAGGCACTGATTAGGTATAGGTGTTGGATACTATAGAGATAGCCCACATCACTGCAGAGTGGGATGGTGCTATTGCTATGAGACTCTGAGTTGAGGTAACTCTTCAGAGGATGACACATGAGTAGGATACAACCTGTGCATTGATAGGCATAGGCCAATTGACTATGACCTTAGTTACATAACTTTCACGGGTGCAACATGAGATGACCCAGGTCATTAGGGAGGTGGAGTACTACAGAGGGTTATATCACAATGTTGTGCCGACAAAGCAAAGGCAACCCAACTTTAGAGAGCAGAGCAGATCAAGGCCTCCTCCTCGAGGAGTTCAGGTGGGTCAGTGATGGGACCACCACCACCACCACCACCACCATCATGAGCACAACAGCCACCCCTAGCTACAGAACCATCACCCTTAGGTGTAGGAGCCGAGCCATCAGAGGGGAGCTCCATTTAGACACATGTTTATGATGAGGCATATATATTTGTTATTGAGGCTATGATGCCTATGGGCTATTTATACAGATGTATATACATTTTATGGATCTTGTAGCCCCATTGTATGACATTTATTTTTGATATATATGAGAGATGACATGCTTTTGATGACCTATACGATGTGTTGTGGCTGATTTATATGATGTTTATGATGCTTATGTTATGATATATATATATATATATATATATATATATATATATATATATATATATATATATATTATGATGTATATGATGAATATGCTATGGATGTATAATACTTATGATGGGATGTATGACATGTACTATGATTATGGGCTTATGTAATGACATGCTTATAGATGATGTATGATGTATATGCTATGGATGATGAATAACTATATGATATATATGATGCTTATAATGTGATGCCTATATGATTTTTTTTATGGTGAAATGATATGGATGTACTATGGATATATGATGCTTATGGTGTGATGTATAACATACATGTTTTTGTAGGACTTATATGTGGATGAAAGACAAGAAGATGATGATGTTAGTATGGATAGAAGAAATAATGTCTAGAATAGAGAGATAATGATTGATCGATCTTCATGAAAGCTATAGATTTTATTAGGATATATGAATGGATGGATGAAGGAATCTTTGCTTTGGTTATGTTTTTAACAAATGTAAAGAGCAATCCTTATTTTGATATAGCATATGGATATTATGCACCAGGATATATAAGACCAAGGTGATGATGTATCCAATGCATATGACGTTGACTCTACAAACAAACGGTTCGAACTTATTCATACCAGAGATAATAGAACCTTGTTGGATACATGAAAGGAAAATAGTCTTAGCGTAGAATTACCCTAATACACATAAGGCTTTTTCAGGACCTTAGATGCAAAGGATATTGATATGTAAGATGCTAATTCTAACACAAACAAGATAAATATTAGCCTTAGTAGGATAATAAGAACATCCCACAAACACAACATACAAAAGCAATGACCATGCCCCAATCCATACTTTACTGCAACATACCAAGATATAGAAAGATCAAGGTAGTCTTTATTAGGTATTAGAAAGGAACAAAAGATAAATCAAAATAAATTGACCAACTAACACAAAACAACTACACAACCTTCATATCTCTTGCCAAAGAGGGTGCTCATATTGAATTGGGCCTTATTGTAGGAAATATATATCCATTAAAGGATTTTTGGATTAGGATAAATGGATTTAGCGGATAAGGCAAGCGGTATGCAGACAACTGTACTGCTTCATAAGTAGTCTTTTGCTTCTGATTTGATAAGTACTTAATCTTTCAAAGGATGCATAGTTTATTATCTGCTTGAGTTAGTCAAGTCAGGGTGATAGGTGAATAGGATGAGTTATGGTAGATGGATGAAGTGAAATTTTAGATTTATTATGGGTTGTGGTGGATGGATGAATGTTTACGAAAAATGTGAAAATGACAATTCCTCTCGAGATAAACAAGGATCCATTCCTAGACTAGGTTAAGGAAATGTGCCCCCAGTTAGGTACATGATTTATTATGGAGAATGATAGATGGGTGGACTTATTATGAATGATGACACTAATGGATAACAATTGACATTGTCAATTTCCAAGCCATGATATATGGGTATACGGAAATGTGAAGGTCAATAATTTTATTATGGATGGATGGGGTTTTATTATGGAATGGGATGGAGTGGTATGGATGAAGACTTAATAGATGGTGGATGCTGACATTTACACATAGTGCTTGTTTGCCAGGTTTTCACTATGGTACTTATCCAAGGTGCTTGTTTACTAGGTTTTCACTAGAGGACAAATTATTTTTTGGGATTTTTTTTCTATTTTAATTTTTTTTTTTGAATTTTTCTTTTTTTTTTTAAACTTTTCTATTAGGGATACTTTGAGGATCAAGCATAAAACTTCTTACGATGAACACTATTTATGGTTTCATCTAAGGGAATGCCTTCAGGTGTTGACAATGTATAAGCTCCTGATCCATAAGTTGCTGTAACAATCAAGGGTCCCAACCAATTAGGTTCAAACTTTCCCTTTTTGTCTCGATCCTGTTGGTTTCTCTGATTTTATTTTAGAACAAGATCACCTACTTGAAACCATCTTTCTTTGATCTTATTATTATAACTATGATGAAGGTGGTTTTGATAGACCTAAAGACGATTAAGTGCTTTAAGATGCCTCTTGTCCAATAATTCTAGCTTATGTGATCTAGCAATTATGTACTCTTCTCCATCAATGAGATGCTGCATGGAAACTCTAAGAGAAGGGAGCTCAACCTCAATAGTTAAAATGGCCTCGGTGCCATAGACTAATGCATATGGAGTAGTAATGGTTGGGGTTCTGATACTAGTGTAGTATGCCCATAAGGTAGGATTAAGCTACAAATGCGAATCACAGCCAACTTCAATGACTGTTTTCTTAAGGATCTTCAATATGGTTTTATTGGAAGCCTCCGCTTGGCTGTTACTTTGTGGATAGTAAGGGGTGGAAAATTGATGCTAAATATGGAACTAAGTGCATATGGCATGGACATCTTGGTTCTTTAAAGGTCTTCCATTATCAGTTACGATAGCAAGTGGAATACCATACTAGAAAATGATGTAATGCAAGATGAACTTAGCAATTTGTTTACCAGTAATGTATGTCATAGGGATAGCTTTGACCCACTTCATGAAATAGTCAGTGGCAGTAAAGATGAAATTATGGCCATTAGAGGATGATGGATGGATTTTACCTATGAGGTCAAGTCCCCACTATGAAAACGGCCATGGAGTAGTAATAGGTTGCAACTAGTGTGTTGGTACATGAATTAGGTCTCCGTGCTGCTGTCATTGAAGGCACTTCTTAGCAAATTGGTGGGCATACTATTCCATAGTGGGCCAATAGTATCTTGTACAAAGCAATCTCTTAGCAGGGTTTGGACCAGTGGAATGTGACCCACATACAACTTTGTGAACTTCTTGTAAAGCAACATTAGCCTCTTCCGAGTTGAGACATCTAAGTAGGATACCATCGAGACTCCATCGGTATAAGGTATCACCAAGAATAGTAAATCAGGAAGCTCGACAAATAAAGGTTTTATTTTGGGTGTTGGTTAGGTTCGATGGAAGGGTGTTATCATAGAGGTAATCATAGATGTCTTGGTGCCAGGGAGAATTGGGACCAACAAGTTCACAAATTAATTCAATAGGTGGAACATCAAAAGTTGTTATCAAGAGTTGTTCGACCAAGAAGTCACAACATTGAGTATTAGTTGGCATATCCAGGAGGGATCCTATTGTTGCCATAGCATTAGTAGCTTTATTATTCAATCAAGGAATATGCTCAAAGGAGATCCTGGAAAAGTATTTCTTGAAGTCATCGACCATCCTTTTGTATGGAAGCAATTTGTCATCTTTAGTCTGACATTCATCTGTAACCTGTCGAATGACTAACTAGGAATCTCCATAGATCTGTAATTGCTTAATGTTCCATTATACCACCACGCAAAGTCCTATAATTAAAGCTTCATATTCAGCAATGTTGTTGGTACAAGGAAAAGCTAACTGATATGACTTAGGAATATAGTCACCCTGTGGTGTGATGAAAAGGACTCTAGCTCCTAAACCATGCTGGGTATAGGAACCATCAAAGTAAAGTTGCCATACAACCGATGGATAGACATTAACTAACCCTTCATCTAGAAAATCAGAGAGCATAGGATGTGTTATGTTATGGAGCCTATTTCCATATTACAATGTATTTCAAATAATGTATTTCAAATATTGTACACTCTTAACGTATTCTCGCCAGGGTTCGAGAGTATAGTTATGTGTTTGATTTATACTTGTATATGGGTGGAGTCATTGCCCATGATTAATGGGAATTGTTATGGCTTGAATTGGCCCATGGTTTGGTACCCATTGTTTTGTAAAGCCACTATGTCGGTTACCTATTAATGTAATTATAAATAGATGGACATACAGTAGATAAAATATGCAGGAAGAATTGAGAAGGTGAATAGAGTGTGTGAATTCAAGTGTGAATTCAGAAGAGTTTGTTGAGCATAGCTCCAAACAATATTTATGCATTGTAACTGTGAGAAGACTAATCTGAGCAAGTGTTTCTTGGTGGATGTAGCCCACATTGGGTGAACCACGTTAAATCCTGTCTTCATATTGTGCAATTTCATTTCTATTCTTTATTTATCTCTCTTCATAATTCTTGTTGCTGCAATTCTAAGAAATTATTCTACATTGATTTCTATTTTATTTTTAACAACTAGTATTAGAGTTTCAGGTTAGATTTGCTGAAGTGTTGAATGCAGGAAGGGATATTAGGTTGAGTGGGAGCTATGGTTGATGATAGTAGATCAAAGGTTGAAAAGTTTGATAGGAAGAACTTTGGTCTATGGAAGATGCAGATGGAGGATTACCTCTATCAGAAGGACCTCCATGCTCCGCTTGCAAGAAAAGGAAAGAAACCAACGAGTATGTCAGATGAGGATTGGGAGCTGCTGGGTAGGAAAGCACTCGAGGCCATCTGATTATGCCTTGCATCTTCAGTCATGTTTAATAAATCACAGGAGAAAACTACAAAAGGTCTCATGAATGCGTTAGGGAAGTTATATGAGAAACCCTTTGCTTCTAATAAAATATTTTTGATGAAAAAATTATTTAATATGAAGATATCTGAAAATGCTTCATCTATTGATTATTTAAATGAATTTAATACGGCTGTGAATATGTTGAACTTTGTAAAAATTGACTTTGATGATGAAGTTAGGGCTCTACTTATTTTGTGCTCCTTACCAGAGAGTTGGAACAACCTGGTGATGTTTGTAAGCAGCTCAGTCTCTAACAATTCCAAGTTAAAGTTTGAGGATGTTTTAGGAGTAATCCTTAATGAGGAAATGTGATGGAAAAGCTCTAGAGAGTCTTCTACTTCAGGGAATGCTTTGGCGGTGGAGAGTAGAGGGAGACAAAAATATAGAGGAAAAGGAAACCGTGGAAAGTCAAATGGTCCTGGAAGGTCAAAATCAAAGATCAAGATGGGATGCTGGCACTCTGGAAAGTTTGGGCATGTGAAGAAAGATTGTTGGGCTCTTCAGGGAAAGAACAATTAGGAAGACACCAAGGAGGTTAATGTGATAGTAGGTAATGTTTGTAAGGATGCATTAATTCTCTCCATGGATAATATTGCTGAGTCTTGGGTTTTAGATTCAGGGGCTTCTTTTCATGCTACACTGCATATGAATTATTTTATTGATTATGTTCAAGGGGATTTTGGATATGTTTATCTTGGTGATGATGTGCCTTGCATCATAGTAGGAAAAGTATGTGTTCAGGTCAAGATGCAGAATTGGAACACTTGGCTACTAAAGGATGTCAGGCATGTGCCCAATTTGAGATGAAATTTGGTATCCACAGGGCAACTAGGTACTGAAGGTTGTATGGTGATTTTTATACCAGATTCTTGGAAGTGACCAAGGGTGCTCTTGTGTTAGCAAGTGTTGGCAAGAGATACTGGTTTGATGAATAATTGAGTGTTGTCATTGATGGGAACAAGGCAAAAGAGACTCTACTCTAGCAAACCAAACTGATTTGGTATCAAGGCATGCAAGGTTTCTGGTCCAGATGACTAAAATGACTAAGTGTTGGTAGTACACATGAGACAGTGACATAGAGGTAATGTAATGGCTGACATTGGTCTGCAGTTGAAGATCAGATCATGTGGTTTAGGTATGTTGTTTATAGTCCTTAAGTGATCTTATATCCAAGATTTTAGCCCATGTTAAGTACCAAAAGTATATCCTCAAACACTCTAAGTTTGATAGAGCAAAATACAGTGCTATTCAAAGTAGTACACTCAGTTGTTTTGGTCTGGATTCCTCCGGTGTTGCATATCTTGATATGTGGTTTTGAGGTGTTGTAAACACCTGTATGAAGTGTCTAAATCCATAGTTGTAGGTTCTGAAGTCCACCGAAAGGATAGTTACAAGCTGCTGAGTATCGCTACACTGTTTGATAGATTTTGACTGTGACATAGTCTGAGTTCTGATGGTCTACATTTTGCCGCTAAAGGATATTTTTCTTTGCAGTTTTGAAGGTATGATGTGTGATGTTTGAGGAGTCTTTGAAATGATTTTGAGAAAGTACTATGGTCCACAATAAAAGATGTAGTCTGACTGATGAACTGAATCAGTGGTAGTCTGAGTTAGAGGCCGACATGATAAGTTTGAATTGTATGCTGTAAGTTCTATTGTTTAGAACTTAATCTTAAGTGGTTGAATAGTTAAGGCTGACATATGTGAATGCAATTAAAGTGTTGTTTGGGTCCGTTGGGAGTTTTTGTGAATGAATTTGGCCGACAAGCCAATTAAGGTATGACTGCATGCTACACCTTATTAGGCTGACCTAATATGAAGATTTTAAGTGTTACTGATATATATGGGATCAAATTCAGTGTTTGGGTGATGTGATGCGAATGTAAAAAAACATATGTGCGACATGTGAGGTATGGTGATTTTGTGGAAGCAATAAGAGCAGAAGAAGAGAGATCTTGTTCCTATGTAAAATCAGAGCAGTGAAACAGAGTAGTTAGAGATGAAGAGTTTTGAGACAGTATTTCTGTGCTTCATTGGAGCTATAACCATGCATGCATAGATGCAATTTGAGCTGTTCAACTTGGCAGTGAGCGATTCTTCTTTCTTCTTTCTTTCTCTAGGCAACTTGAGCTTGTTTTGGCAGTGAGCCTTATTGTAATATGGTATTGTGCTATAATAATATATTGTGAGCTAACACTCACCGTCGTTTTTCCCTTTTTGGGTTTTCCACGTAAAAATCCTAGTGTTCATGTGTTATGTCTTTGTGGTTGCTATTCCTATGCTTATTCCCCTTTCATATTATTAACTTTGGAAATTGGATTAATAAACTTGTTAAGAAGTGGTTTTAGAATACTGATTCACCCCCCTCTCAATATTCCTTACTATCAACAATTGGCATCAGAGCAAGGTTCCTTGGAAGAAGCCTAACAACTTGAGGAAGATCTGGGAGAGTTCACTCATGGCAGCTAGAAGATTTGGAAATTTCTCAAACAATGTTGAAATGGAAGCAACTCTTATTGATCTTGAAAAGTCTAAAGTAGAAGTTAGGGATTTGAAGGATAACATACAAGAAGTTGATGAATGCATTTCAAAGTTAAAAGAACAAGTCAAGAAATTCAAAGAATAATACAAAGAAGTTAGTGATCAATTGGTATCAACAAATGAAATCCTAAATGATTTGGAAATGGAAGTTATAGAAAGAGCAAAAGCAAAAGAAGATCTAAATCTAATGGTGAAAATCAAGTCAGAAGATTGTGTCAAACTTGAAAAATAAATTGTGAGTCTAAAAGTAGACTTGGAAAAAGCCAAGAGCTATGAAGAAAAGTTCAAGATAAGTTCTGCAAAGCTTGATGAGATGATTTCTAGTCAAAAGAGTTCTGATGATAAGCAAGGCTTGGGATTTGAGAAAGGAGAAAGTTCAAAATCTAGTCAAGCAAACAATGAGTTAAAACAAAACAAAGGGAACCAGTTTAGAAATCAAAGAAGAAGACCTCCGGTCAAGCAGCCAAATGCTCAAAGGTATCCATCTTTCAATGGCCACTGTTTTGATTGCAATAAGTTTGGTCATAAAGCTACTCAATGCAGAAGTAGAGTAAATTAGAATGTTCCATCATTCTCTGGTCAATGTTTCAATTGCAAGAAAATTGGTCATAATTCAAATGAATGCAAAAATCTAGTAAGGAATGGTTCTTACAATGCAATGAATAATCAATCATTCAATGGAAAGTGTTTTGCATGCAATAAATTTGGACATATGGCTAATCAATGCAGATCAAATCCAATCAATAGAAGGAATCAAAGACAAAGGAATGTGGTGTGCTACAATTGCAACAAATATGGACATATTGCAAGAGTTTGCAGAAGTAAGAATGTGAAAAGAAACTACCATGCTGAAGATAGGAAAATATAGAAAAGGAGTGTTAAAGGAAAAGAAAAAGTTGATCCAGTTGAAACTAAGAAAGAAATGAGCAAGATTTGGATAATGAAAGATGTGATTGAAGTCAAGGATGAATCCGCAGCAACATCTGGTGTAGATACTTCCTCAGGAAAGTAAATTGGGAGCTCTAGCTCAGGGGGAGCTGTGTTGAAAATCCAAAACCCCAATCCAAAAAGTTAGTACTAGCATCCGGTACTAAGGTATGTTGTGAAGAATCCTATGAGAAAACTTTCGAAAGAAATTTTGGTAGAAAAAAATCTAATGCAACACATTGCGGAGCAATCTTGATTGACTGTGCTTAACAGTGAAGTGTTTGATAGCTTTTTGAAAACACCATTTATGATGATTAGGTTTTGATAAACAAAGGTTAAAAAGGGTTGTGTCCAAAGGACTAATTACTTTGTATTTGAATTTTCAAGTGTCTAAGGAGAGCAGAAGTGAAATCCCAAGTGATAACAACAATTTCCAGCAATTCTAAGCAGAGAAAACCCTAATTCGGCATAAAGAGGTATTTATAGTTTGAAACCCTACTATGAACTAAGTTGAATTATTGTGGAAATGGCTACACCACACGTAATCAATATTACTAAGAGACCTCGACTAAAATTTAAGAGACATCCATTCAAATCTATAGAAGTCGATCCTGACTGTGCATTTTTGGAAGTGCCCTATGGTGTGATGCATAAGGAAAATATTAGGGCTTACATCCATGCTCTAGATGAACACAATGAAAGCAAACTTGGGTAATTATATCTGAATCATTTGTGTGGTGAGGGATATGAATTAAAGGAGAAATACAAAGCCTTGGAGGAGAAGAAATTTGTGCAATACGTTGACTTTTTGTCATTTGCAGAGGACGCTTGGGCCTGGTATGTACTAAGCAGAATTCATGATGAGTTTATGTGGCTAAACACATCTTTCATGATTACAAAAGATGCTATAAAGGCTGTTACAGGATTGAACTTTGTCAGAAAGGTGCTTGTGCTAAAGGCTATAAAGAATAGCACTGTGATGGAGGCCACCAAAGCCAATTCGATAAAAAGACATTGACAGTTGACAACATTGAAGACCATGCAGTAAGGTTTGCATCAATGGTGGTTGGTTACAAGATATACTTCTCAAACTGGGAGAACTTTGTCTCTGGAACAGCCATTTACAGTGCCTATGAGATGATCAAGAAGAATGTTGATTATGATCTTTGTGAGTTGCTCCGGCAACAACTAATGGAAAATTTGAAGAAGACTAAGGAGTACAAGTATCCACTCAAATTTGGTACGTTAATCTTCTATTTCATGCAAGAATTACTAGGAATGAAGTTAATTTGGTCTAATAGCCAACCAAATACTATACAAGTCAAAAATTATTTAAATAGCATAGGCAACCACGATGCACAAAATGCAGACTTATGGGGCTATTTCAAGAACTTTCAAAAGGCCATGCAATCTAGGCAAAGGATACCAGAAGCAATTATTGAAAAATACAAAAATGATATATGTTTCATTGTCAATAAAGATCAATGCATGATGGTGGCTGTGGAGCCAAGAACAGTTTGGGTCCTTCCATTGGGTTATGAAGTAGATGCAAATGTGTTGAATGGTTATGCTGAGCTCATGTTAAGTAAACCCAGGGACGCCACAGAGGAAAGATTTGACACTTATGAGGAAATATTAGTAAAAGTACATGTGGAACTGAGAAAACTTGAAACTCAAAGGAAGGTCAAGAAAATGGTGGAGGAATATGCCTGGAGTAAGGGGTTTACTAAAGAACATATTGCTGAAACAAGAGCAAAGGCAGAAGCAACAAGGGCATCTGAAGAGAAGAAGCAAGGGGAACCAGAAAAAGCTCTGAAAGACCTTGAGAAGAAAGTGAAGGAACCTACAGTAACAATGAAAATAACAAGAGGTTCAAACCCTACTCAAACTGTTGATACGTCCTCCGGTCCCACACATTTTATGAGTGAGAAAGTACATGCAAAGGAAACAACTCCAAAAGAGCACAAAATAATGAAAACCAAAGGAAAAAGAATGTATGTAAGTGTTGGAATAGATGAATAAGAAACTAAAACAGATGAAAAGGAAAAGAAAATGAAGACTAAGGCTAGTGAAGTCTCGAAGAGCAAACTGAACAAGCCCTTCGGTAAGAGTAGAAACAATAAAAAGCCAAGGCAAATAGAGCCTAAGAAAGTAGAAGCCAAAATAAATTTGGAAGATGTTCTAAATGCTATGGAAGCACATAGAAATCTAAAGCCTATAGCAAACTTGTATGATGAATATAATGATGCAGATAAAAACATCATCGAAACTGCAGTAATCAAATTTTTGGAAATGTTTAACATAGCTCTTATTAAAGTAATCGTTGATCTCCCTAACACCTTGGGCAGTATCATGTCTACTAGAAAGGAGGCAACAATGGCAAAAGATGTAGAGTTAACAGAGCATGCACTGATACAATTATGTCTAGACACAACTGCTGAGGATAAAACAAAAGTTACCAAGACAATTGGAAGAATGCTTGACATAAAGACAAGGACTAACATTTTGATGTCTAGAGACAGAAAAATTGGTTGAGGATACAGAGAAAGTAACTCTCAATGTCTTGAGAGAATTCAACATCCCAACGATCTATGACATGGAAGAAACAAATGTTGGTGATTATAATCCACTTCCAGAAATCAGCTCTGAGCAATAACTGAATCAATCAAAGATTCCTCCGGTAAGCCTTGGAAAAGATGAAGAAATAAAGGAGCAAGAAGGAAATAAGATTCCTAAGGATATTGAAGTCCCCTTTGAGCAAACTGAAAACATTGATCAAGAAAATCTAGAAGATGAGAGAGAAGATGTGGATCAAGATCCTCCAGAAGAGAACAAAGAAGAACAATTGTCTCATGATATGACAAGAGACACTGCTACAGTTACACAAGATCCTGTTGTTTCAGTCAGAGAGTTCTTGGAGAAGTAGCAAGAAGCTCAGTTCTTGGACTCACCAGAGTTGCTGCAAGGACCAATGAACCTAGCTTCAATGTGACCTATGCAGAAACTCAAACTAGGATCAATGGTTCAAGCCAAAGCACAGGAAGAAATGCTTAAATCACACATCCAAGACAGGAAATTGATCAATGATGCATCCAATATTTTGGAGAAGATGATGCTAACATTTCAAAAGGATACCTCATTATCCTCCACTGACCAACTCAAGGGGGTTGTGCCAGCTAAGGGGATAGATACGTCCAAAAATAGATTCCATGACTAATCTGATAGAAGAGGCCTTGGAATCACAAGCATTAATTGATACATCCTCAGATGTGCAGAAGGCAAAAAAGTTAGTTTTTTTGATAAATGGCCACATCCATATTTTAGAGAGTGCAAGGAATAGGTGGAATGGAGAGATAGCTTTGATAAAGACTATCTATAATGATATTCTACCTTCAACCATAAATTGAGATGGAAATGTGTATCTATATATATATGCGGTAAAATTTGACAGTTTTGAAGAATTTTTGACACAATTTTGCTTGTACATACACCTTTGCCATTGATGTCAAAGGGGGAGAGGAAAACCAGTGAAAAATAAGCATACATCTAAAGGAGAATAGAAAAATAGAGTGTACAGAGTAAGGGGGAGCAACATAAGCATTTTTCACTGAGTGTTGCCATCAATGCCAAAGGGAGAGATTGTTGGCAAGAGACACTGCTCTGATGAATAATTGAGTGTTGTTATTAATGGCAATAAGACAAAGAGACTCTACTCCAGTAGGCCAAACTGATCTGGTATCAAGGCATGCAAGACTTCTAGTCCAGATGACTAAAATGACTAAGTTTTGGCATTACACATGAGATAGTGACAGAGAGGTAATGTAATGGCTAGCATTGGTCCGCAATTGAAGATCAGATCATGTGGTTCAGGTATGTTGTTTGTAGTCCTTAAGTGATCTTATATCCAAGATTTTAGTGCATGTTAAGTACTAGAAGTATATCCTTAAACACTCTTAGTCCGACAGAGCAAAATACAGTGCTATTCAGAGAAGTACACTTAGTTGTTTTGGTCCGCATTCCTCCAGTGTTGCATATCTTGTTATGCAGTTTTGCGGTGTTGTAAATACTTGTATGAAGTGTCTAAATCCAGAGTTGTAGGTTCTGAATTCCACCAGAAGGATAGTTACAAGCTGCTGAGTATCGCTACATTGTTTGACAGAGTTTGATTGTGACAGGGTCTGAGTTTTGATGGTCCACATTTTGCTGCTAAAGG
Source organism: Cunninghamia lanceolata (assembly GCA_027924645.1). Taxonomy (NCBI): domain Eukaryota; kingdom Viridiplantae; phylum Streptophyta; class Pinopsida; order Cupressales; family Cupressaceae; genus Cunninghamia; species Cunninghamia lanceolata. Next base: position 4,471,645 of record BSBN01001135.1, on the reverse strand, counting down.
ATATTTTGCTTTACAGTTTTGAAGGTATGATGTGTGATGTTTGATGAGTCTTTAAAATGATTTTGAGCAAGTCCTATGGTCCACAGTAAAAGATGTAGTCTGACAGATGAATTGAATTAGTGACACTCTGAGTTAGAGGCCAACATGATAAGTTTGAATTGTATGCGGTAAGTTCTATTATTTAGAACTTAATCTTAAGTGGTTGAATAGTTGAGGCCGACATATGGGAATGCAATTCAAGTGTTGTTTGGGTCCGCTGGGAGTTTTTGTGAATGAATTTGGCCAACAAGCTACTTAAGGTATGACTACATGCTACACCTTATTAGGTTGACCTAATATGAAAATTTTAAGTGTTGCTGATATATATATGGGATCAAATTCAGTGTTTGGGTGATGTGATCCGAATGTGAAAAAATATATGTGCAACATGTGAGGTAACGTGATTTTGTGGAAGTGATAAGAGTAGAAGAAGAGAGATCTTGTTCCTATGTAAAAGCAGAGTAGTGAAACAAAATAGTTAGAGATGAAGAGTTTTGAGATAGTATTTCTTTGTTTCACTGGAGTCACAACCATGCATGCATAGATGCAATATGAGCAGTTCAACTTGGTAGCGAGCCATTCTTATTTCTTCTTTCTTTCTCTAGGCAACTTGAGCCTGTTTTTGCAGTGAACCTTTCTTGTAGTGAGCCTTTCTTATAGTGAGCATTTCTTTGGGCAGTGAGCCCTAAGGTAGTTAGCCTTATTGTAATCTGATATTGTGCTATAATAATATATTGTGAGCTAACACTCACCATGGTTTTTCTTTTTTTGGGTTTTCCATGTAAAAATCTTGGTGTTCATGTGTTATGTCTTTGTGGTTGTTCCTATGCTTATTCTGCTTTCATATTATTAACTTTAGAAATTGGATTAATAAACTTGTTAAGCAGTGGTTTTGTGGAATACTGATTCACCCCCCCTCTTAGTATTCCTTACTATCAATATCAAGAGGTAAGAAGGTTGGTACCTTGTATTTATCTAGTAATGTCGATTATGTTAATTTAGTTGCTGCAAAATTAGATGCAACTTTGTGGCACTATAGGCTTGGTCACATGAGCCAAAAGAGCATGAATATTTTAAAGGATAGATTGCCTAGATTGAAAGAAGTTGATTTAGATTTCTGTGAAGACTGTATGTATGAAAAATAGAAAAAGGTAAAGTTTCTCAAAGTTGGACCACAAAGAAAGGAGAATAAGTTGGAGCTGGTTCGGTTAGATGTATAGGGGCTAGCTCAGGTATCTTCTCTTGGTGGTTCATCTTATTATGTAACATTTAATTGATGATGCAACTAGGAAAGTTTGGGTGTATGGCATTAGGAGAAAATCTAATGTGTTTGATATATTTAAAAGATGCAAAGCCTTGGTTGGGAATGAAACAGGTCTCAAGTTAAAATGTCTCAGGTTAGATAATGGTGGAGAATATTGCAGCAATGAATTTTTTTATTACTATTCTAGAAATGTAATTTGTAGATAGAGGACAATTCCAAGAACTCCACAGCAAAATGAAGTGTCAGAAAGAATGAACATGACTATCATGGAGCGTTCTAGGAGCATGACATTGCATGCAAGACTGCCCTTTGAGTTTTGGGAACACAACTGTATATCTGATCAATAGAAGACCTTCAATGGCCTCGAATGGAGGCATACCTAAGGAAGCTTGGTTTGGTAAGAAGGTTGATTATTCATTTCTTAGAGTATTTGGTTGTGAAGCCTTTATTCATAGTGATAAAGTTGATAGGATCAAGTTAGAGGCTAAATCTAAAAAATGCACCTTTATTGGTTATGGTGAGGATGATTTTAGTTTTTGGATTTGGAGTCTGAAGGACAAGAAAATTGTTCGATCTAGGGATGTGGTCTTTAATGAAAAATTAATGTACAAATAATAATTGTAGGATTAGAGAGAGGAATCTAGAAAAGAGTACACAGTGTTGGAGGACTTTATAGATAGTAAAGCGTCCAAGCAAATAGTTCAGGCACCTATTCCACAGGAATCCCAAACTCCTGAGGTAAGGAGATTGTAGACACCCTAAAATGTTCTAACCATTTAATTGACACTCGACCTTGGCCATTTTACTAATTTATCCCCAATTAATTAATTAAATTTTATTTAATTAATTAAATCCCTTAGTCACCTATATTGAATTAATTTAATTAATTCATTATTTCCCCCTTTCTAATGTTAGCCCATATTAATGAAATAAATATAAATATTTATTTGGTTAATATTCCCTTTCCAACTTAATCACATCCTTAATTAATTAAATAAACCCACTTTATTTAATTAATTATCCCCATTCACATGACTTCCATAACCCAAATAAAAAAATTAAATAAATCCCTCATCCCATCAAGTGTCACATTATTCACCCTCCACTTAACCCCCTCACATGACTTACCAATTTAAATAATTTTTATTTAAATTGGGAACTAATTATTTTCCTCCCTCCATTTGTCACATGACTACATTGTCACATGCACCTCTTAGCCTTTTATTCTAATTTAAAATTCATTTCTCTTCTCCATCGCACACTTGTCGCAAAGCTAACTCTATCCTTTGCATGATTAATCCTAGCTGTCCACCTACCAAAAGTCAAAATCAAATCTCATCCCCTCATTTCAACCAAGCTTTTCTATAAATGCAGCCCTCTTCTAAGCCATTTGGGATCCAATCTTGAGCATATCATCATTCTATCAAAATCTATTTGCATATTTGAGCTAGGGTTTAGTGATTTGCATTTGCATGAGAGCATTTCACATTTCAATCTTGTGGGTAAAGCTAGAATGTTCTTGGGTACGACATTCTCAACCTTAACCATGAATTATGGGTCGGTTTGAAGGTATATTTGCATTGATTTGTTTGCATTTTCTTGTATTTTCCTTCATGTTAGATTTCCATGATCTCATTTGGCACGCTTGGTGGGACTCCCAAGTCTTGATTTGCTAATTTTTCATTATATTTTTAAATGTTTTCATTCAAAAATCCATATTGCAGGTTGTGTTACAGGTTACAACGCTATCTTCTGCTGTTTCAACGCTATTTTCTGTGACTGTAGCACCTTTTTGACGACTTCTAGCACCATTCCTATCAACTGTGGCACCTTTTTTCTGTGCAGATTTTGACAAATTGTGGTTGTAGGGTTTCATGTATTTGGTTTTTATTTGCTTTTTTGCGTACTTACAGGTCTAACAATCATTCTTTTGCAATGTTTTGATCATAAGTTTGATATTGTTTATTAGATTCATACTAGGGTTAGTTATTTAGATTGCATGATTAGATTTGCATTTATCATTTAGGGTTTTGCAAGTTTCTAATCTAGTAGGGTTTAAAATCATATAGAAATTCATTTTGAATCAAGTAGAAGGGTTTTAGTTTTCAAACTGTTCTATTTTAGAGATTAGTTCATTTTTCTATTTCTGTCGATTCGACGCTATTTGAACTGAGACCGATGCCATCTTTTAGACACTGCGAATAGGTAATCAAGGCAAAACTCCGTGTAGCACCATTTTCTAATTTTGTAGCACCATTTTAGTTAATTGTAGCACCATTTGCATATTCTGTAGCGCCATTTTCTGTATTCGTAATTCCTTTACAATTTCAGCACCATTCCTATGTTCTGTAGAACTATTCTCTGACAATAGGTAAAATTTTCTATGTAGCACCATTTTCTGTTTCTATAGCGTGATTTTATGTTTTTCTGGCACCTTTCTGTTCTGTTTTAACGCTATTTTCTGTACTGACTTTTCAGACTATGCAGGTTGCTGGCTGAACTCTGCAACATAAAAGAATGCATGTCAAAGACCTAAATCTGAGACTACTAATGATTTGCTGCAGGGTTTTTAATTAGATTAGGTACACTTTTTGTTTTGGGCTTTAAAATAAATCTTTGTGTGTTTAGTTAGGCAAAATTTCATTTGGGATTAAAAAGAACCATTGTTTGATCTTAAGAACATTTGGATTTGGACTTAAAAAGAACATTAGTACTTGTTTGATGTGTTTGGTGCACTTGCACACTTTGTGTTACCCAAGGGTTTATAATCAAAGTATCCTCTCCCCTCACCTTCAAAAGGATCTTGGGTGAAGAGAAATGGTTCTATCCTCTTTTTTCTAGGAAGTGGGCTCGCTCTTGAGACACATCCGTACGGAGAACTCATTGGCGGCCCCAAGCGGTACTTTCATTTGGTCTGCTATATGTAAAATAGGATAAGGTGAAAGCCAAGTCCAAATTGGTATTAGCGTATACCATTTGATGCTAGCTCGAAAGGAAGTAGTATCTTTTGGTATATGAGACTCCTAGTAGAGTTAGTTAGAACCTTAAGTGGTTTGTCGGATGCTCATATTGTGCCAATCCCCTGAATGTTCCCCCACTATGAACCATTGTTTTAGTAGCCCAAATCCCTCTATTTGTTGGCGCAGAAGGTGGGACCTTTGAAGCCACGCCAATTTTCGTGGTTCTTAGTAGAGATAGCAGGGACAATCCTAAGGTTTGTGAGCCTTGGGAAACCCCAAAATTGGTATGTGTAAGAAGCGAGTGCTGCGGAGGGGAGCTGGTGCTACCAAGATCCTGAAGCTATCCACTTTGAATAGGCACGGCTAGGGGATCCAACAAATATTGTCCTTGCCTTCGCCTTAGGTTGTGCTTGTTTTCAAAAATTTCAAACAAAAATAAACAGTGTATTGAAACAAACTTCCCATTGTGTGAATTGTTTGCTTTGTGTTTGTTTGCCAAGAGACGTTTTCATTCCCAAAACCTTAATAAAATCAAACAATACATCCATCACAACATTTGACCCTTTAGAAAATCCAAAAAAATTAAAAAAACCTTAGAAAATCCAAAAAAATAAAAAAACCTTAGAAAATCCAAAAAAATCAAAAAACATTAGAAAATACAAAACAATAAAAAAACCTTAGAAAATCCAAAAAAAAAAAAACATTAGAAAATCCAAAAAAAATGAAAAACCTTAGAAAATCCAAAAAAATAAAAAAACCTTAGAAAATCCAAAAAAATAAAAAAATCGTAGAAAATCCAAAAAAAATTAAAAACCTTAGAAAATCCAAAAAAATCCAAATACTTAGAAATTCCCAAAATTTTTTGAGACCTTGTTGCATCCATCCTTTCACCTCATTTACTCATTTGTACCTTAAAAAAATCCATTCATCCATCTCATCTTGACCTTAGAGAAAGATATTTTGATTTGTTGGATCTTCCATCCTCTAACCATTTCATTCCAAAATCATTTTCCACTTACACCTATCCAAATTTCCTATTAGTCATTCCACATTTTATCCCATCAACCTTGGGACCAAATTTGACCTTGGGACCAAATTTGTGTGCAAAAGACTTAATCTAGATCTCATCCTATTCTAGTTTGTAAGGTACTTAAAGATTAGCTACCTTTGGTATCCTTATAAACTTTAGCCATCATCATCCTTATTTTATTTAAAGGTCATTAGTCATTCTTCAAGTAAAATATTTTCCCATCCTTTTGCTTTAAGGTCATTAGTCTACCTTGAGTAGAAGGAATCATCCTTGAAACAAAACCTAAAAGATCTAGATTTTATCCAAGCTCACCTTTTTAGTCCTAAGCCATTTTCCAAAATTCAACACCATAGCTTTAGCCAACCCCATCACAAATATCACCCTTTAGCCTTGAAAAATTCCACCCATTTCACTCCTAAACATTATTCCCTCCTTTAGGTCCAACTAATTACAAATTGACCTCTAAGGTCTTTCTTCCCAAAACATTAAATCCATTTTCATCTCATAAGCAAACTCACCCCAACATCATTGCATGCCCTTGACAAGGTTACAAGCTAAGAAAATTCAAGAAATGGGATCTTTCGACAGTGGAATGCCTCAAACCAACCAAAACAATGTTAGAATCAAAATTGGAATGCAACTAATTGATGAGAATAATGTGCCCTACGACAATTCACTTCAACCTCCACCATCACCCCACACAACGCCTATACCTAACCAAGAGGTTGAGGATTTCCTACAAGATACTGGGGCTATGGATATATTGGATAGAGTCCTTAAGTCAGATCCCAATAGGTTTATGGATCACCTTATTCGACTTGGGGCCAGTCCTACAAACACTAACGCTGCCTCATCTGTACCACAAATCACCCTCACTATTCCTAGTAACACCACAAATGCAAGTACTTCTATAAGCCTACCATCCAATGATCCTAACTCCATTGCCATCATATCACAACTGATTTCTCAACAAAATGTTAAGACTTCTAATGCCACAGCTATTTCAATATCACAAGATAATCAAAACCCAAATTTGCAATGACAAAATACCAACACGAACCAACAACAGAACCATGACGCACGATTACCACCATATCTCCAATGACTATTCCAAAACAATTCCACCCCACAACAACCTTTAACAATCGAAATGATCCAACAAATAGTAGAGATGGTAAAAGAACCTAAAAAGAAGCACTATTCTATTGAGGAAATATGTCCTTATCCTTTTGACATGAATATACACATGCCACCTTTCCCTAAACACTTTGAAACACTAAAATTTGACAAATATAAGGGAAAGGGAGACCCTTGGTATCACTTGCGGGAATTCTACTTTGCTTGCCTTGAAGTCACTCAAGAAGACACTTAGTTAATGAGACTTTTTCGTAAAATCCTTAGTGGACAAGCCGCTGAATGGTTTACACATCTTCCTCCTGGCATCAAATCATTCGAAGAACTTGCGAATAAATTCATAACTCATTTCTCCTACAATTGTGAGCATGAAATCTCTATGACGGATCTTTGTAACACTAAACAAAAGAATGGGGAACCATTTGCGACCTTTTTACAAAGGTGGAGAGCTTTGGCAAGCAAGTTACCATGGTAGATTCCTGAAAAGCAACTTGTGACCATGTTTGTCACTAATTTGAATCCTGAATTAGCATTTCACTTGCAAGTGTTTTTTGCCTCAACCTTTGAAGAAGTCATTGAAAGAGGAATAACTATTGAAAGAGCCCTTGTCGCTAAAGGATCGATAAAACTATATGACAACAACAAGAACAATCACAACAACAACAATAATAACGCTCAGACAAGTGACAAGCTACACTTTTGGAACAAAAATAAGAATTCCCTTAACGATGGTGTAATAGATACAAAAGCTATCCAAAATATACAAAATAATCCCCCACTGAACATCTCAAGCAACAATGTGAACATACCTAAGGGGCCTCCAAGACAAGATGATCACCCTAGACGAAGATTTACTCCTTTGGGAGAACCCATTGAGGATATTTTGGATAGGTGTGTGAAAGGAAACTTATTGCAACTTCCACCCATGCGACCATACGATGAAAGTCAATTTAAGCCTACATGGTTTGATGAGAATGTATTTTGTGAATACAATCATGTTAAGGGACATCCAACATCAAATTTCATGAGATTAAAACATCACATAAAAGATCTCATAGAAGCAGGCAAGGTCACCCTTCAAGACTCTTCAAATCCATCTCCAAATGCAAACTTGGTAGCATACACAGACCCTCTCCCTGACCATAACAAAGGAAAAGCATCTTCATTAGCCAACCAAACATATATGTTGTTCGTCCACCAAAATGTTTTGATTCCATTGTTGGCCGAATAGAAGAATCCTTTAGCCATGTCAACACTGTTACAATCTGAGTCAAACCCCAAACTCTCGATTGTGCTGTCACAACTTGCCATGGTTACATAACCATTCATGATGCCACTCCCACTAATCAACCATCTGCAACTGATCAACCTTCATCATCCACACCTTCTAATTCACTCACATATAAATACAACCTCCTAGATCATCTAGGAAAGATACTTGCCCAAATAACAATTCTTGAGCTCCTTCGCACATCGCCACTTCATAAAGAAATTCTAGATAAAGTCTTGATGGAAACACAAGTCCCTATTGATCTAAATGTGGAACAATTCCAAGCTATAGTATCCCATCTTGCAACACCTCATCACCTTACCTTCGCAGAAAAGGATCTTTCCATAGCTGACACTTCTCATAACGAAGCATTACACATCGAAGTCCTTGTCCATAAACACATCATAAAAAGGGTTTTAATAGATGGTGGCTCTAGCCTAAATCTATGCACTCTAAAATTATTAAAACACTTGGGATATTCTGATGTGGTTGTAAATGCAAATGAATGCATCACCATAAAAGGTTATGACGACACAGAAACATTGTCTACCGGGACTATCAAACTCCCTATTCAAGTAGGACCAAAGATTTTGGAAACAAAGTGCCAAGTCCTTGACCTTGATCTTCCTTACAACATTCTTCTTGGTTGGCCATGGATTCATGCTATGCAAGCCGTCCCTTCCACTTTCCATCAATGCCTAAAATTTCTGCACAACATAATTAAGATTACCATCTATGCTGATCCACGTCCCTTTCAATACTACAGCTTATTGGAAGGACATGATTGTACTTTCTGTCCCTATAATAATTCTGTTGCAACACCTTCCAAGTCTAAACAAATGACCCGATCATCTTCTGCCTATATTGATCCTGTCGATTTGCCATCAACATCACAATCCACCCCTCATCCCAAGATCAAGATCAAGGCAAGTGACAAGGGATGCAATGAATACGATTTACATGGTGCTTTCTTTTGTGTCAGACTTCTACCACCATCCCCTAAGACATATGACACTCCTAAGGGAAATGAAGTCTCTACTGTAGTCATCAAGTGCAAACCAACATCAACCTTTGAAAAGAAACATCTCGTGGAATAGGATGTCTTAGAAGATGTATCCTCATGGTTGTACAAAGATGAAGAAGATCAAGAACTCCCGACTCTTCCATTAGAAATTTATGGTAAAGGCTCTCGAATACTTAAGAAAATTGGATACAAGGGACAAGGGGGCATCGGCTTGCATAAACCAGGGATCATTGAACCAATCCAAGCTAAGGGACATTTTTATTGCCAAGGGTTAGGGTACAGAATACTAAAACTGCCACCTTCGGAACACGTGTACTTTTGAGGAGGATGCCAAAGCCTTCCCGATAATCAATGACAATGATGAAGAGTATCGTTCTGACTCCTCTGATTTCGTTAAACTTTTCAAATCCTCCATCTGTACCATCTTCACATTATCCTCCATGCCATCCACAACCAATGACCTACCTTTAATATATTTGTAACTTGTCGATTGGGACCAAACGACACCACCTGTCCTAGATGTCATACAAAATGACGAAGCTCTCGCTGATTTCATGAGAGTAAGAAACCATATTCCTTTGGGAGATCATAAAGCAAGATATATCATGGAACTTAACACTGATACTTACTTTGGTGAGACCACCCAATCTCTTAGTCGCAAAATGATGAATATAAAAATAAAAATGACACCCCTGGCGAAAACCACTTTGTGGCGCTTTCGGATGATAAAAAAGTAAAAATAAAGGACGTACCCTCTGGTGAAAATCTCTTTGAGGTGCTAGTGGATGAGAGATTGGACCTCTTTGAAGTACCTAAATTTTATCAAGAAAGATCTGCTATTTTGGTAGAACAGTCAAAGGAAATGAATCTTGGAATAGAAAGCAAACCCAGTATCAAGTTGAATCATTGACACCAACAGAACAAGAAGCCTTTCTAAATTTCTTCACACAAAGAAGCATCAACTTTGCATGGACTTATGCTGATATGCCTAGGATGGATCCTACTCTTGTAGTTCGTCACCTTGCAGTGTATCTAGATGCGAAACTAGTAAGACAGAAATTGAGAAAGATGCATCCACAAATAGCATTACTTGTCAAAGCAGAGCTAAAGAAACTTCCAGATGTGGGATTTATTCAACCAATAGATTATCCTCAATGGGTGTCAAACTTGGTACTAGTGAAAAAAGTGACTGGGGGTATCTGTTGTTGTACCAACTTTTGAGATCTTAATAAAGCTTGTCCTAAGGATGATTTCCCTCTTCCTAACATCGACATTATTGTAGGTCTCACTACTGGACATGAAATGCTATCCCTCATGGACGGATTTTTAGGCTATAACCAAATCAGAATAGCTGAGGAAGACCAACATAAGACATCATTCATAGCACCATGGGGAACTTATTGTTGGGTTGTGATGCCTTTCAGATTGAAGGACACAGGAGCAACATACCAAAGGGCAATGTCAATTATCTTTCATGACTACTTTCACAAGATAATGGAAGATTATGTAGACAACCTTTTGGAAAAATCAAAAACAAGAGAATAACATCTAGATGTGTTAGCAAAGATCTTCAATTGACTGGAAAAGTATAATGTATGATTCAATCCTAAAAAGTGTGTTTTTGGGGTAACTTCCGGGAAGCTCCTAGGATACATAGTATCATGGAGAGGGACAGAAGTAGATCTGAACAAAGTCAAAGATATAATGGAGATGCCTCCTCCTTCAACACTTAAATGGCTCAGAAGTCTACAAGATAAGTTGCAATCCATTCGTTGATTCATAGCACAACTCACCGATAAGTGTTAGCCATTCCAACATTTGCTTAGAAAGAATTCAACTTTTCAGTAGGATAATAATTGTCAGTTGGCCTTTAAACAATTGAAGAAATATCTTCCTAATCCACCAGTCCTCATGCCACCAGGACCAGGACAACCTCTTCTCCTCTACATATCGGCAACAGAAACAACAATTGGAGCTTTATTGGCACAACATGACGAACAAGGAAAATAGAGAGCCATCTACTACATCACTCGTATGTTAATAGCATATGAGCTTAATTATTCACAGATTGAGAGATAATATTTGGTAGAAGTCTTTTTAGCTCAAAAGTTAAGGCACTACATGTTTAATCACAAAACCAAGCTCATTGTAAAAATTGATCCATTGAAACATTTGTTAAGCAAAGTCGCTCTCACCGGAAGAACAACAAAATGGGTAATGATCTTAAGTGAATTTGAAATTGAGTACACATAATGAAAAGCCATCAAAGGACAAGTTATCACTAATCAACTAGCAGATGCTCCTATTCTAGCCAAACATCCTTTGTTATCGAAGTTTCCATATGAATCCATACTGACAGTTGCATCGATAGAAAACACTTGGAAAATGTACTTTGATGGGTCTTATACTCATCGTGGCTCAGGGGAAGGTCTTCTATTTGTCACACCTCAAGGAGACACAATCCCTAAGTCATACAAAATATCATTCCCATGTACCAACAATGTAGCAGAATACAAGGCCCTCATCACAGGACTTTGAATGACAATCAAATGGAAAATAGAGAAGCTGACAGTATATGGTGATTCATAGTTGGTTATCTGACAGGTCAATAACGAGTATAAAACAAAAGATGATAAGCTCCTACCACATAAGAGAATGGTCAATGATTTCAAGGATTACTTTCACAACATCCATTTTGAACAAGGTCTGAGACTTAGCAATAAAGCAGCTGATGTAATGGCCAACATTGGGTCATTGGTTGATATGAAAAAGGATAGCAAGAAATGTGAATTTTTGATAGAACTTCAAATCCCTGCTTATGATGTTCCGCAATCGGAACTTGTATGCGACATTGTTGGTCCTTTATCCCCATGGTATCAAGAAATCTATTCATACCTTCATGATAATATCCTTCCACCCAACATAACATTTGCCCAATGTAAAACCTTCATCCACCAATCATCCCGTTTCACTATCATTGCTGCTACCTTATACTGAAGGAGTCTCGACAGTACTCTTTTGAGATGTCTTGATGCTAGGGAGGTTGAGATGACTTTGTAAGAAGTACATGAGGGTATCTGTGGGGTGCATTCTAGTGGACCAATCTTAGCTAAGAAGATTCTTTGAACGGGGTATTATTGGTCGACTATGGAAAAAGATGCACATGAATATGTCAAGAAATGTCTACCTTTCCAGCAACATGGAGATTTAATACATGCACCATCACAGGAATTGCAACCGATAATGACTCCATGGACTTTTTCACAGTGGGGGCTCGATCTCGTAGGGAAGATACACCCACCCTCTTCTAACGACCATAAATTCATCATCACCACCATGGAATATTTCACTAAATGGGTAGAAGCTCTTCCACTCACCTTTACCATTGGTGTTCAAATTTCTAAGTTCATCTTGCATTACATCATCTGTCATTATGGTATTTCGTACTCCATCATCACAGATAATGGAAAGCCCTTTAATAACCAAGAAGTTTGCACTTTGTGCAAAAAGTTCCATATCTAGCACTATTTCTCTACCCCATATTATCCACAAGGCAATGGTCAGGCCGAAGCTTCCAACAAAACCATTTTGCGCATCCTGAATAAAACAATCAATGAAGCCAGTCGTGACTAGCACCTGCAACTTAATCTTGCCCTATGGGAATACCACACTAGCATTCATACACCCACAGGAGCTGCACCCTATTCATTAGTGTTTGGTTCTGAAGCCATCCTGCCTATAGAGGTCGAGCTCTTGTCTTTGCGCATCTCACTGAAGAACATAATCACCAATGAGGAATATCAAATTGCATGATTGAATGATCTAGAGTTGCTGGATGAGAAACACATAAATGCTCTGAACCATTTGCAAGCATATCAAAATTGCCTACGGAGAAGTTATAATAAAAAATGAAGAGCCACAGATTTGAAGTAGGTGATCTTATCCTCATGGAGAACCAGAAGAACATGCAGGATCACCCTAAGAAAGGGAAGTTTGAACCTAATTAGCTGGGTCCCTTCATCATCAATTATCCACACCTGAGGGGCAGCCTCTTGAGGAACCTATGAACATCATGCACTTGAAGAAGTTTTATGCATGACCCATCAAATATCCCAAGTCAAAAAATCAAAAAATAAAAAAAAATAAAAAAATAAAAAAATAAAGAAAAATCAAGTGCAATAAAGCTGTCCAATGGTGAAAATCACTTCGGTGATGCCTTGGATAAGTACCATGGTGAAAACCTATTTTTAGGTGCCATGTGTAGCGGCCGGTTCTACCATTTGATAAAATCCCTATATCCATCCATAATCATCTATCATTCCATAGTAACCCATCACTTCATAATCATCCATCATATTTTACATACCATAGCTTGGAGTTCGAAGCATTTTTGGTCACCCCACCCTTATCTTCCTTCACAACCCTACCCAAGAATAAAAACTTGGAGAAGGTAGCCTTGTATGCTCCTAGGAATAGTAAACCTTTCAAAAAAATTAAAAAAAACCACAACATTCAAAACATCAAAAAAACCAAAATATTCCCTAAAAACACAAAAAATCAAATAATCATAAAAAATTCAAGCAATAAATGTACCCCACAAGATCATCAATACACATCATCTTCCTTCATTCGCAACCACTCAAACCATCCTTTCTATCCACGAGCCATCCCTACATCATCAAGTCCAACTAGAACTACATATTCATCTTGCTCGCATCTTTTAAGGATCTTGATTTCATGGATATAGGTATGTAGGCAGTCTAGAATACAAAGGAAGTATCTAGTACGTGGGTCCCCAAGATGCGCCCATTCAACCTAGTTGGATGGTCCTTATTGATCAAACCTACTCACAAAGAAAACTAAGCATCATCATCAAAACATCATCCTCAAAATGTAAAAATCATCAATCAACAAGTCAAACCACATCATCACGAATAGCCAACTATCTACTTGCTTATCCTTTTTAGCATCTAATCCAACAACATCATCAACATGTTCTAGCCTTAATGGATATATTATTCCTACAATAGGTAGAATCTATTTATCCTTTATCATTATCATCCTTATCCTATCTAAACATCTCTTGGCAAGAAATACATGGCTGTTGTCTTTCTTGTGATTGATCTTGTTGATTCTTGATTTTTTATCTTTTGTCTCTTTCTACGGATACTCGAGCACTGCCTTGATCTCATCATATCTTGGTACATGGACAAGGACGCCTAGAATGGAGCATAATAATTGTTTTAGATGCTCTATTTGTGGGATGGTCTCCTTACCTGTAAGAATGACATTCATATCTTGATGATGATGTGTTGGTTCTAGCATACTACTCTCTTGGGGTATCTAAGCACAGATCTCGCCTTTTATGTTTCAGGAGGTTATGCTATGAGTCCCCTTCCATCATCTAGGCAAGGTTGTACTATCTTATGGGTGTAGATGCTTATCCCTTTGTTTGTGGGTTCGGTCCATGCAAAAATAGGATAATAGTCAGCACTCTGGTCCTTTCATACCTTTGTGCACTCCATCCTATTTTTTAAATAATAAACCTAGAAATTCTCTCAATGTTATCATGTAAGTACTAATCCTAGCTCATCCCCCCATCCAATCTTTCATCCATCTAATTTATTCTCCATTTAACATGTCTTGTCTATCTTTACCCCCCCCTTTTTTCATCTTTTTCTTCCCTAAGGAGCGTATTAACTCCTTTTTCACTTGTTCTTCTTCCTATTGACTTGTTTTTCTGTCCTTTTCTTGTTTTTCACCTCTGCTTCTTACCTTTTGAGAGTTCACCCAATTTTTTTAATTTTTTGCTTGATCTCTCGAGGGGGCATCCCTTATCCATTTTATTCCTCCCTGCAGCTGGGGCAAATTTTTCTTTGACCTGACGCCACTCCCTACTAGGTCATGACGCCACATCAAAGAGGGGCAAATGTAGACACCCTAAAATGTTCTAACCATTTAATTAACACCCGACCTTAGCCATTTTACTAATTTATCCCCAATTAATTAATTAAATTTCATTTAATTAATCAAATCCCTTAGTCACCTATATTGAATTAATTTAATTAATTCAATATTTCCCCTTTCTAACATTAGCCCATATTAATTAAATAAATATAAAATATTTATTTGGTTAATATTCCCTTTCCAACTTAATCACATCCTTAATTAATTAAATAAGCCCACTTTATTTAATTATTTATCCCCATTCACATGACTTCCATAACCCAAATAAAAAAATTAAATAAATTCCTCATCCCACCAAGTGTCACATTATTCACCCTCCACTTAACCCCTTCACATGACTTACCAATTTAAATAATTTTTATTTAAATTGGGAACTAATTATTCTCCTCCCTCCATTTGTCACATGACTACATTGTCACATGCACCTCTTAGCCTTTTATTCTAATTTAAAATTCATCACTCTTTTCTATCGCACACTTGTCACAAAGCTAACTCTATCCTTTGCATGATTAATCCCATCCGTCCACCTACCAAAAGTCAAAATTGAATCTCATCCCTTCATTTCAACCAAGCTTTTCTATAAATACAACCCTCTTCTAAGCCATTTAGGATCCAATCTTGAGCATATCATCATTATATCAAAATCCATTTGCATCTTTGAGCTAGGGTTTAGTGATTTGCATTTGTATGAGAGCATTTCACATTTCAATCTTGTGGGCAAAGCTAGAATGTTCTTGGGTGCGACATTCTCAACCTTAACCATGGATTGTGGGTCAGTTTGAAGGTATATTTGCATTGATTTGTTTGCATTTTCTTGTGTATTCCTTCATGTTAGATTTCCATGATATTAAAGATCTTCTAGGGTAAGAAGGGAACTTGAACATTTTTCTCCATCTCTTAATTATTTTTTACTCACTGACAATGGAGAGCCATATTGCTTTGATGAAGCAATACAGGTAGATGCCAGGAAGAAGTTGGAACAAGCCATTGATGAGGAGCATCAATCTCTCATGGAAAATTAGAATTGGGATTTGGTAAACCCACCTGAAGGTAAGAGAGCATTGCAGAACAAGTAGGTGTATAGAGTCAAAGAGGAGGATGGAGGTAGAAAAAAGGTACAAGGCCCAGTTGGTGGTCAAGGGGTTTGCACAGAAAAAAAGGTATTGGTTTTGATGAGATTGTTTCTCTAGTGGTTAAAATGACTTCTATAGGACTATTCTTGGGATAGCGGTAGTGAAAGATTTGCACTTAGAGCGGCTAGATGTGAAGACTGCATTCCTTCATGGTGATTTGGAGGAGTTATACATGGAGCATCCATAGGGATATGAGGTCATAGGGAAGGAGAACATGGTGTGAAAATTGAAGAAGAGCTTGTATGGCCTGAAACAAGATCCACGACAGTGATACAAGAAATTTGACAGTTTTATGATGGAGCAGAAATACTCTAGGTGTCATTCAGACTATTGTGTGTATATCAAGAAATTTGATGATGGTAGTTATATTAATCTGTGTCTGTATGTGGATGACATGTTGGTTGTAGGTAAGAACATGCAGGAAATTAAGGTACTCAAGGAACAACTTAGTAATTTATTTTCTATGAAGGATTTGGAGGCAGCAAAACAAATCCTTGGAATGAGAATATCTCAGGATAGGAAGGAAAGAAATCTTTCTTTATCTCAAGAAGAGTACATTAAGAAGGTCTTGGAGAGGTTTAGTATGTAGGATCCTAAACTAGTTGGGACTCCTTTGGCAAGCCATTTCAAGTTATCAAAGGAGCAGTGTCTGTAAGCACAAAAATCATGCATAGCCTCCATGAGGACCCCTATGATGATTTTAATCCTTGTCACATACATGTAAGTGTAAAATAATGTCCTCTAAGTAGCATACCTTTTGATGACATGTCTTCTTTCTTGTCTTGTGTTATTTCCTCTTTGTCATTCTCTCTCTCTCTCTCTCTCTCTCTCTCTCTCTCTATTTTCGACACTTGTTAATTTGCATTTTCTGAGCTTTTGACCCTGTTTCTAAGCCTTGTGAGCATCTTGTAGGTGAGTTTTCACCTTTCCTGTATGTTTTTCATCCTTTGCACCTCCCAGAAACCCTCTAGATGTCCCCTTATCCATCTCCCACTTTCATTTTTCATTTTCACTCAACCAATCCAAATCTCACCCTATTATTTCCAGATCTCCCCTGAGAGATCCTATAGTGCAAGTGGAGATTTGGATTTTTGCACATGATTGACTTGTTTTCAGAGGTAGAACACCTCCTCTTTCTCATCCCTACCATCTCTCATCATGTTGTTCCTCCAAAAACCCTTTTTCCTTGAATCTCCACTGGGCGACCTAGGGTCGGCCAAGAGTGACCCTACTGGCAAAAGGGGCCACCCTATCATGTTTCTAGCCATGGAAAAAATCAAGTTTCTCACTCAAAAAAGCTCCATTTTCACTCGTTTTTCTTCTAGTTCGCATGATTTTTGATGCCTAATTTGGAGTTGACTATTTCATGCACCCACACATGCAGAATTAACTCCATTTGATCTAAAATTAACAACTCAATCAATCTCATGCATCCTTCCAAATCCAATTCTTCTTCAATGATAAGATATTATTGATTTATCACTCCTTAGTTAGCTGAGTTCACTAGGTAGTCAACCTAGTTCACTCCCTAATGAATCCTTGTTAACTCATCAATCAATTGAGTTAACTTCTCAATCAATTCCCTTCTTCCAACCTATAAATACCCCCTCCCTCAAGCACAAAGGGAGGCAAATTCATTGTGCATATAGCTCTTGCTAGTTTTTGCTCTCCGAATCAGCATTCTAATGCTCTCACAAGATAAAGGTGTCTTTTATTTTGTTCATTGTTCAATCGAGCATCATTACGCTGCTTCAATCAATGCTATTGTGCTCATAAAAAGATTTCATTGAGCTCTTTCAAGATTCAACAAAATTCTTTTGCTTCTTTGTATCATCTTGTCATCAAGAGGTCTTCCCACTGCTTCAAGAGGATTCGATGTTGCCAACATCAAGGATTTCTGAGGGTAGTGGAGTCACACAAATCTTCATTCTTTTAGGTTCCTCTATGCTTTGTTCCATTCATAGTAATTAGATAACTGAAAAATTGCTATTGGGAATAGTAAATCTTTCTTTTTCCTTGATATATTAGATCTTGCATGTTAGAATAATTGTTTTCAAATTCCTAGATCTAGACTATTTGTAGAAGCAATTTCCCTTCTTAGATTAGATTATTTCAAAACAATCAAAAACCCAAAAACATAGATTAAAATTGCATTAGGGAAAGTCATATTAGCTTGCATTTCATATTTCAATTATTAGAACAGAAAAAGTATCTTTATTTCCATAAAATACTAAAAAAGCACAAAAACAAGTTTGCATTTCATTTAGCTTTTCATGCATGTAGAAACCCTGGAAAAGATAGATAACTTACAAACCGTTGATACCATCATGAGGTAAAACATGGTTAAAATGATTCAATCAAACCCTTGATCACATCACAAGGTAAACACAAGTCAAAGCAAAGCTAAATCCTAGGTCAAAACCCTAAGTCTAGTTAAGGTTGGTCATCACACATTTACCTCTATCTTGGCTCACGAATGTTCCTAGGAGTGAGAGGAGAGTGGGTGAGGGCTATCCTCAATGAGATTGAGGAAATCAATCCATGACAACAGCAAGAGATATTGACTTTACCACAAAAAGATCCACTTGTCTTCTTATTAAAAGAAGAACAAAGACAACTCCAAATACAATGAGGACCCATTCAATGAATTGAAAGACAAGAGGGAATAAATGAAAGCAACCACTTACCCACACAAAGGTGGAATAGAAGAAACCCCAACAAGAGAAGAGCAACTAGTGACCCTTTGGGTCATAGGGTTATCTTAACAATGACAACCATCGAATGAAACATTCAACTTAGCACAAAACAACAAAGGCCAGAGAACTTGCCAACCCATCTCCGTGAAGTCCAGCTCTCCAATGAGCTAGACCCTCGCCATGTCTCACCTCCTCTCGATTGGATACTTCCACAAGAGTGAGAGTGACGTGGCGGATCACCCCGTGGTAAAGAGGGAAGGGTCCATGTTCATGCTAAAATCTGACTCGATAGCCCTAGGCAACCAGAGTCATGATTCTGAGCGTACATATTTTGGTGAACCCAACGTGAATTACAAAATCTTTTGGTTTCATAATTTGTGTTCCCATCCAATGCTTCAAAAACATTTAGCAAAAGCTTAAAAATGTTTTCACTTTATTCTTCATAGCCACTTCTGCTGCTTCAACTTCTATTGCCTTTGCCATCATCTATTCCATTTATTCTATGGTGTCTATGGCACCCTCGAATATGACAGAACCTAACTTAACCCAAGGAAATATTCCCTCAAGAGAACCAAAAACTCCTTCCTTTGATAGGTATGTACCACCACATCTGGATGCACCAATCACCAACTACTATGACTACAAAGATTCAGACTACGAACTAGATCAAAGAGAATCCAAGAGTTCTCTATATTCAACAAATCAGCTTCGGAAAACAATCTGGCCATACCAAATGTGCCACACAAAGCTAGAAGGATAAGATTGGAAATACATCGACTCAATCAACCATCCATAAGCACATCAAGTACTCATATTGATGAGGAAGTTAAATGATTAGAAAAACACTTGCAAGAAGGAAAAGATGCTCAAGAGGCATTAAAGATTGCCTTGCAAGAAGAACAAAGAGAAAATGATACACAAGAAGAAGCATACCATCATGAACATACTCGAAGAGAAAATCCTAGAAACGAGGAAACACCTAGAGCTACCACACCTAAAAATTTAACTGCAACTCTAGTACAAAGGATTACAATGCTAGAAGCAGAACAAACAACTTCTGAAAGAAGGTAGAAGCCCCACAATGACAATTGAATTGAACAGGACCAGAGGCATCTCAACCTCCCCCTACCTCAACTATTATTCAAGGAATGCAAGTAATGACATATTGCCAAAATAAGAATCCTCCCATTTAAAACATTTAAAACACGGTAGGAAATTCCGCAAACCAAACGGTAGGATATCAACACCCCCCAGCTAGATTGTTGTTAACTATGCCTCAATTGCAAAGCGCCTTCAATAGAACATATCTCAAGTACTTGAAGGAGCCTCTCGATCAAAACATAAGAAGCATGCAGCTACCTCAGTCATTGCCAAATCTCCTGAAGTTCAAAGGAGAAGGAGATCCAAACTCCCAGATTAAAGCCTACACCATGGCGATAAGAGAACTCCTCCCTTGGGATGGGGTTGTAGCAAAAATCTTCCCAAAAACTCTTGAAGGCATAGCTATGGATTGGTACTATCGCTTACCAGAAGATTCAATTCACTCATTTAGACAACTAATTAGAGAGTTTGTCTTGGAATTTGACATGAAAAAACTCGTTAAAATAGGGATCAGAGAATTCTTCACAATGAAATAGGAGCTAAATGAATCTGTAGCCCACTTTGTTGCTCAATGGAGGCAAGTCCTTTACTCCTCAACTAGTGCCCCAAACATGGATCACTAAGAACTATGCGACCTCTTCTTACATGCCTTAAACAAGGACATGAGAGAACATGTTCAAAAATTGCTATACAAATCCTATGAAGAAGCATTGGAAAATGCTTTGAGGATTGACCACGCCTTAATCGATAGTAGTTGGAAGACTTACAATACTAATGGAAAACTTAGGATATCTAAAGGAATAGAGAAGACCACATCCAATTTGCCTCAGGAGAGAGATGTTAATGTCGTAAAAAGCAATCCTAGCAGTGACAAATGTTAACAAAAAGGAAATAAAGGATTAAACCAACCCTCATACGAACCCAATGCTTATTGTTGGTTCCATGGAACAAAGGGTCATGAAACAAAGACTTGTTATGGATACAATAAAGCTATCTCCAAACTTACTCCAGATCAACAACAAAACTTCCTCAAACTCCTCCAATCCCAAAGAAAGGAGAAGAAACCTCAAACTGAGAAAGAGAAGGCCAATCAAAACAATTCCAATCACATAGAACTAAACCAAGAAGTGTTTGTGATCCAGGGGGAAGATTAAGCAGATCAAACTAAAAATGTCTTCTTGCAGGTGATAAAATTGTTAAGAGCCTCTCCCTCACACTGCAAGACATTCTTGGAAGTATTAAAGTAGGGTGTTTGACATAGGAGGAATCACCCATTCTCACATTTGATGTTTCCAAACTACCCCAAAATGAAGGAAGTAAGAAAAAGGATTCACCTCTATACATACAAATTCAAGTCGAAGAGGTCACTATAAAAAGAGTAGTGGTAGATGAAGGATCAATAGTCAACCTTCTACCGATATCATTCCTACAGAGAATGGGATATAGAAAAATAAGAATCAAACAACAAACTACCACATTAAGGATATACATCAGTCATGACATTCAAATAGTTGGAAGAATCAATCTACTGCTCACTCTGATGGGTAAAACCATCTCTACGGATTTCTATGTTATCAACAGAGAAACCAATTATAATATGATCCTTGGAAGACCTTGAATTCATGCCATAAAGGTCATCACCTCCACTTTGTTCCAAGAAATCCATTTCCATCATTTGGGAAAGGTCGCCATCATCAAAGAAGACCCTGATCCTTTCAGTATTTACAAAAAGGAAAAGGATGAAAAAGACAAAAAGTTAAAGACGCAAGAGAAACCAAAAAAAGTCCAAGATATCTAAGCAAATACAAACACTCACAACATATCTTATCAAAGAATGAATGATCTAAGAGAATTCCCCTTTGATCCACATACCACCAAGTCCCATGCACCGTTCAACCTGGTAGCCATTCTGTGTACCAACAAATGGGATATTAAAAACATCTTAATTGGAAGAATCAAAATCGTCAAAGAAGGAGAGGAAAAAGGGAAAAAAAAGGATTCCACTTATGATTTTGGTGAAACATCTCAATCACAAAACCATCAAAGCTTATGTATCCTACATTTCGACGGAGCTAGTTGCAAAACCGGGATAGGGACGGGGATAAAATTGACATCTCCTGAAGGGAAAGTCCTCCCCTTCACCTTTAGACTAGACTTATTTTGCACAAATAACATTGTTGAGTATGAAGCCCCATCCCAAGGAATCATCCTATCCATGAGAATGGGGGTCAAGAAAATCTTCACCTTTGGATATTCTCAATGAATAATCAGCCAAGTTGCAAAAAATTATAAGACAAAATCAGAAGGATTACGACCTTATAAAGAAACCATCAAGAAGTTGGTTCAATTCCTTAACTTCCTCTCCATAAAAGCCATACCCAGACAAGAAAATCAAGTGGCAGACTCAATGGCTATGTCAGCCATGTTATTTTTGTCACATGCTCAATTACAAAATTCAAAATACATTGTGTCAATATGTGGATAGCCGTTGTTGTAAAGTGAAGAATTACCAAATATCCTGAATTACACCATGGGTCAAGAAGAGAGACCAACCTAAGACTAGGCTGAGAATGACAAAGCCATCCTTGAATATTTACATGCTTTAATGGGCTTCCGAAAGTGCACCACAAGAAATGATACATACTCCTGCCTCACCCAAAGGACTATTTTGGGTACAAAAAAGAAATCCTACAGATTGAAGCAAACTCAGATTTACCACTTGCTCCTCAAAAGTTTGAGGAAGGGCACCCATCTCTAACTAGGGATATGATTGAAATCAATGTTGGAAGACCCAAAAAACCTAGAATGTTAAAACTAGGAGGAGAACTAAATGACAAAGAATTGGAGGAGTACATAGAATTCCTCATCAAATATTCTGACATATTTGCGTGGGCATATTCAGACATGCCAGGGTTAGATCCAAAAGTTGTGGTGCACAATTTAGTGACAAAACCATATTCAAAACCCGTGAAACAAAAACCAAGGCCCATAAAGCCACAAGTAGCTGAAATGGTGAAGGACGAATTAAAAAAATATTAAACATTGGCTTCATCAAACTGGTAGACTAATCAAGTTGGGTGTCAAACATTGTCCCAGTTCTATAGAAGAATGGAAAAATTTAGATATGCCTCGATTTTAGAGACATCAATCTAGCTTTCCCTAAAGATGATTTCCCTTTACCATCCATTGATCAAATTATTGATTCAATGACAAGATACGAGATCCTCGCTCTCATGGATGGATTTTAAGGATATAACCATTTCAAGATTGTAGAAGCTAATCAAAACAAAAGGACATTAGCCACCCCTTGGGGAACTTTATATTACATAGTCATGCCATTAAGGTTGAAGAATGTAGGAGCAACCTACCAAAGGGTAATGACACATATCTTCCATGATCATATCCACAAGATAGTTGAAACTTATGTTGATGATCTTTTGGCTAAGTTAGAACAAAGGTCAAGACATGTGAAAAACCTTCACAAAATCTTCAATAGACTTAGAGAGTATAAAGTAAGGTTGAATCCTGAAAAATATGTTTTCAAAGTCACAACAGGAAAGTTGTTGGGATTCATTATCTCGCGAAGAAGAATAGACATCGAACCAACTAAGGTCAAAGCAATCTTAAATGCAACCCCCTCGATGAGTGAGACAATAGTAAGAACCTTTTTAGGAAAATTAGGTACGATCAGATGTTTCATACTAGATATGACTTTCAAAATTCATCCAATCAATCAATTATTGAAAAAACAAGTTGGCATAACTTGGACGATAAACTGTCAAAACACATTTGAGCAAGTGAAGAAATTCTTTCTAACTCCACCCACACTGATGCCACCAAAACATGACAAGCCCTTCATCTTATACTTCAGAGCAATCGATATCTTCGTAGCATGCAAACTAGCTCAAGAAGATGAAGGTGGGAGAGAAAGAGCCATCTATTTCATAAGTTGAACCTTGTTGGAATATGAAAAGAACTACACCTAAGCCAAAAAATAATGTCTAGCCATAGTCTTTGTGAGCTGAAGGCTGTGACATTACATGTTGAATCACAAAATTAGGGTTATGATAAGATCTGAGCAATTGAGGACTTTCCTCAATCAACCCATGTTGCCAAGAAGAGCTGGTTGGTTCATAACATTATTGAGTGAATTCAAGCTAACCTATGTCAATAAAAAATTAGTCAAAAGATAGGTAATAGCAGATTGGTTATAAGACGATCCGGTTCCCCAAGAGGAGCCTGTAAATGAAGATTTCCCTGATGAAAAAATTTGTGTAGTTGACCTTGAAAAGTATGCAGCCTCATATTAGTATAGAGATGTGGTGAACTACCTCACAAACAAGACTTATCCTGAAAACATGACCCCTTTGGGAAAAAGATGATTACGTGTCCTCGCGGCAAGATATGTTTTAATAGATGATGTGATCTATCGAAGAGCCTTGGACATAATGTTGCTTCGATGTGCTGATAAAGAAGAAGCACGTAAGATCTTAGAGGAGTGTCATAGAGGAATCTATGGAGGACACTTTGGTGGTCATGCCATGACAAGGAAAATACACAGAATGGGATACTTCTGGCCATGTTTACAAGGGGATGCAATTGAATTCATAATGAGGTGTCCAAATGTCAGGTTTACGCTCATGTTCACCACACACCAACAAGAGGTATACAAGTGATCATTACCCCATGGCCCTTTTCCACCTCGGGGTTAGATCTGGTGGGGAAGATATCTCCCCCATCGATGGATGGACATTTGTTCATCATTACTGCGATAGAATATTTCACAAAATGCTTGGAGGCCATTCCTCTCACTATAGTTTCAGGGATCGTAATTGCTAAATTCATATTGAATCAAATCATTTGCCAGTTTGAGATCCCCCAAGTGATAGTAACAGATAATGTCTCATTATTCAAAAATTTGCAAGTAAGAGAGTTATGTGAGAGATTCCACATCAATCACAACTCTCCCTCAATCTACTATCCCTAGGGAAACAGACAAGAAGAAGCCACAAACAAAACTTTGAAGTCAATACTGGTCAAGATTTTGAAAGAATCTAAAAGAGATTGGCATTTACAACTATTTTCAACTCTATGGGTTTACAGAACAAGCATCAAGACTCCAATTGGAACCACCCCTTATGCCCTCACTTTTGGGTCAGAGGTGGTATTACCATTGGAAGTAGAGTTGCCTAGCCTGAGAGTGTCATTACAAGGATTATTGGACAACAAAGAATATAGAGCAGTAAGATTAGCCGAATTAGAAATGATGGATGAAACATGCTTGAGAGCTGTTCAAAGACATGATTCTTATCTAGCGAGAATGAAAAAGCAATATAATAAAAAGGTTGTCCCAAGACCTTTTCAAGTGGGAGACTTGGTGCTTAGGATAGACAACTTGATCGATAAAAGAGTTGGTGAAGGACGTAAATTTAAACCCAATTGGATAGGTTGTTACATGGTCAAAGAAGATGTCGAAAATAGGCCCTATCTCTTGTACACAATGGAGGGAGAGGAATTTAGTGAAACAATCAATGCCTTTCACCTAAAGAAATACTATGTCTAAAAACAAAAAAAAATCATAAAACATAAAAATACAAAAAATTAAAAAAAAATCAAAATGTCGAAAACAATTTATTTCTTGCATTTCAGTATCATTCTGTTCATCCTGAGATATAGTCAATGACTTACCCTTGTACTATTTTCTTTTTAGTAAGGAGTCTAATGTTGCCTAGATATATTTGATTCTTTCAGGACCTAAAGATTCCCCATCTTTTGCAATCACCATTATCCCCTTTTCATTCCCAGTGATTCTAATCAAAGCCTAGCTCTTAGCTTTACACTAATCCTAGTCTTAATAAGCCAAGATGTTAGGTCTAAACAAGGTCAATATTCAAACCTACAGTGTTCAAAGGAAGCTTGCAAGTAGACCTTCCCAATTCTTCCCTAGTAGTAGAGAAGTCCAAACAGATTAGAAAACTTTAGGTGGTGCTTAGCCTCTTATCTTTCTTGGCCAAAAACGTTAGGATGATCAAAACTCTGAAGGAAGCAATCTACAATTTGAGTGAATAAAAAAATGAGTGATCAAAATAAGAGTGTGAAAGAACAAATTATTGCATATCAAAGTTCCAAAAGCATTCATTTCTTGAAAAGTTAAAAATCCAAAAAAATGAGAAAAATCAAGTGAGGCATTCTAGAAAATAGAAAAAAAAAGTGAAAAAGAAAAAAAAAGAGATACAAAAAAAGAGTGAAAGAGAGAAGATTGCTGAATGTCTATACTCTTGGGTGGAGATCATTCTAAGCTCGTAGCCTCAAGGGTGACATTCTAACAGAGAAAGTAAAAAGAAAGTTACAAAGCACACACACGCACTAGCTAAGAAAAATTGAGAGTCTAGTAGTCTCTAAGATCATATTCTACATAGGGACCCTTGTTCTTTCCTATTTATCCTTTACCCCAGGTCTACATTTTCTGACATTACACAAACTAATCATAATGTGGTTGCTCATGCATATAACACTCAGAATAATAAACAAAGCACACAAAAATAGAGCATTCTGATATCTTTACCAGCTTCTCAACCTACGCTTCCTCAAGCACCTCGTTTAACATATAAAGGTGGTAAAGACTATGATCTTGTAGAGCAGCTTCACGCTACTCTTGCAAAGATATCTCTTTGGGAGCTTATACAAACTTTGCCTACTTACCATGGAATGCTTCAAGAAGATTTACAAAAGGTGATTGTCCCACCTGTTGTTAAACCAAATGATGTAGTAGCTCTATTAGATTGTATGCATGCAACAAAAACAAATATTCTATTTCAACAACATGAATTGCCATCTCTTGAAGTTTAGAATCAGTATGATCCTTTGATTATCTTTATTACAATAAACAAAACATTGGTTAAGAGAGTTATGATTGATAATGGATCAACTCTTAATATTTGTGGCATTAACTTATTACATAGGATTAATGTTGATACATCTACCATCAAACTGGAAACACTAAGTATCTGTGGTTTTGACAATGTTGGACAACAACCCCTGGGGACTATAACTTTACCTATACAAGTGGGACTTGTGATTGTGCCTACCCTGATTTATGTCATGCCTTTCTCTCTATCTTACAACATGATTCTTGGTAGACCTTGGATACATGCATTAGGAGAAGTTCCTTCTACTTTATGTTGTTCAATTAAGTTTATATTCAAAGATAAGCTACACACTATACATGTTGATCCTAAACCTGATAATTGTCTGCAAATGGAAGCTCATAAGCATGTTGTTTGTTCTAAGAGTCTAAAAATTTGAAAGTTGACACATCAACTCCTCTTGCTTCCAAAAATGTTATACAAGAGTCTAAACAATCAAATGCATTTGTTGGTGATGATTGGGGTTCGCTAGATTTTACATCTTTTGCCGTAGGAGAATACAAGCCTAAAAACCCCATCCCTAAAAGATCAAATATTGCATCGATCACGTCATATGCTTCGAATGATCAACATAAATCTTCTTTGAGGACAAATTTGGCTAATACCTTTACTTATACTACTGATTATGAAACTTATGAAGCTCCACCTTCTTCCAAGGAAATGGCTTCTCTTTATGGTTGAGGATTCTGAATCCCTTATAAAGATTGTGATTATGTAGGTAATGGCTATGGTATAAATCAACAAGGAATCAAATTCCCTATAGAATCTGCTTCGTGACATTGCTCAAATGGCATTGGATATAATCCTTTCAAGGAATCCAAAGCCTGTAAACGCCCTACTCTTAATGTGAATACAATATCAACACTTAGTTTGATATTTCCTAAGATGATTGACACTAATTGTCCTCCAGGACCACTTCCAATGGATGTATTCTCATCAGATGAAGCGATAATAGAATTCTTGGGTGCTTATGAAAATATTCCTCGGTATCATTATAAACACAGTTTACCTTATTATTTAAATAACAATGCATATTTTGGAAAAAACTACTAGCACAATCAATGCCACTTTAAAGTCCAATGGAGAATTTGAAGAACGACTACAATCATACAATCCCTTAGACCATAGTACTCTCCTTATTGGAAAGACTATTGATGTTGTTATGGATAAGGATAACATTGAAAAAGTTATCCCTATTGGTGATTGCTTAAATGAGGAAGAAAAAGAAGAAATGACTAAGTTATTGCATGAATTTTTGGAATTGTTTGCTTGGAACTATTTTGACATGCCTTGTATCGATCCTTAGATTGTAACACATAATATCATGTTAAAACCAAATGTTAAGCTATTTAAACAAAAGATTCGTAAGATGAATCCTAAGATTGCACTACTTGTTAAAACTGAGATTGAAAAGCTTTTACAAGTTGCTTTTATCTGACCTATTGATTATTCACCTTGGATTTTGAATATTGTTGCCGTAGCTAAATTTGATGGTTGTATAAGAATGTGTACAGATTTCTAATATTTGAATTTGGCATCTTTGAAAGATGATTTTCCACTTCCTAATATTGATATGGATTGTTGACTCCATAGCCTTGTGAGCCTCTTGTAGGTGAGTTTTCACCTTTCCCCTATGTTTTTCATCCTTTGCACCTCCCAGAAACCTTCTGGATGTCCCCCCTATCCATCTCCCACTTTCAGTTTTCATTTTCACTCAACCAATCCAAATCTCACCCTATTATTTTCCAGATCTCCCTCGAGAGATCCTACAGTGCAAGTGGAGATTTGGATTCTTGCACATGATTGACTTGTTTTCGGAGGCAGAACACCTCCTCTTTGTCTTCCCTACCATCTCTCATCATGTTGTTCCTCCAAAAACCCTTTTTTTCTCAAATCTCCACCAGGCGACCTAGGGTCACCCAAGAGTGACCCTACTGGCAAAAGGGGCGACCCTATCATGTTTCAAGCTGTGGTAAAACTTGAGTTTCTCACTAAAAAAAGCTCCATTTACGCTTGTTTTTCTTCTAGTTCACATGATTGTTGATGCCTAATTTGGAGTTGACTATTTCATGCACCCACACATGCATAATAAACTCCATTTGATCTAAAATTAACAACTCAATCAATCTCATGCATCCTTCCAAATCCAATTCTTCTTCAATGATAAGATATTATTGATTTATCACTCCTTAGTTAGCTGAGTTCACTGGGTAATCAACCTAGTTCACTCCCTAATGAATCCTTGTTAACTCATCAATCAATTGAGTTAACTTATCAATCAATTCCCTTCTTCCAACCTATAAATACCCCCTCCCTCAAGCGCAAAGGGAGGCAAATTCATTGTGCACATAGCTCTTGCTAGTTTTTGCTCTCTGAATCAACATTCTAATGCTCTCACAAGATGAAGGTATCTTTTATTTTGTTCATTGTTCAATCAAGCATCATTAAGCTACTTCAATCAATGCTATTGTGCCCATAAAAAGCTTTCATTGAGCTCTTTCAAGATTCAACAAGATTTTTTTGCGTCTTTGTATCATCTTGTCGTCAAGAGGTCTTCCTGCTACTTCAAGAGGATTCAATGTTGCCAACATCAAGGATTTTTGAGGGTAGTGGAGTCACACAAATCTTCACTCTTTCAAGTTCCTCTATGCTTTGTTCCATTCATAGTAATTAGATAATTGAAAATTGCTATTGGGAATAGTAAATCTTTCTTTTTCCTTGATATATTAGATCTTGCATGTTAGAATAATTGTTTTCAAATTCCTAGATCTAGACTATTTGTAGAAGCAATTTCCCTTCTTAGATTAGATTATTTCAAAACAATCAAAAACCCAAAAACATAGATTAAAATTGCATTAGGGAAAGTCATATTAGCTTGCATTTCATATTTCAATTATTAGAATAGAAAAAGTATCTTTATTTCCATAAAATACTAAAAAAGCACAAAAACAAGTTTGCATTTCATTTATCTTTTCATGCATGTAGAAACCCTAGAAAAGATAGATAACTTCCAAACCGTCGATACCATCATGAGGTAAAGCATGGTTAAAATGATTCAATCAAACCCTTGATCACATCACAAGGTAAACACAAGTCAAAGTAAAGCTAAATCCTAGGTCAAAACCCTAAGTCTAGTTAAAGTTGGTCATCACACATTTACCTCTATCTTGGCTCACAAATGTTCCTAGGAGTGAGAGGAGAGTGGGTGAGGGCTATCCTCAATGAGATTGAGGAAATCGATCCATGACAACAGCAGGAGATATTTACTTTACCACAAAAAGATCCACTTGTATTCTTATTAAAAGAAGAACAAAGACAACTCCAAATACAATGAGGACCCATTCAACGAATTGAAAGACAAGAGGGCATAAATGAAAGCAACCACTTACCCACACAAAGATGGAATAGAAGAAACCCCAACAGGAGAAGAGCAACTAGTGACCCTTTGGGTCATAGGGTTATCTTAACAATGACAACCATCGAATGAAACATTCAACTTAGCACACAACAACAAAGGCCACAGAACTTACCAACCCATCTCCGCGAAGTCCAGCTCTCCAATGAGCTAGATCCCCACCGTATCTCACCTCCTCTCGACTGGCTACTTCCACGAGAGTGAGAGTGACATGGTAGATCCCCCCACGGTAAGGAGGGAAGGGTCCATGTTCATGCTGAAATCTGACCCGACAGCCCCAGGCAACTAGAGTCACGATTCTGAGCGTACATATTTTGGTGAACCCAACGTGAATTACAAAATATTTTGGTTTCATAATTTGTGTTCCCATCCAATGCTTCAAAAACATTTAGCAAAAGATTCAAAATGTTTTCACTTTATTTTTCATAGCCACTTCTGCTGCTTCAGCTTCTATTGCCTTCGGCATCATCCATTCCATTTATTCTGTGGTGTCTATGGCACTCCTGAATATGATAGAACCTAATTTAAACCAAGGGAATATT
Source organism: Cunninghamia lanceolata (assembly GCA_027924645.1). Classification (NCBI taxonomy): domain Eukaryota; kingdom Viridiplantae; phylum Streptophyta; class Pinopsida; order Cupressales; family Cupressaceae; genus Cunninghamia; species Cunninghamia lanceolata. The sequence goes on along the minus strand of BSBN01001135.1, from coordinate 4,441,144 downwards.
CCCTCAAGAGAACTAGAAACTCATTCCTTTGATAGGTATGTACCACCACATCCGGATGCAACAATCACCAACTATTATGACTACAAAGATTCAGACTATGAACCAGATGAAAGAGAATCCAAGAGTTCTCTATATTCAACAACCCAGCTTGGGAAAATAATTTGGCCATACCAAATGTGCCACAAAAAGCTAGAAGGATAAGATTGGAAATACATCGACTCAATCAACCATCCATAAGCACATCAAGTACTCATATTGATGAGGAAGTTAAATGATTAGAAAAACACTTGCAAGAAGCAAAAGACACTCAAGAGGCATTAAGGATTGCCTTGCAAGAAGAACAAAGAGAAAATGATACATGAGAAGAAGCATACTATTATGAACATACTCGAAGAGAAAATCCTAGAAACGAGGAAACACCTAGAGCTACCACACCTGCAAATTTAATTGCAACTCTAGTACAAAGGATTAGAATGCTAGAAGTAGAACAAATAGCTTCTGAAAGAAGGCAAAAGTCCCATGATGACAATTGAATTGAACAGGACCAGGGGGCATCTCAACCTCTCCCTACCTCAACTATTATTCAAGGAATGCAAGCAATGACATATTGCCAAAATAGGAATCCTCCCATTCAAAAAATTTAAAACACGGTAGGAAATTCTGTAAACCAAATGGTAGGATATCAACACCCCCCAGCTGGATTGTTGTTAACTATACCTCAATTGCAAAGTGCCTTCCTTAGAACATATCTCGAGTACTTGAAGGAGCCTCTTGATCAAAACATAAGAAGCATGCAACTACCTCAGTCGTTGCCAAATCTCCTATAGTTCAAAGGAGAAGGAGATCCAAACTCCCAGATTAAAGCCTACACCACGACGATAAGAGAACTCCTCCCTTGGGATGGGGTTGTAGCAAAAATCTTCCCAAAAACTCTTGAAGGCATAGCTATGGATTGGTACTATCGCTTACCAGAAGCTTCAATTCACTCATTTAGACAACTAATTAGAAAGTTTGTCTTGGAATTTGACATGAACAAACTTGTTAAAATAGGGATCAGAGAATTCCTCACAATGAAACAGGAGCTAAACGAATCCGTAGCCCACTTTGTTGCTCGATGGAGGCAAGTCCTTTACTCCTCAACTAGTGCCCTAAACATGGATCACTGAGAACTATGCGACCTCTTCTTACATGCCCTAAACAAGGACATGAGAGAACATGTTCAAAAATTGCCATACAAATCCTATGAAGAAGCATTGGAAAATGCTTTGAGGATTGACCAAGCTGCAATCGATAGTAGTTGGAAGACTTACAATACCAATGGAAAACTTAAGATATCTAAAGGAACAGAGAATACCACATCCAATTTTCCTTAGGAGAGAGATGTTAATGTCGTAAAAAGTAATCCTAGCAGTGACAAATGGCAACAAAAAGGAAATAAAGGATCAAACCAACCCTCATACGACCCCAATGCTTATTGTTGGTTCCATAGAACAAAGGGTCATGAAAGAAAGACTTGTTATGGATATAATAAATCTATCTCCAAACTTACTCTAGATCAACAACAAAACTTCCTCAAACTCCTCCAATCCCAAAGAAAGGAGAAGAAACCTCAAACTAAGAAAGACAAGGCCAATCAAAACAATTCCAATCACATAGAACTAAACCAAGAAGTGTTTGTGATCCACGAGGAAGATCAAATAGATCAAACTAAAAATGTCTTCTCGTAGGTGATAAAATTGTTAAGAGCCTCTCCCTCACACCACAAGACATTCTTGGAAGTATTGAAGTAGGGTGTTTGACATAGGAGGAATCACACCTTCTCACATTTGATGTTTCCAAACTACCCCAAAATGAAGGAAGTAAGAAAAAGGATTCACCTCTATACATACAAATTCAAGTCGAAGAGGTCACTATAAAAAGAGTAGTGGTAGATGAAGGATCAATCATCAACCTTCTACCGATATCATTCCTACGGATAATGGGATATAGAAAAATAAGAATCAAACAAAAAACTACCACATTAAGGATATACATCAGTCATGACATTCAAATAGTTAGAAGAATCAATCTACTGCTCACTTTGATGGGTAAAACCATCTCTATAGATTTCTATGTTATCAACATAGAAACCAATTATAATATGATCCTTGGAAGACCTTGGATTCATGCCATGAAGGTCATCACCTCCACTTTGTTCCAAGAAATACATTTCCATCATTTGGGAAAAGTCACCATCGTCAAAGAAGACCCTGATCCTTTCAGTATTTACAAAAAGGAAAAGGATGAAAAAGACAAAAAGTTAAAGACGCAAGAGAAACCAAAAAAAGAAGTTCAAGATATCCAAGAAAATAGAAGCACGCACAACATATCTTATCAAAGAATGAATGATCTCAGAGAATTCCCCTTTGATCCACATACTACCAAGTCCCATGCACCGTTCGGCCTGGTAGCCATTCCATGTACCGATGAATGGGATATTAAAAACCTCTTAATTAGAAGAATCAAAATCATCAAAGAAGGAGAGGAAAAAGGGGAAAAAAGGATTCCACTTATGAGTTTGGTGAAACATCTCAATCACAAAACCATCAAAGCTTATGGACCCTACATTTCGACGGAGCTAGTTGCAAAATTGGGACATGGACGGGGATAAAGTGACATCTCCAGAAGGGAAAGTCCTCCCCTTCACTTTTAGACTAGACTTCTTTTGCACAAATAACATTGTTGAGTATGAAGCCCTAGCCCAAGGAATCATCCTAGCCATTAGAATGGGGGTCAAGAAAATCTCTGCCTTTGGAGATTCTCAATGAATAATCAACCAAGTTGTGGAAAATTACAAGACAAAATCAGAATGATTATGACCTTATAAAGAAACCATCAGGAAGTTGGTTCAATTCCTTAACTTCTTCTCCGTAAAAGCCATACCCAGAGAAGAAAATCAAGTGGCAGACTCAATGGCTATGTCAGCCACATTATTTTTGCCACATGCTCAATTACAAAATTTAGAATACATTGTGTCAATACGTGGATAGCCGTTGTTGGAAAGTGAAGAATTACCAAATATCCTAAATTACGCCATGGGTCAAGAAGAGAGACCAACCCGAGACTATGCTGAGAATGACAAAGCCATCCTTGAATATTTACATGCTTATAATGGGCTTCTGAAAGTGCAACACAAGAAAGGATACATGCTCCTCCCTCACCAAAAGGACTATTTTGGGTACGAAAAAGAAATCCTCCAGATTGAAGCAAACTCAGATTTACCACTTGCTCTGAAAATTTTGAGGAAGGACACCCATCCCTAACTAGGGATATGATTGACATCAATGTTGGAACACCCAAAAAACCTAGAATGTTAAAACTAGGAGGAGAACTAAATGACAAAGAACTGGAGGAGTACATGGAATTCCTCATCGAATATTCTAACATATTTGCATGGGCATATTTAGACATGCCATGGTTAGATCCAAAAGTTGTGGTGGACAATTTATTGAAAAAACTAGATTCAAAACCCGTGAAACAAAAACCAAGGCCCATAAAGCCACAAGTAGCTGAAATGGTGAAGGACGAATTAAAAAACTATTAAACATTGGCTTCATCAAACTGGTAGACTATTCAAGTTGGGTGTCAAACATTGTCCCAGTTCTAAAGAAGAATGGAAAAATTTGGATATGCATTGATTTTAGAGACATCAATCTAGCTTTCCCAAAAGGTGATTTCCCTTTACCATCCATCGATCAAATTATCGATTCAATAGTAGGATACATGATCCTCTCTGTCATGAATGGATTTTTAGGATATAACCATTTCAAGATTGCAGAAGCTAATCAAAACAAAAGGACATTCACCACCCCTTGGGGAACTTTCTGTTACATAGTCATGCCATTAAAGTTGAAGAATGTAGGAGCAACCTACCAAAGGGTAATGACACATATGTTCCATGATCATATCCACAAGATAGTTGAAACTTATGTTGATGATCTTCTGGCTAAGTTAGAACAAAGGTCAAGACATGTGGAAAACGTTCACAAAATCTTCAATAGACTTAGAGAGTATAAAGTAAGGTTGAATCCTGAAAAATGTGTTTTCAGAGTCACGACAGGAAAGTTGTTGGGATTCATTATCTTGCGAAGAGGAATAGACATCGACCCAGCTAAGGTCAAAGCAGTCTTAAATGCAACCCCACTGATGAGTGAGACAACAGTAAGAACCTTTTTAGGAAAATTAGGTGCGATTAGATGTTTCATACCAGATATGACTTTCAAAATTCATCCAATCAATCAATTATTGAAAAAAAAAGTTGGCATAACTTGGACAGTAGATTGTCAAAATGCATTTGAGTAAGTGAAGAAATTCTTGTTAACTCCACCCACACTGATGCCACCAAAACATGACAAGCCCTTCATCTTATACTTCAGAGCAACCGATATCTTCGTAGCATGCAAACTAGCTCAAGAAGATGAAGGTGGGAGAGAAAGAGCCATCTATTTCATAAGTCAAACCTTGTTGGAATATGAGAAGAACTACACCTAAGCTAAAAAAGAATGTCTAGCCATAGTCTTTGTGAGCTGAAGGCTGTGATATTACATGTTGAATCATGAAATTAGGGTTATGATAAGATCTGAGCAATTGAGGACTTTCCTCAATCAACCCATGTTGCCAAGAAGAGCTGGTTGGTTCATAACATTATTGAGTGAATTCGAGCTAACCTATGCCAATAAAAAATTAGTCAAAGGATAGATAATAGTAGATTGGTTAGAAGACAATCCGGTTCCCCAAGAGGAGCCTGTAAATGAAGATTTCCCTAATGAAGAAATTTGTGTAGTTGACCTTGAAAAGTATGCGGCCTTATATTAGTATAGAGATGTGGTGAACTACCTTGCAAACAAGACTTATCCTAAAAACATGACCCCTTTGGGAAAAAGATGATTACGTGTCCTCGCGGCAAGATATGCTTTAATAGATGATGTGATCTATCGAAGGGCCTTGGATAGAATGTTGCTTCGATGTGCTGATAAAGAAGAAGCACGTAAGATCTTAGAGGAGTGTCATAGAGGAATCTGTGGTGGACACTTTGGTGGTCATGCCATGACAAGGAAAATACATAGAATGGGATACTTCTGGCCATGTTTACAAGGGGATGTGATTGAATTCATAAAGAGGTTTCCAAATGTCAGGTTTACGCTCATGTTCACCACACACCAACAAGAGATTTACAAGTGATCATTACCCCATGGCCCTTTTCCACCTGGGGGTTAGATCTGGTGGGGAAGATATCTCCCCCATCGATGGATGGACATTTGTTCATCATTACTGTGATAGAATATTTCACAAAATGGGTGGAGGCCATTCCTCTCACTACAGTTTCAGGGACCGCAATCGCTAAATTCATATTGAATCAAATCATTTTCTGGTTTGAGATCCCCCAAGTGATAGTAACAAATAATGTCAGATTATTCAAAAATCTGCAAGTAAGAGAGTTATGTGAGAGATTCCACATCAATCACAACTCTCCCTCAATCTACTATCCCTAGGGAAACAGACAAGCAGAAGCTACAAACAAAACTTTTAAGTCAATATTTGTCAAGATTGTGAATGAATCTAAAAGAGATTGGCATTTACAACTATATCCAGCTCTATGGGTTTACAGAACAAGCATCAAGACTCCAATTGGAACCACCCCTTATGCCCTCACTTTTGGGTCAGAGGTGGTATTACCATTGGAAGTAGAGTTGCCTAGCCTGAGAGTGTCATTACAAGGATTATTGGACAACGAAGAATATAGAGTAGTAAGATTGGCCGAATTAGAAATGATGGATGAAACAAACTTGAGAGTTGTTCAAAGACATGATTCTTATCTAGTGAGAATGAAAAAGTAATATAATAAAAAGGTTGTCCCAAGACCTTTTCAAGCGGGAGACTTGGTGCTTAGGATAGACAACTTGATTGATAAAAGAGCTAGTGAAGGACGTAAATTTAGACCCAACTGGATAGGTTGTTACATGGTCAAAGAAGATGTCAAAAATAGTCCCTATCTCTTGTGCACAATGGAGGGAGAGGAATTTGGTGAAATAATCAATGCCTTTCACCTCAAGAAATACTATGTCTAAAAACCCAAAAAAATCATAAAACATAAAAATACAAAAAAATTAAAAAAAATCAAAATGTCAAAAACAATTTGTTTCTTGCATTTCAGTATCATTCTGTTCATCTTGAAATACAGTCAATGACTTACCCTTGTACTATTTTCTTTTCAGTAAGGAGTCTAATGTTGCCTAGATATATTTGATTCTTTTTGGACCTAGAGATTCCCCATCTTTTGCAATCACCATTATCCCCTTTTCATTCCCAATGATTCTAATCAAAGCCTAGCTCTTAGCTTTACACTGATCCCAGTCTTAATAAGCCAAGATGCTAGGTCTAAACAAGGTCAATATTCACACCTACAATGTTCAAAGGAAGCTTGCAAGTAGACCATCCCAATTCTTCCCTAGTAGTAGAGAAGTCCAAACAGATTAGAAAACTTTAGGTGGTGCTTAGCCCCTTATCTTTCTTAGCCAAAAATGTTAGGAGGATCAAAACTCTGAAGGAAGCAATCTAAAATTTGAGTGAATAAAAAAATAAGTGATCAAAATAAGAGTGTAAAAGATCAAATTATTGCATATCAAAGTTCCAAAAGCATTCATTTCTTGAAAAGTTTAAAATCCAAAAAAATGAGAAAAATCAAGTGAGGCATTCTAGAAAATACAAAAAAAAAGCAAAAAAGCAAAAAAAGAGAGATACAAAAAAAGAGTGAAAGAGAGAAGATTGTTGAACGTCCATACTCTTGGGTGGAGATCATTCTAAGCTCGAATCCTCAAGGGTGACATTCTAATAGAGAAAGTAAAAAGAAATGTACAAAGCACACACACGCACTAGCTGAGCCAAACCTTGAGTCTAGTAGTCTCTAGGATCATCTTCTATGTAGGAACCCTTGTTCTTTCCTATTTATCCTTTACCCCAGGTCTACCTTGCTTTCCATCTATGATCTAAGTCTAGCAAACATCAATAAAATTTGTTAGTTGTCTAAGTTGAAAAGCTTGTCAGATTGTCTTATCTAGATAAGGATCAATGTTTAGCCTTTAGTAAAGCCCAAAATCAGAAACACTCCATTTTCATTCCCACTCCCCGCTTGATTTTTAAAATCCTATCTCACAACCTTGATTAGGTCTCCTATATCAGGACAACTCACAATCCCTTGGATTGAAAATTGTATTAAAGAGCAGTCACATTGTTTGTTCCACATTGCATTCATGCCAAAATCAGAAAAATAGTCTCAAAGCAATAAAGTCAAATGTCATATCTTATGACATTCAATAGAAGTAAATGTTTCACTTTAGCATTTCTCGTGTTCTTGTATTATCATATCTTAAACTGTATCTCATACGTATGCCTAAAAAAATTACAAAAACATGTCATCGTTATCATACTTGCATCATTAAAAGAGTTGAAAAGGTCCAAAGCATAATCAAAATGTTCCCAAACCTCCAAAATATGCACAAGAGATGAGGACAAATCCAATAGGTGAAAACCATAAAAGGACAAAATTTTATAGATACATATGAAGTTTACATATACAAGAGTATCAAAGAGCTAGGACAAAATGCTCTCAAAGGAAGTAGAGGCTCCCCATGCAAGGGGGCACGAGTTCAAGAAAGCAAGTCAAGGTCAATTCCCTCCAACAGAACCCTTAGAACTTCAGCTCCTCTATCTACGAATACCACTCATCACTCCATGAGACCTATGGGAGCGAGGTGCTCTACTGTGAGCATGTGACTATGGAGGCCCCACCATAATAGCATCTCGTCGTCCAAAACTAAGATGAGCCATCCCTCGGAGCACTTGATTCTCACCCTTAATGGTGTGAATCTCAGCCTTCAAGTCTACATTCTCCCGGCATCCATGGTAGACAGAAGTGAAAATGTCAGTGTGTCACCCAGTAGTAGGGGGCACACTAGGATCATCTAAAAGATGGTCTTGAGTCATCTTAGTGAAGGGAGAAGCCAAGCCAACATTAATCTCATGAAAAAAATTCCTCCACTCTCTGACATTACCTAAAAAAGTGAATTGAAAGAGAAAGACATGTTAGTTCCCCATGAAAAGAGAAAGGACAAAAGCACAAAAAAAAACAAAACTCACGTGGATCACCCGGCTACCAATTAGGGTCAAGTTGTCGCATCACCTCATATGAATGAGGAGGTCAGGGAACAACAAGAGGACCCTTAGGGATGTCAGGTGCATCATCTGCATCATTAGTAGCATCAAGACCCTCATCTTGTGCATCCTCAGGTAAGCCCTCATTTGACAAATCATCATCATCAGGAATATAGTCCTCGTCAGTAGACTCTGAATCCACAACTACAACAAGAGATTAGGAAGGAGTCCCTTTCCCTCCCCTCTATCCTCCTCTAGGAACTCTGGTAATGAAGACTCCAAGAGTCAAAGGAGTCCAAACAACTGACCTCTGTCCAATCTCACCGATGTATTGAACATACCTATAGCAAGCAGACACTGGGGGCAACTCCTCGGGGAAGTCCTCACTGAATTGCTATAAAACACGCTCAACATGATGGGCCTCAACTAGACCATTACGAGTTAAAATCTCAGATACTCCATGACAATACTCCCTGACCTCATCATCATGAGCCCAAGATCCCTCCATGTCATGATAAAGATCAAAGATCATATTCTCATCTGTAAGAGTAGCGACAATGGGTAAAGAAGCATCGAAGTGACCCACATGCATCCATCTAGCTGCTCTTGGCAAACGTCTATCTAGAATTGGAATAAGCTTATAATAGGGCCTAACATGCTCAAATATCCATTTCATAACCAAAGAATAGTGGCTAAAAGCTAGAGCCCCTCGTCCTGAAATATGATAGAAGTCCTTGTAGACCATGGCCAAAATATCTGGTCCCCAAGCATAGATCGTACCCTCCTTAATACCATGAATGATGGGTCCCCAATACCATCTCAAATGACTCGAGGCCTTGTCTCTCGATATCCTCAATACAATCAAATTGAGCAAGAATCTCCTCAGAAGTGGGATGCGAAGTCAAGGCATGGAAGTGAGATGGACTCCTGTCTAATCCCCGGGGTGACTAAGCCTCATGAACTCTACCTAGGATCCCTTGTTCTTGAAGGACTCGTTAGGTGGAAGGACTAGAGGGTGTCCTCTCATGAGGACTCCAAGAATACGATAAACATCAAATAGAGTGATGGTCCACTCTCCAGATATCTATGGAAACCTGAATGTGTTCTTGTTCGCATCCCAATAGGTCAGAATATCACAACATATCTAGGACACATGATGAATAATAGGCACATGACAAACTCTAGCTAGACTTGCTCTCCTCAAAATAACACGGTCCTCATTACTCAGAGAAGCGAACATCCCTAAGAGCCACCCTACTCTCGGCAAGCATTCCATCGAATATGCATGTTTTGCAAAATCAGAAAAGAACTTTAGATTAGATCTTGAAAACTCGTAAATATCCCTAAAAATTGTGGAAAACCTTACACAAAAAAGCATATAACCCCTAAAAATTGCAATAAATAGGTGAATACAATATTGAAAACAAGTCAGATTAGAGTGAAACAATCATAAAAAAACATGAAATTTTAGGCAAAATCAACCCAACAGGGTTTCCCCCAGGTGACTCAGATGTTCTGCAAGATCTCCCCTAGGCGACCCTACTGTTTTGCAGGATCTCCCTCGGGCAACCCTGCTATTAGATAGGATATCCCTTAGGTGACCCTATTGTCAGACATGATCTCCCCCATGTGACTTGCCTAACAAAAGGGGCAACCCTAGAGGGAGATCCCTCGAACTAAAAACTTTTCTAAAAACTTCATTTCTTAGCCAATTTCAGAAAACAAAAGACCTATCCTACTCTAAACGATGAAACAAATACAATACAATAAGAAGAATTGATAAAAATAGACAATTTCAAGAGTTTTTTCATAAAATTCAAACTAGGTTTTAGAGAAGGATTTTCACTATTTGCATACTTGATTCTCCGTAGATAAAGAAGAGGTGACCATCTTTACGATCTCCTTGATGATATCTCTCCAATGACTAGTCACATGATCAATTCCATCGCCGTTTCATTCTGATCTCACAATTTGGCTTGCTTTGTTTGCCCTCAGCTTAATTTAATTTATGCATTTTTAGATTAGTTCTTTGCTTTTATGCATCTCTTTCATGTGTCGTTTTGTGTGCATTCATTCCTACAGGTCTAACTAACAAAGGCAAATAACTAGTCAAACTCGAACGATCCATGGTAAGTTTGTCATTTTAGTTTTCATTATTCATTTTGATACTTTCAAATGCCAGACTAATACTAGTTATTGTAGGTACAATTGTGGGAAAATCAACAACAGGTAAGGCCTAGTTCGGGAACGGTACCTACCTTTCATGTAGACTACCCTCCCTGAGGGGGAAAATATGTAAGCACAAAAATCACGCACAGCCTCCATGAGGACTCCTATGATGATTTTAATCCTTGTCATGTACATGTAAGTGTGAAATAATGTCCTCTAAGCAGAAGACCTCTTGATGACGTGTCTTCTTTCTTGTCTTGTGTTGTTTCCTCTCTCTCTCTCTCTGTTTTCGATGCTTTTGACACTTTTGCGACACTTGTCGATTTGCATTTTCTAAGCTTTCAACCCTATTCCTAAGCCTTGTGAGCATCTTGTAGGTGAGTTTTCACCTTTCCCCTATGTTTTCATCCTCTGCACCTAGAATCCTTCTTTAGGCCCCCCTATCCATCTCCCACTTGCAGTTTTCAATTTCACTCAACCAATCTAAATCTCCCCCTATTATTTCTAGATCTCCCCCAGGAGATCCTGTAGTACAAGTGGAGATTTCAATTCTTGCACATGATTGACCTATTTACGGAGGTAGAACACCTCTTCTTTCTTTTCCCTACCATCTCCCATCATGTTGTTCCTCCAAAAACCCTTTTATTCCCAGATCTCCCCTGGGCGACCCTACTGGCAAAAGGGGTAACCTTGTTGCATTTCCAGCCACATAAAAACTTGAGTCTCACTCAAAAAAGCTTCATTTTCACCTGTTTTTGTTCTAGTTCACATGATTTTTGATGCTTAATTTAATGGAGTTAACTATTTCATGCACCCACAGATGCATAATTATTTAAAATTAACAACTCAATGAATCTCATGCATCCTTCCAACTCCAATTCTTCTTCAGTGATAAGCTATTATTGATTTATCACTCCTTAGTTAGCTGAGTTCATTGGGTAATCAACCTAGTTCACTCCCTAATCAATCCTTGTTATCTCATTAATCAATTGAGTTAACTTATCAATCAATTCCCTTCTTCCAACCTATAAATACCCCCTCCCTCAAGCACAAAGGGAGGTAAATTCATTGTGCACATAGCTCTTGCCAGTTTTTGCTCTCCAAAACAACATTCTAATGCTATCACAGGATGAAGGTGCCTTTATTTTATTCATTGTTCAATCAAGCATCATTATGCTGCTTTAATCAACTCCATTGTGCTCATCAAAAGCTTTCATTGAGCTCTTTCAAGCTTCAACAAGCTTCTTTTCCTTCTTTGTATTGTCGCGTCATCAAGAGGTCTTCCCGTTGCTTCAAGAGGATTCGAGGTTGCCAATATCAAGGATTTTTGAGGGTGGTGGAGTCACACAAATATTCATTCTTTCAGGGTCCTCTATGCTTTGTTCCATTCATAGTAATTAGAGAATTGAAAATTGCTATTGGGAATAGTAAATCTTTGCTTTTTCCTTCTTGATAGATTAGATCTTGCATGTTAGAATAATTGTTTTCAAATTCCTAGATCTAGAAAATTTGTAGAAGCAATTTCCCTTCTTAGATTAGATTATTTCAAAACAATCAAAAACCCAAAAACATAGATTAAAATTGCATTAGGGAAAGTCATATTAGCTTGCATTTCATATTTCAATTATTAGAATAGAAAAAGCATCTTTATTTTCATAAAATACTAAAAAAGCACAAAAACAAGTTTGCATTTCATTTATCTTTGCATGCATATAGAAACCCTAGAAAAGATAGATAACTTGCAAACCCTCAATACCATCATGAGGCAAAACATGGTTAAAATGATTCAATCAAACCCTTGATCACATCACAAGGTAAACACAGGTCAAAGCAAAGCTAAATCCTCGGTCAACTAAACCCTAGGTCAAAACCCTAAGTCTAGTTAAGGTTGGTCATCACACATTAAACTCTATCTTGGATCATGAATGTGCCTGTGAGTGAGAGGAGAGTGGGTGAGGGCTATCCTTAATGAGATTGAGGAAATCAAGCCACGACAATAGCAGGAGATATTTACTTTACCACAACAAGATCTACTTGTCCTCTTATTAAAAGAAGAACAAAGACAACTCCAAATATAATGAGGACTCATTCAATGAATTGAAAGACAAGAGGACATAAACAAAAGAAACCACTTACCCACACAAAGGTGGAATAGAAGAAACCCCAACAGGAGAAGAGAAACTAGTCACCCTTCGGGTCATAGGGTTATCTCAACAACAACTACCATCAAAAGAAACATTCAACTTAGCACACAACAACAAAGGCCATAGAACTTGCTGACCCCTCTCTGTAAAGTCCAGCTCTCCAATGAGATAGAGCCCCACTGTGTCTCACCTCCTCTCGATTGGCAACTTCCACAAGAGCAAGAGTAACATGGCGGATCGCCTCGTGGCAAGGAGGGAAGGGTCTGTGTGCATGCTGAAATCTGACCGAACAGCTTGAGGTAATCGGAGTCATGATTTTGAGCATACAGTGTCCCAAGATAGAGAAGGAGGAAATCCAGATGTCTAAGGTACCTTACTCATCAACAACTAACAGCTTGATGTATGCGATGGTGTGCACTAGGCCAGATATTGCTCATGCAGTGGGAGCAGTGAGTAGGTACATGAGTGATCCTGGTAGAGAGCATTGGTAGGCAGTGAAGTGGATTCTTCGGTGTTGGAGAGGTACCATGGAGATAGTTATGTCCTATAGTGGATTAGACACCACTTTTCATGTTTATGTAGATTCAGACATGGCTGGAGATTTAGACAATAGGAGGAGTACGATAGGTTATGTATTTACTGTAGGTGACAAAGTGGTGAGCTGGATTTCATGACTACAGAAACTTGTGGCTTTGTCAACCACAGAGGCTGAGTATGTTGCTGCCATAGAGGCAAGAAAAGAGATGATTTGGTTACAGTAATTTCTTGAGTTGGAGCATAAGCAGGAGGAAGGGAAGTTGTATAGTGATATTCAGAGTGCTATACACCTAGCAAATAACTCCATCTTCCACTCTAGGATAAAGCATATATAGTTGAGGTACCATTTCATCAGGACAACTTTGGAGGAAGAGAAGTTGAATCTAGAGAAGATTCATACCAATTAGAATCCTACAGACATGATGGCCAAGGTGGTCACAAGGGAGAAACTGAAGCTATGTTCAACTTTGGTTGGCCTTCACAAATGATAGTGAAGGGTTGAGAAGCTTGCTCAGAGGAAATCAGTCTCCAAGTGGGAGATTGTTATGTTATGGAGCCTATTTCCATGTTACAATGTATTTCAAATACTGTACAGTCTTAACATTTTCTCATCAGGGTTTAGGAGTATAGGATTTATACTTGTATATGGGTGGAGTCATCACCCATGATTAATGGGAATTGTTATGGGTTGAATTGACCCATGGTTTGGTATCCATTGTTTTGTAAAACCACTATGTTAGTTACTTATTGATATAATTATAAATAGACGGACATATAGTAGGTAAAATATACAGGAAGAATTGAGAAGGTGAATAGAGTGTGTGGATTCAAGTGTGAATTCAGAAGAGTTTGTTGAGCACAACTCCAAACAATATTTATGCATTGTAATTGTGAGAAGACTAATCTGAGTAAGTGTTTCTTGGTGGAGGTAGCCCACATTGGGTGAACCACGTTAAATCCTATCTTCATATTGTGTAATTTCATTTCTATTCTTTATTTATCTCTCTTCATAATTCTTGTTGCTTCTTTTTTCTGCAATTCTGAGAAATTATTCGGCATTGATTTCTGTTTTATTTCTAACATGATGTGTATCCATGATGGGAGCCTCTGCTAGTTAATTGGTGATGACTTGTCCTTTGATTACTTTGTGATCAACATACTCAATTTCAAATTCACTAGGAATCATGACCCATTTTGTTAATCTCCCTGTCAAGCTGCCTTAGACATGAGGTATTTCAATGGATCAACCTTAGATATAAGCTTAGTTTGTTGATTTAACATGTAGTGTTGCAGCTTTTGGGAAGCAAACACAACAACTAGACATGCCCGCTCCATAGGAGTATAATTAAGCTTATAACCTACTAAGGTGTGATTGATATAATAGATTGCTTATTCTTTTCTAGATTCATCATCTTGAGCTAGGAGAGCACCATGTGCTGCTGATGTGGTAGAGGTGTATAACAGTAAAGGTCTCCCTGAAACTGGTGGTACCAACATTGGAGGTGTAGCAAGATACTCTTTCAATTGGTCAAATGTCTGTTGACACTTACTATCCCATCTGAATGACACATCCTTACGTAGTAAGTGTACGAAAGGTTGACATTTGCCAACAAGATGAGATATGAAGCAACTGATTGACTAGAGTTTACCTTGGAGGCTTCTTAGTTGTTTCAGATTAGAAGGTGGAGTCATCTCGACTATAGCCTTGACCTTGGTGGGATCTACTTCAATTCCCCTACGAGACACTATGTACCCCAACAATTTCCCTGATGTAACTCCAAATACACATTTATTGGGGTTAAGTCTAACCTGGTACTATTCTAACCTATCAAAAATTTGTGCCAGAACCTGTAGATGACCATCTCTAGTAGCTAATTTTCCCAATAGATCCTTGATATATTCTTCCATAATAGTGTGAAAAAGATCATGAAATATAACAGTCATAGCTCTTTGGTATGTTGCTCCTACATTTTTCAAGCTGAAAGGAATGACTTGCCAACAATAGGTGCCCCAAGGCATGTGAAAGTTACCTTATGCTGATCTTCAGGTGCTATAAGAATCTTATTGTAACTAGAAAAACCATCCATTAAGGAAAGCATTTCGTGACTAGTTGTCAAGTCTACTATGATGTCAATATTCGATAGAGGAAAATCATCTTTTGGACATGCTTTGTTGAGATCCCTAAAATTGGTACAGATACATATGCCCCTAGTGACTTTGGATACAAGTACCAAATTAGAGACCCATTTTGGATAATCAATCTATGGCGAATGAATTTCACATCTAGTAACTTCTTAGGTTCTGCTTTAACAAGCAATGCTATCTGGCGATGCATCTTTTGAAGCTTCTGTTTAATTGGCTTGGCATTAGGAAATACTACTAAGTGATGGACCACCAATGAAGGGTCCAATCCAGGCATGTTTGCGTATGACCAAGTGAAATTAACTGTTCTTTTCATGAAGAAAGCTGTAAAATCCTTTTTCTCCTGTTCTGAAAGGGATGTTGCTAGAAAGGTAATCTTTGGATTCTGTGCAATACCTAAATTAATTTCCTGTGATTTCTTGACCAAAAGTGTGGACTTTTATTGATATACTAAAGTCAAGGGAAGGTCAAATTCTCCATCCTCAGGTGCCTCAGAGAGGTTTTCACTGTTGGATACATCCTTTTTTTTAACTATTTTAGGATTTGATGGCGCCATAATGTCATTTTCACCATGGGATTTGACATTGTTATTTTTATTTTTGTGACTGGAGGATTTGGCCATCTCACCAAAGTATTCTAATTGATCTAAATCCATTAAAAAACCTACTTTGTGATCACCAAGTGGAATACCATCTCGCAGTCCTGTGAATTCTATGATGGCCTCAACATTCTAAAAGATATCAAGAACATGAGACTTGTTTATCCCAATTGATAAGGTCAAGGTATATAAGTGAAAGGATCTAGGTTTTGGTTGTGTAGGTGAGGGATATGGAGGATATCATGAAGATAGAATTTTATTGAGATAAGTCGGTAAGGTGTAAATAGGAATCATCAATGGTATCCTCATTAGAAATCACCTCTACGGGAAAAGCTTTCACTACTTCGTTAAGAATAAACTCAATGTCCGAGGATCATGGTACCTCCTTTCCGTATCCTAACCCATGTTTATTATTCTTATTTGTCTCAAAAATGGGTTCTATATTTCCTTGTCCATGTAATCCAAGGCCACTTTGGCCTTTGCAACCCATGTTCTTAACAATGCAAAGGCCTGTGTTATACTGTTCAACTGGTAATGTAACTAGATCTTGGTCTTATGTGAATAGCTAGGATGAGATGTCTTCAATGGACTCATCTTATAACAATCCCCAATAAATGAATATTGTGGGGTTAGCTTGTATGACCAATTTTGGATTTGCTTTTGCTATTGGTGGTTTGCCATAGGATCTAGGTGATAGAGGCATGTTCCCCACACAACAAGATTTTTGTAGGTCATACTCACCAAATCCTTTTTCTTTATATTGGACCTTGATCTTGGGAAAAGGTGTATCAGTTGTATCTTTGGTTAATGTAGATGGGTCAACATATGAGGATGACAGTTGAGCTACAATATTATTAGGGATTTGATTGGAATTCTGGTATCAACCTTGCATAGCTCTACAAAACTCAAAAGGATTAGGTTCCCCAAGGATAGTAATTTCTATTCCATTGAATGGAAATTTGAGACACTAATGGTATGTAGATGGCACAACCTACATGGTATGTATCAATGGGTGACCTAGAATGATGTTGTAAGGAAGATCAAGGTCCAATACTTGACAACAAGTATCTGTGATTGCATGATCAACCTACATGGGTAAATAGATAACACCTTCTAACTCTTGTTCAACATCATCATATGCTTTGATGGTTATAGTTTTATCTAAATCAATAATATCCTCAGAGTATCCCAACTGTTTCAGCAATTTTAGAGAACAAATGTTTAAGCTAGCACCACCATCTATAAAATGTGTTTGACTTTGCATTGATGGATATAGACTTCAATATGTAGAGTGCCATTATGGTAGGGATTTTGTAATGGAAGGTCTTTCTTAGTGAAAACTAGGTGATGAGGTGAAACAATGTTCCCTATAATGGCTTGGAATTGAATAACATCTATGTTATTATGGATAGATGACTCTTGAAGGGCTTTCTGAAGTATAGCTTTAAGTGTGGGTGATGCTTGAAGGAGGTCTAAGATAGATATCTGAGCTGGTGTTTTTCCTAGGTGATCTAAGATGTACTCAAAATTTGGATGGGTATTTGGTGCTACCCCACAAAGGTTAAAACAACTACGACAAGTTGTGATTGCACAATCTGGGGCTTTTCCCCTAATAGAGAAAGTAGACACATGACTCTCTTCTATATGCCCTACAATGGAATCATAAGAATTGGACGCATGGTTGACACTTTCCTTGTACTGAAGTACTTCCCTTACCGTGAGGTGGGAATGGATCCTTGTATTTGTTTAGATCATTGTTTGTAGTTTGCTTAGGAGGATCATTGACAATTACTTCTCCTCTATCGATAAGATTTTGAACGAGGTTTTTTAGTTTCATGCATCTAGGTGTTTTATGTCCTTTTACTCTATGACATTCATAGTATTCTTTGTCTCTATACCAAGAGGGTTTAAATTGAGGTTCATCATATTGACATGCTTCGGGTAGTGTGATGAGACTTGTTTGGACAAGTTTTCTTAAGATGGATTCAATAGGTTCTCCTAGTGGAGTGAAGTTGTGTCTAGGCATTGAATCTTGTCGGGGTTGCTCTCTGGGAGTAGATGTGACATTTTTGGCTGGTTGAAGATTGACATGTGTTTGGACATTTTGAACGTGTTTAGCATCCACAACACCATCGTTGACAACATTTTTATTTTTAGACTAGAAACAAGGTTTTTTGTTTGATTGTTGAGGGTTGTCTTTAGTTTCTTTGAAGATTTTGACTAGACCTTTAGCGATAAGGGCCTTTTCTATGTTTGTTCCCTTAGAGATAATCTCATCAAAAGAATTGGCACATTAGACTTGGTGGTTTCCAAATCAGCATTAGGGTTTGCCAGCTCCAATGCACAGGTAGATTTGGCCAACAGATTACGGGAGGTTGCGTGAGCTGCCTCCCCTTCACTTCTGGTTCTGCCGCACCAAGGGGGGTATCCCTATGACAAAAGATGTAACATTGACTAGCTCAATGACAGAAAGATTTAGCTTGACAGTAACAGGCAGAATACTCTCATGTGTGGACTAAGATCTGCATGATAGATCACAAGGTTGGCAACATTCTTGGACATATGTGTCTGGTTGGGTATGAGAGTATGCAGGGGTCCTACTCCTACTCCTACAACTAACAGGTGGAAGAGATGAGATGGGTGGACATAATGTCCTGGATGCAAGACAAGGGGTTTTGGCTCATAACTACTGACCCAGGAGCAGATTGGTGCCTATCCATTGGGCAAGGAGTCAACTAGACGTATACAGCAGATGGTTTGCAACTTTCACTCAAGTTTCAAGGGGTTGGACTTGGTGCTTGCCTTACAAACATCACCCAAGAAAGGGTATCTAACTGCCTCTACTTACAGATATCCCTGCTGACATGCAACCTTCTCCATACATTAACCTAAAATAGTTTAATCCACTCCTTGAATGGAAGTTATAGATCAAGTATGCAGTATAGAAATCTATACCCTAGAATCTATGAAACCCTTAGCAAATGGAGACAAGTAGATAAACACATGCAATGAAGCATTTCTCATATAAAATCAACACTGAAACTGAAATATGTGCAAAATACACTCATGCTGCAACTCATAAACTCCAAAATGGGATACAACAACCAGGATCATGCCCTATTCTTCATTATTTACACAAAAGAATGCCCAAGTCTTCAACAACCTAAAATGAGCGACACAGTCTGCCTAAATAGCTAGAAAATGTACCCAACAAATTAATTACAAGGGAGGCCAAAAATCCCGCCAGATGCAATGCATTAAGAAATGGCGCTCAAACATAAATGTAGTCGGTGGAGGAGAAGACAGGAAGGGGCCTCGAGTCATATGCCACCGCCTGGGATTGATATCTTTAGTCACACCGTAGATCCGTCCACATTCCTACAACAACCGCCATTACTGCTTCACCTACCCGCAGCCAACAGATAACGCAGGAACTGCGCCCCTAACACCTTCCCGCCAAAACATATTTCATTGAAAATTAAAAATATGCAGGAAGAATAGTCCCACATGCATCCCACAGAGACCACATTATCAATTTAAAAGTAGGGCTGCATGTAAACTAAGTGTCAAGCGCTTTTGCCCCGCTCGACCCATAAACCTTCGCCCAAAGCCCATCGCCATGACTCCTGCTGATCTACCAAGTCTCTCTGATGATCACTTAAGAAACATTTGAAACACTTTGGGACCCTCGCAGATGCCGACACATGGCGGGTTCCGCGGCAACTGAAACACACAAAGAAACTTCCCCTAAACTCTCGTGGAAGTAGCCACGTGGCGCCTTCTGCGGCCTCTTGAAACTCAAAGAAGCTTCAAAGAAACTTCGGTGAAAGCCACCACGTGTCGAGACCCACGATACTTTACTAAACTGTGTTGAAAGATAGAAGTGGCCTCCGCTCATGACACATGTCACAACCCACGGCACCGAAACTTGAGTTACATAAAGAAACAAGGCCCACAACTCTAGCATTCATCCTTGAAGCAAAAAGAAACAATGCGGAGGTCGACACATGTCAGCTTCCGCCGCAACCACAAGGGACACACGGCGCTTTCCACGCACCCGCTGAAACAAAAAGAAACTGCCCCCGCTTGTGACACTTGGCGCCTTCCGCCACATTGAAACCTTATAAAGGGGCTCTTGAAACTTCACGCGGAGGCCGCCACTTGGCAACATCCATAGTAGCAACTGCTTTACTAGGACCCACCTTGCCATTACTTGCTTTACAGGAAACAAAAAGAAACTACACAGAGGCCGACACGTGTCAACTTCCATAGTCACAACCAGGGGCACGTGGCATCTTTCGCTGCGACCAAGAAACTTTTAGAAACCTCGGCGGAGGCTGCCACTTGGCATCATCCGCGTTGCCTTGAGAAACATTAAGGGTCAATCAGAAATTTGGCAGAGATCGACACCTGGCATAGTCCACGGGGCTCTGAGCTACTTGAAACATAAAAGAAACACTTAAAGGGTCTTCGAAGCCTTTGGCAGAGACTGTGAAACATTTAGACTCTTTCAGGTGCCTCCACGTGGAGATTCCGTGGCACTGGCATGATTAGACCCTCCCAGCCACTCACAGAAACATTCAGACACTATAACAGTGACCCGATAAGCATTCGGAAATGCATCTGACTCATTTTTTCATCATTTTTCAGGGGCCGATGGAGATTTCTAACCTGCCACAACATTTTTTGACTTGCACCTTAACTAAATTCTGGCATTTTTAATAACTGCAGAGGCCAAAAAGTGTCAGGATTTTTGGATTTTTGGGAGGAGACCTGACTCAAAACCCCATACATAAATTCTTACTAACAGTGGCTCTGATTGGGGATGTGCAAGTGCAAGACTACAACGAGAACCTCAGATCTCTGGGATGCAGACCAGTCCACTATCCATTGGGCACAGAGTCAAACACTGCACCAGCCTGCATCAAAAGCACATTATTTTCAAATATTATTTTGGCGGCCCCGGGCAGCCAAAAAGGAAGAACCATAACTTTATTCTGTCAAATGCCTGATTCCACACTGAAAAACCCCAACCATAGCTGAAAATATTGGCATAATCTGCGCATAATGTCATCTGCTCAATTAGATATTCCACCACTTTTGACAACTTGCCACTTGTACTATTTCCTCTGTCACTTTGGATTTCAAAATTAAACATATAACCATACACATCATAATATTCTTCAGCATTAAGTAACATATGTATGTTATATTCCTCAGACAGTACATCATATTGCTCTTGGCATTCTTCATCATTCATCTTGCTACTGCACACCATCAGGCATTCATCCCACTGATCCAAAGATTCAAAGTACTCAGAAAAAATGAGACACCTAGTATCTACTGATATTGAAAACAAATCCTGATCCACACACCCAATGCTGCACATGGCTGAATCAGGTGATGATGAACATTTATTATTCAGAGTTTGTAAATCAGCATCATCATCTTCAAACAAAGGGTTAACCCTGCACCAATGAAGGTCATGACTCACAACAATAAATGCATCCAGAGGCTCATCATAAAGGGGATTCATACTCATTGCAAAGGTCTCTGCTTCTTCTTCATGACAATATAATTTTTCTTCATTACTATTAGATCCAGAGTCATAAGAAAAACAAACCTGATCCATGCATTGATCATGGATATCATTTTTATCATCTGATTGCCCCACATACAAGATTGTTGCTGTTTCAATGCACTCTAAAGTTGAACAATCCACATCATTTTCCAACCCTCCAATG
Organism: Cunninghamia lanceolata; assembly: GCA_027924645.1. NCBI lineage: Eukaryota > Viridiplantae > Streptophyta > Pinopsida > Cupressales > Cupressaceae > Cunninghamia > Cunninghamia lanceolata. Next base: position 4,419,620 of record BSBN01001135.1, on the reverse strand, counting down.
CTTCTTGATGAAACTGATATTGATTCTTGATCCATATGATCACAACTTTGCACAACTAGATCATTTAAACATGAAGGCTCTTTATTTAGGACTGGTATGTAAATATCACTTGAAAATTTATTATTTTCAACTTCATTTTCTAGGCAAAATGGGACATCCTCCTTTACAATAGAAACATCATCAACTTGGAATGATGCAAAAACTGGGACAACAGGGGTGTGAGCACTTTGACATTCATTGCCAACTCCTGAATTAAATCTTTCATCAATAATGGGGGCTGCAGGACAACAAATTTTTTTAGAAAAATAACCCTTCTGAATTCCATATCTCCAATTATTTTCAATGTCCATTGCAAACTGATGTGCTTGATGCAATGTGGTGGGCTCCTTGTCTCTCAATCTATAACTCATTTTTTTTATCAAATGCTCCCAAATAGACAACTAAGCACAATGCATCATTAGGTCTCATGCATTCTGGTATTCTATTCAATGCCCTCATAAATCTGAGGTTAAAGGCTAGGATCAACTCATCTTCTTCATTATGGATGTACATGAAGTCACTAATAACTGCATATTCATAAATTCTTTCACCATATTGCACTAGAAATGCAGATTTAAAACCATGCCAAGAGCTGACAGAGTGAGCTGGAAGATAGGAGAACCAGTCCCTTGCATCTTCATCTAGAGATTGAACAAATAACCTCATAACCACATCTTCATGGTCAATCTCAAAATCATCAATAAGATTTCTAGACTGTTGCAAGTGTCTCTCAGCTGATTCATCCTTTGCACCACTAAACTTGGGCAAATACCTTCTGATTTTAGGTGGAAAAGCATTTGGGTAACCACAAATGCCACTGAAATTTATGGGCTTATATCTATCTATGTTGAAGCCTCTTTTATTACATGGTTGGGACTGACTACTATACATTTTTGCATTTGACACCTGACAAGGGTGCATGGGCTGACAATACATCCTTTTATGTTTTTTGCAACCCTCCTCTCTACTCAGATTTTCAATCACAATATGACCTTAGGCCCTTAAAATACAAACTACTATTTCAACCTGCCTACAGTCCTCTATATGAGTCTTTTGAACAACATTGCATGCCCTTTTGAAATACAGAGTAGGTTCTAACAAAAGCATGCAAGATCTGCTTTCACCAATGTTTCCCTTTTAATAAGTGCTATTTCACCAAATAGGGAATCTTTCAAAAACTTGTACAAATACCTGGATATGTTGCAGCTGCTGATAGGTTCATTCAACAGAGTCGCCACCTCCTTGGCAGAGGAATGAGCTTCAAACTGGCTGAAGCTGAAAATGTATTTCTTTCTTTCCAGGTTATCCACTAGTAGAGCCACATATAAAACTTTTCCCTTTTCTGCAACAAAGCACCTCCAGGTCTGATTTTTCAATCTTTTAGACTCAAATTTTATGGATATGACATTGTCTCCCCAGTGGAGTTGCCAAATCTGGTGGTTTCCAAATCAGCATTAGGGTTTGCCAGCTCCAATGCACAGGTGGATTTGGCCAACAGATTATGGGAGGTTGCGTGAGCTGCCTCCCCTTCACTTCTGGTTCTACCACACCAAGGGGGGTATCTCTATGACAAAAGATGTAACATTGACTAGCTCAATGACAGATAGATTTAGCTTGACAGCAACAGGCAGAATACTCTCATGTGTGGACCAAGATCTGCATGATAGATCACAAGGTTGGTAACATTCTTGGACATATGTGTCTAGTTGGGTATGAGAGTATGCAGGGGTCCTAATCCTACTCCTACAACTAACAGGTGGAAGTGATGAGATGGGTGGACATAATGTCCTGGATGCAAGACAAGGGGTTTTGGCTCATAACTACTGACCCAGGAGCAGATTGGTGCCTATCCATTGGGCAAGGAGTCAACTAGATGTATATAGTAGATGGTTTGCAATCACTCAAGTTTAAGGGGGTTGGACTTGGTGCTTGCCTTACAAACATCACCCAAGAAAGGGTATCTAACTGCCTCTACTTACAGATATCCCTGCTGACATGCAACCTTCTCCATACATTAACCTAAAATAGTTTAATCCACTCCTTGAATGGAAGTTATAGATCAAGTATGCAGTATATAAATCTATACCCTAGAATCTATGAAACCCTTAGCAACCAGATTCAAAAGAAGGAGAATAACATGCAGCAAATGGAGACAAGCAGATAAACACATGCAATGAAGCATTTCTCATATAAAATCAACACTGAAACTGAAATATGTGCAAAATACACTCATGCTGCAACTCATAAACTCCAAAATGGGATACAACAGCCAGGATCATGCCCTGTTCTTCATTATTTACACAAAAGAATGCCCAAGTCTTCAACAACCTAAAATGAGTGACACAGTCTACCTAAATAGCTAGAAAATGTACCCAACAAATTAATTACAAGGAAGGCCAAAAATCTCGCCAGATGTAATGCATTGAGAAATGGCGCTCAAACATAAATGCAGTCGGTGGAGGAGAAGATAGGAAGGGGCCTCGAGTCATGTGCCACCACCTGGGATTGATATCTTCAGTCACACCGTAGATCTGTCCACATTCCTGCAACAACCGCCATTACTACTTCACCTACCCGCAGCCAACAGATAACGCAGGAACTGTGCCCCTAACACCTTCCCGCCAAATCATATTTCATTGAAAATTCAAAATATGCAGGAAGAATAGTCCCACATGCATCCCACAGAGACCACATTATCAATTTAAAAGGAGGGCCACATGTAAACTAAGTGTCGAGCACTTTTGCCCCGCTCGACCCATAAACCTTCACCTAAAGCCCATCGCCATGATTCCTGCCAATCTACCAAGTCTCTCCAATGATCACTTAAGAAACATTTGAAACACTTTGGGACCCTCGCGGATGCCGACACATGGCGGGTTTCGTGGTAGCTAAAACACACAAAGAAACTTCCCTGAAACTCCCGTGGAAGCAGCCACGTGGCGCCTTCCGCGGCCTCTTGAAACTCAAAGAAGCTTCAAAGAAACTTCGGCGGAAGCCACCACGTGTCGAGACCCGCGATACTTTACTAAACTATGTTGAAAGATAGAAGTGGCCTCCGCTCGTGACACATGTCACAACCCACGGCGCTGAAACTTGAGTTACATAAAGAAACGGGGCCCACAACTCTAGCGTTCATCCTTGAAGCAAAAAGAAACAATGTGGAGGTCGACACGTGTCGGCTTCCGCTGCAACCACAAGGGACACACGGCACTTTCCGCGCACTCGCTGAAACAAAAAGAAACTACCTCGCTCATGACACTTGGCGCCTTCTGCCACATTGAAACCTTATAAAGGGGCTCTTGAAACTTCATGCGGAGGCTGCCACTTGGCAACATCCATAGTAGCAACTGCTTTACTGGAACCCACCCTGCCATTACTTGCTTTGCAGGAAACAAAAAGAAACTACGCGGAGGCCAACACGTGTCGGCTTCCGCAGTCACAACCAGGGGCACGTGGCATCTTCCGCTGCGACCAAGAAACTTTTAGAAACCTCAGCGGAGGCTGCCACTTGGCATCATCCGCATTGCCTTGAGAAACATTAAGGGTCAATAAAAAATTTGGCAGAGATCGACACCTGGCACAGTCCACGAGGCTCTGAGCTACTTGAAACATAAAAGAAACACTTAAAGGGTCTTCGAAGCCTTTGGCGGAGATTGTGAAACATTTAGACTCTTTCGGGTGCCTCCACATGGAGCATTCCGTGGCACTGGCATGATTAGACCCTCCCAGCCACTCACAAAAACATTTAGACACTATAACAGTGACCCGATAAGCATTCGGAAATGCATCTGACTGATTTTTTCTTCATTTTTCAGGGGCCGATGGAGATTTCTAACCTGCCACAACATTTTTTGACTTGCACCTTAACTGAATTCTGGCATTTTTAATAACTGCAGAGGCCAAAAAGTGTTAGGATTTTTGGATTTTTGGGAGGAGACCTGACTCAAAAGCCCATACATAAATTATTACTAATAGGACTTGTAGGTGAAAACCTAGATTAGGATTTTGATTTTGGACAAATATGCTCACCAATTGTTATTCAGGAATAGGGCATGAAAATTTACTTGCCATGTTTCTCCATCGTTGTAAGAATGATATAAAGGTTTCCTCATTTCTTTGTTTGTTGTTGCATAGGCCGGTCATGGAAATCTCATGTTCTATGTTGAATGAAAAATGAGTTACAAACTTTTTAGCCAACTCATTAAAGGTCTTGATAGTTGGGGGTAAATGAGAAAACCATTCTGTAGATTGCCCTCCAAGACTATGAGGGAAGAGGCATAGAAGATATGTATCATTGTGGACTACCTCTAGGCAAGCGATGTAGAATTCCCTAAGATGTTCTTTAGGATCACCTTTTCCTTTATACTTATCAAATTTTGGCATTTAAAAATTAGGAGGAAAAGGCATCATAGGGAGAGACCTATCAAAAGGATAAGAACAAAATTCTTCTAAAGAGAAAGTCTTCTTGGTATGTCCTAAGCTAAGATTTGAAATCTATTTTTGCATATGCAAATTTTTTTGATCAAGTTCTAATGTGGGATGTTGATTTGGATCAAGACCTTGACAATTGGATGATAGTGGTTGGGACACTTGAGGTGGATTGGTGTGAGATATGTATGAATAGATATGTGGTGGATTGGTGGGTAATGTGTAAGCATTTGAAGTTTGGGGTTGTGATGTATGTGGTGGATTGATGTATGAGATGTGAGGATTGAAAGATTGGGGTTGTGACGTAAGATATGTCAATATGTGAGATGTTTGGGGTGCATGTGAAGTGATGACTTGATTGGGTTGGGTAATAGATGACATGGATGCAATGACTAGAGGAATGGATGATGGAATACTAGAAGAAGCATGACCAAATGATGTGGGAAGTTGATAAATTGGATTGGTGAATTGGTTGGTGAATGGTGATGAAGCAATGTTATGTGTGGGTGTAGGTGTAGTTGGTATGGTAGGTGCTATGGTAGACATGGTTGGAATAGAAATAGGATGTGATTCTCCCATAGCAGCAATACCAATGTTGATAGGTTCTTTCTCTTTAAGAGTAGATGTGTCAAAGTCATTAGGCAACCTAGCTCCTTGCTTAGCGAGTAGAAGAAAGAATCTATTGGGGTCTGATGCTAAGAGCCTATCTAAATATTGTAAGATATCACAGTCTTGTAATTATTCAGTTGGGTCTTATAATATTTCATGTGATTGTTGTCCAAAGTCATTGGAAGATGAAGGACCTAGTGTATACCCACTTGGAAGGAAGACATGAGGATTCATACCCGTGGTGAATTGTGTAGCATCAATGATGTGTTGAGGTCATTTTGAGTGTTAGCTTAATTAGTTTCCATAGCTTTCCTATGTTGGGACCTAGTAAGAGGCATATGATATTTTAGACCTTGTTGAGGATGAGGATGGATGATGGATGGAGTTTTTGGACTTTGGTAACAAAGTTGAGACTCTAAGGTGATTGGATGTTTGGATTTTTGGATAAAAGATAAATCTAAATCAATGTTGATTGGATTTTGATTGAGATTATCTTCCAATAGCTAGACTAATGAACTCAAGGAAAGACAAGATGGGGTAGTGAGGTTCACCAACTCAAGAGGTGCCACTCTCCTAAGATAGCTATTTCACTAGATGATATGTGCTAACTTATTTACTAATTTTGAGAGAGGCAACTTCTCAAATCAAAGACAAGCTAGTAGATGTGATCTAGATTTTGTTGGTAATCAAACTGATGCTAAAGGCTAGGTGATATCAAGGATGTGTGTTATATGATGATGGTAATATCCTATAGTCTCAAGGGGATACAACTCTAAAGTCCAAATGTTTGGTATGATGATGAATGAGGATGATTGGATGAATGAAGGTTTAATGGTAAATGATTTGAAAGTGCTCTGGTTTGAATGTAAAATCAACTAAATATTAAAATACTCTAAATATGGGTGACTATTTGACTAGAAACTATGTAAAATTAGAAGCGTAAGATTGTCTGCTAGAAGCACATAGGTATAGTGTAAATGTGGTAGTAGAATAGCCTAGATGTGCAACTCTGACTACCAGAAGTGCAATTCTATAGACTAGAAGCACAACTTTCTCAGCCAGAAGTGATAGTAGGATAGCCCAAATGTGAAACTCTATGGATGGCTATGAATAAGAGAAAGAAACAAAAGCACAACTCTGTGTGCCAAAAGTACAACTCTGTACATATGCCAGAAGTGCAACTCTATCAGCTAGAAGCACAACTCTATGTGCGAGAAGCGCAACTCTATCATCCATAAGCATATCAATAAGGATAAAAAACGTAATGTTAATGTTCAAAAGCAAAATTTTGTAGCTCAAAAGAAGAAATTTTGTGACTATTTGTTTGTATATAGGATGGAATGAATTCTTTGGCAAGAGAATCAAATAATAAGACACAATGGTTGTAGACTCTTTAGGAATTGCGTGTACAAGGCTATGAACCTCCATGGATAACAAATGGAAAATACTGGAAGATTACAAGAAAACACGCCAAACACTCTTTCACAAGCCTAATATTTATTCAATCAAGGTGTGTCATATCCCATGGACTCACTTGGGTGCGACTTCAACCCCCACTATTAGATAATGGTGACTTCTATCCACTTGATACCATCTACCATTGCTTGGATGGGTAGGGAATGCAAGGTCATGTACCACCTTACACCCCTTACTTTGGAGACTAAAGTCTATCCCAAAGTGTATTCCAACTCAAATAATGGAGGTAATAGATTGATCTCTTCTCCTTCTGCTAATGCACCGCAAGATATGGCAGCCGAAGGTCTTATCTAGGTTAACAAGGTGTCTAGGGTGCTACCAAATATACACAAGGCACGGTGGGGTCCAAGTCTATGAATGGGGGTGTCCCAATCATCTGACCAAGTACCAACCAAACACATTTCTTGGTGGACTGAAGGCCTCATGGTTTTTGCTAAGAAAGAGGGGGTCCTTCCTTTGAAATGAGTGTTTTGATTCTCACAACATTTATATACCATGCCAGAACATGTGGTTAAGGTTGTCCTTAAGGGTGATGAAATCCATTAATAGGCCTTCTATAGAGGATTCCAAGTACTTTTGATTCTCAAGATCATCTTGCGACACAAGAGAAGAGCATACGTATGACTCTCGGGTCCTTGAGAATAAAGAAAATAAAGTGATAAAAGTGAATAATCTAGTACTTTTGATCTCCAAGATCACCTTTTAGTGTGAGGAGAGAGCATATGTACATAGACATTCAAGAGATAGCAAACAATTGTATATTCCCTTATTGAAATTGAAGTGTTCTACTAGATTAGTGAGAAAAAATAAATCTTTGTCAAGCATCCTGCACCAAATTCATTAGTATTTCACTTTTTCTTCTTTGAGAAATAATAAGAGGCTACACAAATGATGTTAGATTCCAAAAAAGTCCAATTGCTAGATGAAAACTCAAATAAGAACATACAGAACCAAAAGCATCATTACAATGATTAATAGCGACTCAGAATTAACCAAAAGTGCAACAAAATTGACCAAAAGCATATGCATTGCTAACCAAAAGTGCAACAAAAGTAACCAATTGCAAAAATATTTTACCAAAAGTGCCATGATATTGAACAGATGTGCAACTCTGCTGTACAAAAGAGCAACTCTGTTTCCTAAAAGTGCAACTCTTTCTCAATCCTACAAATAGAGGACAAAAATAGTCAAAAGCACAATTTTGTTTATTGAAAAGTGGATAAGGATGTCTTGAATGAGCCAGGGAATTATTTGGAAGTGCCACTCTATCAGGTCTGCACAAATCAGAAAGCAAAAAGTAGAATAATGGATTAATTAGGTCAAAAGGCAACTAAAACATGTCCACAAATACATCATCTTATGAAACAAATAAGAATAAATGCCTGCAAATACATCATCTTGCATGCAAAGAGATAAATCAAGTGCCTAAGAACCTTAAAAAAGTTAGAAATCACAAGATAAAAAGCATAAACCAGAAGTACCACTCTGTAAACCAGATGCGCAATATTGTCGACCAAAAGCATAACTCTGCAAACTGGATGCACAATCTTGTCGACCAAAATTGCAACTCTATAGAATGGATGTGCACTTCTATTAGCTGAAAGCGCAACTCTATACCTATAACCTAAAAAATAAAATTTCTCAAGCAAAGATGTGTTAAATTTAGGGAGTGGGTCCCACCGAGTGTGCTAAAATGTGTATGGGGAAATTTGGAATTCTTAAGAACATCAATACAACAAAAATTAGTTACCAAAATCCATCATAACCTTCAAGAAATCAATAATGGTATAACAAAGATAAGATAAAAGAATGAAATACTAAATGTTACCCATTGCATGTAATTCCTTGGTGTATTTGTGAATGTGGATTGGTCAAATACAAAAGCATAACCTTAGTAGCGAGGTGGATGGATGATAGCTCAAATGGATGCATGATGTCGCTTCAACGAATGCTCAAAATTGTTGGGAGATATGGATGCGAAATTCTCAAAATCGTGAAGGGTTTGTGAAGAGGTGAATGGGCATATTTATAGCTCTCAAGAAAGATTATCAACAGTGGAGGAAATTAGATGAAATCAATGAACGAGATAAATTGAGGAATCATGAGTGAATGTGCACATGACAAGTGTCCATGCAAATGTTGGAGTATAGGACCACTGAGAGGGGGGGGTGAATCAGTGGTCTAATAAGCAATCAAACTTTTTCACTTTTTAACACATTTGTTCATAATGCAGAGAAATCTAAGACACTTCAATCATTGAAACATTGCCTATTGAATTATCACCATAACAAGTAAAATTGAACATGACATCATAAACAAAGATGATCTAGTCAAACATAATGTGACACAATACCAAGAAAAGAGACGACGCCAATATTTAGAGTGGAAAACTCTAAAAGGGTGAAAAACCACTATGAACATAGATTTTATTGGGCCTCACTGGCTAATCCTCACTGGATAATTATATGCCTCACTGGCAAGTCAGCCTCACTGGGAAATCCTCATTGGATACAATTTGTGTGCCTCACTGATAATCAGGATGTCTCACTGACAAAATATATTACATCACATATTTGAATGAAAAGGAAAAATGTAGAGGGACACTCTGTTTCTCTGCAAACCACTATCCTTAACAACTTTTGCAATTTAACATCTTCTCATACATAATACAACTTACTGCATCACACACTTCTTTACTGAATAATGACAAACCTATATATATATATATATATATATAGAATAAAAGTCTCCATCTACAAACATGCAAGATTAAATACCTGATCCTTCTACAATTAACACCCTTCTATCACACCTCTGTAATCAACAATATATCTTTGCAATCAATACCTGCAATCATTCTTATTTCTCTGCAATTATCATGCTGCTTAGCAAAACCTAACCCTCTCTCTGTCTGCATACATATATTCTTCATTTGCTTCTTGTAGTTTGTTCAAAACAAAATATGCTTTCTGTGATTAAGTCTTCAGGATGACACTCAATCAACAGTTAATTTTGTTCATCTGTACCCTTTAAATCTTCAGACAAAAAACTTGTTCTTTTGCTTGTAGTTATAAAACTGCATAGAGGCAGTTAGGACACTAGTTGTTAGTAGCCCATCAAAATTTTCTTCCAAAAAATAGTCGTTACATTTTTAAAATAGGTTTAAATCCAAGCCCTAGATTAAAGTTTCACGCCCTACCTTATATTAAATATAGACCCTTGGATTCCTTTTGGCGCTTGAAAGCTTAAGATATACCAGATGTATCCTATTCCCTTAGGTAAGTGGCTAGTGAAAACATGTTCTTAAGACCCTTCAATAGGTAAACTTTAAGTGACTGATTTATGATTATAAATCACCTCACAAACAAAACAAAAAGTAAACTTTCATTAGACGGTCTTAAAAGGTCTTTGTTTAGGGTTTTTAGAGTTTAGATTAGTGTTCTATGTTTAAGTCCTTTAATCAATTTTGAAAACCCTAAATCTATATCATAAGATGAATCATAATCTTACTTAGATAGAGATATGCATAACTAATGGAAAACTTAAGCATCTAGGGTTTTTACAGCAATTGCAACTTTAGGAGTTTGTAGACATGTTACACTTCTAGAACATGAATGATGACCTTGGAAGCATAATGAAGCATGAACATGATTTACATGACACAATCTCCAACACAATGTGCCACTTTGAACATTGAAGACAATATGAGATTCAAGACAATCTGAGATCCTGAAGCATAGCATGAAACACAAAATCTTGTTATGACATGAAGTATGAGATGAATAAACCAACAAGTACCATCAATCAGTCAAGACATGAAGCATGAACATAGATGATCAAAACCTCCATGCTAACATAAATGACCAACATCTAACCACTGTTGGAGTCTAGGACAACACTAAGAGGGGGGGTGAATCAGTTTTGTCTAAAACCCAGACAATCTAAAACTTATCAAAATTGAGGGAGAATATGTTAACAATCAATTATCATATTTTGCGTCAAGGAGATAAACATTGAATGTTTAGACTTGAAAGATAATCAACAACACACAATTTATGAAACAAGGACACAAAGAATTAGGAGTGGAAAACCCTCTAGGGGTAAAAAAACCACGCATGAACTGCCTCACTGGCTTAACTTTGAAAAACTTCTGTACAAGGCCTCACTAGCTGATATATGTGTCTCAGTGACAAATGAAAGGTCTCACTAACCTACAAGCCTCATTGGCTAATCACAAATCAGGTGACAAGAATAACTGCAATTCATGGGGTTACCTCGATTCACTAAAGTACACAACACCTTGAATATTGCCATTATCAACAATAATCATTCTCCTTCAATTTGACACAAATTTTTCAATATCTTCAATACAAAAACCTCTGCAATTTGATTTGATCAACACTTGCAACAAATGATTTTATTAATTTACCATCTCTGAAATTTTCCTTTGCACAAATCAATCATCTCTGTATATGCTCCTGATACACATAAAGCCTCTAATCTCTGCTTGCAAATAAACAACTGCAAATGTTTCATCTCTATCTTCATTACAACACACACAATATATATTCAACCTTAGAAAATTCCTGCATAAACATGAACTCACAATATCATCTGCATTTTCTCTTCAAAATAGTCTTCATAAAAATGTTTTCAATACTACATTTTGGTCCACTCAACAACCCGAACACTTTCACAACCTGCATATTTGAATTACTTCTCAATGAAAACTCTTGATCTTCCATATTTTCTCTGCACAAAAAATAAATCTTTTTCATGATCATTTCAAGAATAAAAACAATTCTTCAATTTCAGTCATCATTCATATTCCCTCCAAAATAATTTATCTCCATATTTCTTCTCCAAAAAAAATCTTCACTTGTATAAAAAATATTCAATCTTCTCTACAAAAACTCTTGATATTTTGCATAAACAAATCATTCTCCTACAAAATAATGAGATTATATTCTTCTTTTCAAAAATATTTGATGCCTTCAAAAAAAAATTTCACAACCATTTGAATCCATTCCTCTTCACAGAAAAACTCTTCCTATTCTATTCAATCCACCCTGATAAAATCATTCATTCCTGCATAAAAAAAAACTTCAATAATAATATCCTTTTTTCATATTTACTTCAAAAACCCTTTCAATTTCTCCTCTGCAAAAATCTTCATTCAATTCATCACAATGCACTTGTCCTTAAAAAAAATCTTCTCTGCATTAATAATTTCTTAAAAAGAAGAAACAAATACTTTAGAAACCCTCCTATTAAAAAGGCAATTAATATTTTCTTAAGATAAAAAAATATTCATTTTGTTATTTGCACGAAAGACCCATAAAAGTCTCTCAAACTCACCAAAAAAGAAATGCTTTAAAAAAACAAACAAAAACTGCCTTTTAAAAAAATTCTAATAATAGCCTTTAAAAAGCAAATCCACTTCCTCCTTTATAGACTTCATATGCCATGAAGGGAATCCACTAGAGGAGCTCAAAAATAGAAAAATATTTCTTAAAAAGAATCTTCAAACCCACAAAATTTGCCTTGTTTTAAATGGCTAAAAAAATAGAGGAAGGGTGTCTTAAAAGAATCTCTCCCTCCTTAAAATAAACTCCTTTTAAAATCTGTGTGAGAGAGAGGGTGGCCCACCTTTTTTTTTTAAATTAAAAAAAATTCATAAGACCTCCTTTAAAAGCTCTTAAAAATCTCCTTTTCAAAGACTAAAAATAGTCTTATAAAATAGCCTTTTTAAAAAACTTTTTTTAAAAAACAAAAAACCTTCACCCATATTAAATATTAATTTTTGATATGTTTTTTTTTTTATTACTACTCATAAACTTTAGGAGATGACCACTTGGAAAGGTAAAGGAACTGGTCACACATGTTATAAACCCCTTTAGTAGGTAACCCAACTCTTGACATCATGAAGCATGAACTTCTTAACATATATCAATGACATCTCTTTACTTTCCCAACACCATCATAACTTCAACACCATGACATCCTAAGATCCTAAAAGCATGATGAACATGATTAAAGAAAAACCAATCTTGTTAGCTCTCGACTTCACTCAATTCTACAAATACCTTAACCAACCTGATGATGTACTTCTCAACTCAAATCAAAAGTACTTGCATGCAATACTCCAATCTTGACCTTATAATGACATTCTGTTCCACCAACAACTAAACAAGCATCAAAGCATAGATGAGATGAACAACATCACTACAACCTATAAACTGATAAGCATTATACAAACCATATTGTCTTCTACCCCTGGATGGTCTCTGCATTGAAACCAAGTGGACAACCTGTGAACAACATGGCTGCATGAAACACACTTTGTCAACCAACTTTCTATCACAAGATATATGCATTGCATCATTTATGAATTGAAACAAGAAACAATCATATCAATCATATCAAACCATGAACATGATGAACAACCCCTGTCAATATCAACACCTTGTGAATTTGCAAAACCTTTTGACATCAATGACAATCAATCTCCATCAACCACTGACATACAAGACTATAATCAACAATTCTCTTTGATATCCCCTAAAGATGAATGAACCAAGAATGAACTCCCAAGAACACCACTTTGCATAATAAATGTATGAAGTACAACATCATACTAACATAAAGCAACTCCAATTGAGAGCATAACAACACATATCATGAATATGACCAACTCCTCAACTCCTGAAGCACAACTTGAAGTGAAGTATGAATTATGAAACCAAACACCTTGAAGCAACCAACCAAACACCTTTTGACACCAATGACAAACACATCAACAACAGCAAAAAGTTGTTGTGTTGAGTTAACTGCTTTGTTGACTAAAGATAGGATTTATTTTCATAAAAATAGAATGCTTTTTCTATTTAATGAATTGATTGATAAAAACAAAGATTTAAAGCCAATTAAACTCAACTTTTGATTTTCTTTTTGACATGCAAAGGATAAAATTAAATAATAAATTATTTAATTTATGTGCATGGAAGAATAAAAAGATAAATTTGGGAGATGAGAGGATAATTAGAAATTAAATAAATAAATTTATTTAATTTGTTGTGCATGATGGAGGAAAATAAATAAAATATTGATTTTATTTAGTGAAAAGATAAGAAAAGTCAACTTAAATAAATTGAATAATTTATTTAATTTGGAAGAATAATTAGCCAATTAAATAATTAATTTTATTTTATTATGTGGATAAGAAGAACAAGGCGTTGAATTAATTAAATAATTGATTTATTGAATTAATGGGAAAATAGAAGAATAAATGTGGTGAATGATGAAATTAATTAAATAATTAAGAATCATTTAATTAATGTTATATTAAGGTGAATTGGAAGAATTAATGTTAGAAGAATGATGCATATGCAAGGTGATAATGCGATGGTCATTTTTGGGTGTCTACAGTTATGACAAAATCTATGATGTGTAAGTGGTGTAAGAGGAGTTACATTCTATTTTGGGAGGTTGACCAAGTGGATACTTGTGTTGGATTTTTGCAAGTGGGTTGGTGGACACTTATTTTGGGCTCATGGTTTCCACCCCTTGATTTGTAAGCCATTTATAGTCTCTTGTTTTAATTTTCTCTATATATTGGAGCCTTCAGATAGAGGTATGATGTATATTCTTATAGGTACACAAGTGCTACTAGAATGCTATCATATTGAAGAGAGAAATTTGTTGATTATGTGCTCTTGGTTTAAGGATTGATATAGACTTGTGCTCTCTTGTGAAAAATTTCTCAAAAAGGGTTTCTCCATGTACATCTAGTGTTATGTGTTACATTATTATGATTTGTTGATTTTATATGTTGTGAGTCTCCATTTCCATTATATTAGCTAATACATAAACATATTAAAATATGTACACTTAGTTCGATGTTATTGCTGCAATAGTTCACTCTATATTTCGACATTTGGTATAAGAGCTTTGGTTTTTATTAGAGGGGGAGACCTTTTTGGAAGTGTTGTGAGTTTTTTATGTTGCAGTGGGATAATTTTTCTTTGTGTGATTGTAGATTCATGTGTATTGAAAGCCATGGAAAGTACATCTTAATCAGAGATTGAGAAATTCAATGGAACCATTTATGAGTTCTAGAAGTTTAAAATTGAGGATCTCCTCAAGGAGAGAGATTTCTGGAGAGTTGTTTCAAACAAAGAGAAATTAGATAATATATTTGAAGAAGATTCAAATAAACTAGATAAAAGACATGAGGAACCATTTGATTATCATGTAGTTTTTTCCCTATTGAATGTCTCTAAGAAGGTTACCACATATCTCCTATGAAGAAGGATTAGTGAGATTTACCAAACAAAGAATTTGGTAAACAAGATTTATTTAAAAATAAAATTGTACTCATTGAAAATGAATGAAAGGGACTATGTTGCAGAGCATTTTAATGCCTTTAATTTAATTTTGAGTCAATTAGGATCCATTAACATTAAGTTAGATGAGGAGGATAAGTGTATACTATTACTTTTCTCTTTGCTTGAATCATGTGAATATATAGTTATTGCTATTAGTGGTTCTATTATAAATCTAGAAATAGATGCCCTTGTTGCTACCTTGCTTTCAGAGGAAATGAGGAGAAAATCCATAAATGAGGGCTCAAAAGAAGCATTACATATTTGGGGAAGGACCAAGGATAGAGGAGGGTCTAAAGGGAATAAAACAAGTCTACCAAGAGATCTAAGCCTTGAGGCCATTGTAAGACCCTAGGAAAGAGTAAAGTGTTGGAACTATAGAAAGTAGGGGCATGTTAAGGAGTGCTATGAAATAAGAAGAAGACTTACAACTCATCCAATAAAAAATCCTTTGATGACAGTGATTTTGAAGCTTCATTTATTTCTACTAATGTTTCTTTTGATGAATCCTAATTGATTGACTTAGGTTGTTCATATCATAGGACTCCTTACAAGGAGTGCTTCTCTTCTTACCATGATTATCCTAGAGGACAGGTATACCTGGGTGATAATAGTTCACATTAGATTGTTAGCCATTGAAAGGTATAGTTGTGTTTCAATGATGGGAGGTTGAAAACCCTTACTAGTGTTTTGCACATTCTAAGACTTGTGATAAATTTGTTTTTTGTCTTCAAGTTGAATGATTCTAGAGTGCATGTGACATTTGACAAGTCTAGATATAGGTTGGTGATAGGAAATTTGGTGGTTTCTAGAGGATCTTGGATTAAGACTTTGTTTAGGTTGAATGATTCTATATTTTATCACTCTACTAATTTAATTAGCAATTCTGAAAATGAATCTATCTTGTGGCACCAACATCTAGACCACACTGATGAACTAAGGTCTTTGGGCCCTTATTAATAAAAATATGGTTGATGGTTTGTCTATTTACTTATACGATAATTTTTATTTTTTTGAACATGTGTATTCAGTAAACAAAATAAAGCATCTTTTCCTTTGGACAGTTACAAAGCTAAGTGGTTCTTAGAAATCATTCATTCAGATGTGTTTGGTCCAGTGGATGTGGGTTTTATGGGTAAATATTGGTATTATGTTACATTTATTAATTATTGTTCTAGATACACTTGGGTTTATTTTCTTCATTTTAAATGTAAAGTTTTCTTTAAATTTAAGGAATTTAAGGCACTTGTAGAGAAACAATCAAATAAGAGAATATAGGTGTTGAGATTTGACAATGATGGTGAATATTGTTCTAGGGAATTTGATGAATTTTAAAACATGTAAGAATTTTTATACAAAAGACTAATCCTTACACATCTCAACAAAATGGGGTTGTAGAGAGGATGAATCAAACCTTAATGGAAAGATCTAGAAGTATGATGAGTGGTACATAGTTGGATTGACACTTTTGGACAGAGGCTATGAGTACTACTTGTTACTTAATTAATTGATCTCCATGTTAGGATCCTGTTGAAAAGACTCCTTATGAAGTGTGGATAGGTAAGAAACCTTCTATTTCACATTTAAGGGTATTTGGATATGAAACTTATGTTGAAATACCTAAGAAAAAGTGATCTAAGTTGGATCCAAAAGCACATAAATGCATCTTCGTTAGTTATGATGAGAATGTAGTAGTTTATAAGCTTTGAAATCCACTAACCTTGAAAATAATTTAGTCTAGAGATGTGATTTTCAAGGATCTTAGAGTATTTTCAAATCCTATGCACCCAAAGGAAAAAGATGGAAGGAAAATAACACATTTTGAGAATAAGGTCAAGAAGGAAGATAAGCATGTTGAAGAATAGAATGATGGATTAGAGGATGCAGAATAAGAGGAATTAGGTGAGAGATTTGAGTAGGACAAGTATGCAAAGTATATGAATAATCCCTTACTCCACCCTTGGGATGATCCATGAGACAATGGAACTCAATTAGTAGGTATAGCCCACTAGATTTTTGTTGTGTATTTACTTTGTTATGTATTGATGATGAATTGAGATCCTTTAGGGAGACTCTCTCTTTAGAGGATAGTGAGTCTTGGATGCAAGCCATGCAAGAGGAGATGATGATCTTGGATAGATGTGATAGATAGGAACTTGTAAGTTTGTTTGAGGGAAGGAAGCTCTTAGTTTCAAATTGTTGTACAAAATAATATTAGAGTAGATGGTCAATTAGAGAGCTACAAGGCAAGACTAGTGGCTAAGGGCTACTCCTAGAGAGAGGGAGTTGATTTTGGTGAAATTTTCTTTGTTTCTATATTATCTTCTATTATATTCCTATTATCTATTATTGTTTCTTGTGATTTTTAGGTTGAGAAAATGGATGTTAAATTGCTTTCTTACATGAGGATCTTGAAGAGGAAATTTATATGTAATAGCATACTAGTTCTATGGTAAAATGTAAGAAACATTTGTTTACATGTTAAAGTGGTCTCTGTATGGTTTAAAATAGTCACCTCACATGTGGTATCATAAGTTCAATGCATTTGAATTGAATTTAGATTTTGTTAGGAGTGAAGAATATCACTGTGTTTATGTTAAGATTATTGATAATCAGATTCTAATCATTGTCTTGTATGTGGATGATATGTTGTTTATTGATAACAATAAAATGATGATTAGGGAGATCAAAACTCAACTTTTTTTTTATGTTTGACATGAAGGATTTGGGGAGAACAAATTTTATTTTGGGAATGGAAATCAATAGGGACTAGGTTTCTAGAAAGATTTGGCTTCGTTAGAGTAAATATACAATATTCTACAACAATTTTACACACAATTGTAAACCAATGAGTATTCCTTTCCCTATTGGCACTAAGATTTGATTAGATACGTGTCCTAAGTTAGATGATTATGTAGAGGATATGTATAATGTGCCTTATACTAGTGTTGTTGGTAGCCTAATGTATGCAGTGGTTTGCACTAGACTAATTATTGCCTAAACAATGGGAGTTTTTAACAAGTTTATGTGCAACAAGTTTATGACTAACAAGTTTAAAAGGGTATTTATATATTTACAAGGAACTTTTGATTATTTCTTATGTTATCATGGTACTAATGACGTGGGCGATAAATTAGATATACATGGTTTTGTTGACACATATTAGGTAGGTGACTTGGATAGTTGAAGGTCCACTAGTTGGTGGCTATATGTTTTCTAAGTTGTTTAGTAGTGCTATCAGTTGGATGAGTGAGGCAGAACATGATTGCTTTATTCACAACCATGTTAGAAATAAAGGAAACCACTACAATATGGAAATATGAAATAAACTTGCAAATCTAAAATAATACTGTAGAATATCAAATGCAGATGTAAACTAACATCAAAGAAATCAACAATACTCAACAGCCATACACAACACACGCATTTACATGGAGAAAACCCTTATGGGTAAGAAAACTCCATCAGGAAAAGAGGGAAAAATTGTATTATCTTGAAGAAGATTACAATAAATGAAATTTCCTCAATCTTGCATCCAATCTGACACCTCCCGTGTACCTACAAATAAACTCATACTCAACCCTTCCTTTATAGCTTTTGTAAAATAATAAAATTTCAAGATTGTAGAAGAAGCCACCAAAACATAGAGTCCAACTTGGGATAAGAAATGTTTAATCTCTTACATCCGTCATAAAAAAATCCAAATGCCCCTCTTTGAGATTCCCACTAACAGACCAAAAATAGGCTCCATTATGCCACTTACACTGTCATAAGATGCTCCATCATATCAAACTAATAATAGATGATTCCTTACAACTGTCACAAGCCAAATATAAATTTGTACACCCTTATTTTACATGTAGGAATCTTGAGGTCAAAAGTAAATAGTAACTACTACTGGTAAATAATTAGTTACTATTGCTAGTAAATAATTAATTACCATACCAATAAAAAATAAATTACCATGTCAATGGATTCCTCATCCCTTATGATTGCATTAGCAATTACAATATTAGGAGTAAAAATTAATTAGATTTACAAGGTTGATGGCACCTTAATCCTAGCATTCTCCCACTTGACATCATACATTGTAAATACAACCATAGGAAAACATAAATCAACTAAGTACAAGAAACAAGGCCCATGGCCACCTAGTACCAAGTGAACTTTTTTGTGCTCACATGTTTGGTAAGATAATCCACAACATTAAACTAAGTGTCAATTTTCTTCAACTTAATTTGTCTATTTGCAACCATTTCCCAAACAAAGTGGTATTGAACATCCACATGCTTAGTACGAACATGATACATTGGATTCTTGGCCAAACAAATTACACTCTGGTTATCACAACCAATCTGAATAGTCCTGTAATCAAACTAATACTTATACACAATCTCTGTAACCAAACAACCTCCTTAGAGACATGAGTAGTGGCCATATACTTTGTTTCGGTGGTGGAAAAAGCAACCTTGGGCTACCTCTTACTCGTCCAACTCACAGCTCCTCCAAATAGAGTAAACACATAGCCACTAGTGGACCTTTGAATATCCAAGTCACCTGCCCAATCTATATAAACAAAACCTTGTATGTCCAATGTCTTATCCACATTGTTAGTACTAGAATAAACTAAATAGTAATAAGAAGTACCATGAAAATATATTAACACCATCTTTGTATAATTCCAATGCTTTCTACCAGGGTTAGACATAAACTTGCTCACAACTCCCATTGCTTGGGCAACATCTGGCCTAGTGCATACCATTGGATACATCAAACTTCCCGTAACAATAGCATATGACACATTAGACATATCCTTAAAATCATCTTCACACTTGGGACACATATCTAATGTAAGCTTAGTGCCAACTGGTAAAGGAATTTTAATTGGCTTACAGCCCTACATATTAAATCTGTGCAAAATAGTATTCACATACTTTGAGATAACCAAATCTTTCTATTACCTCAAATTTTCTTGATTTCCATTCCCAATATGTACCTTGCTACTCCCAAATATTTCATCTCAAAAGAACCTTATATTTGATCATTCAACTCACTAATCATATCCTTGATGTTACTGAAAAACATGTCATCTACATTCAAGGAAATAATTAGTATTCAATCATCAATACATTGAATGTAAACACAATGATATTCACTTCTTACATAGCCCAATTTCAACATAAGAATAAAACTTTTGATACTACATCCGAGGGGATTGTTTCAAATGATAAAGAGACCATTTTAACCTACGAACCAAGTGTTCTTTCCCTTTTACCTCAAAACCTTTAGAATGTTGCATGTAAATTTCTTCTTTCAGATCTCCATGCAAAAATGTAGTCTTAACATCCATTTTCTCAATTTCAAAATCATAACCAGTAGCTTTGGATAAAAAAATCTAATAGAAAATAATTTAACAATAGGAGAGAAAATTTCACCAAAATCAACTCCCTCTCTGAGAGTAGCCCTTGGCTACCAGTCTAGCCTTGTACTTCTCCAATGAATCATTTTCTCCAAACTTCTTTTTGTAGACCCACTTACAACCAATGACCTTTGTTGGATCTAGGGCATACAACTGAGAGGGGGGGGGGTGAATCAGTTGTATAAAACTTCTTGTCTTTCAAACACTTAACTCACTGTTGTTAGTTAGCAGCATATCAAATAATCATCCATGGAAGCATAATACATAAACACAAGAGCAGATAAGCATCAACACATTGAACACCAAGATTTTGACGTGGAAAACCCGGTTAAGGGAAAAACCACGGGGTGATTAACCCAAGAATTATTCTCTGTTAGAAGAATAAAAGAAAAATGAATGGCACATGCCAATAAGGGCTCACTGCCCGAGCACACTGCTCACAAAGAGGCCCACTGCCTACAAGGAGACACACTGTCTACAAAGTGATGAAAATCACAATCTTGAACTGGAGAATGACATCTCTACCATGTCCGGATCAGTTCCAATTAAGCCCAACAATCTCTGCTCTGCTTTTCGCACGTTTCCTCGCTATACCATGCTCATCCTCACACCCCTCACTGAAATGAATTCACAAATCATTATTTATACAAGACATCGACTTAGGAACAAGCATCTAAGTCGGCAAACAACCATAGGAGTATCCGCAAGATGAATAACACATCCGGTCGGCCATTACAAGAACATTCGCAGGATGAACATCTCATCCGGTCGGCTACACAAAGCAAGAACTTCATCCGGAAGAATAACTTCAATTCCGGGCTCTACCATCAATGCGGACCAACAACAAAACCTAAACATGATCCAAGAACCTTCACAAGCCTGTCTGAATGTCCGGATACATCCGCACTTCCTCTGCTTACTGGGATCTCTTGTCTTCCTCATCCAGAACTTCAAGAACACAGTCTGTCGCCACTGTCATAATGCAAGAGGTACTTCCGGACCTCCAAATCATACACAAATCAGGATGATACATCAAAAGGACATCCCAAACACTCCTTCCAATCCGCAGATTAGGATAATACAATTCCGGACCTCACCGGACCTTTTTGTGATCCTCTGTCACCTCCGGATACTTGCCGGACCCGGTTCTATACCGGCAGCCACAACTCCTTCAGATCTTCATGCGGACCTCTGAAATCTTAACTGTAGCATCTCAAGACTCATATCTACTAACCCTTTAATCCACATCCTCCGGTTCTCATCCTATACAGTACATTTACCTTCTTCTCATCACTGTTCTTCACTGTTCCTGACTGAGACTAATTTTCTCAATATCCTCAGCACACAGCTCATCAAATCCTTCTTGTCAATGCAATATGAGTATGTTGACATCAATGACAACACTGGATAACCTCATACTTGCAACAATCTCCCCCTTTGTCATTGATGGCAACATATGATGTGAAAAACCATTAAGACAAGAACTTCATCTTTTCATATGTCTTCTCTTCCTTTACTGCTCCCCCTTTGATCATCAACCACTTGTTTTTCACATGTCTTCTCTCCCCCTTTGACATCAATGGCAAAGGGCTCATACTTGCAATTCTCATGCATCAGAATCATACTAGCTGCTCCCCCTTAGTTGTAGCTCCTCATTAGTCCGGATCACAAGATATGACTGTGATAGCCACCGGACTGATGCACATCAGTGCCATCTTAGTTCATCACCGGAGGGGCCATGACCCCTAACTTCTCCTGGAGATATTCAAAGGAGTCCTTGGGAAGAGGTTTGGTAAAGATATCTGCAATCTGATCCTTGGAGGGAACATACTCCAATCTGACTTCTTCCTTGTTTACTTGTTCTCTCAAAAAGTGAAATTTGATAGATATGTGCTTAGTCTTAGAATGCAATACCGGATTCTTGGAAATATTAATTGCACTTGAATTATCACAGAAAATTGTGATAGGCTCCTCATATTCAACTTTAATGTCTCTTAGCATCTGCTTCATCCACAAGATTTGAGTGCAACTACCTGCTGCTGCAATGTATTCTGCTTCAGTTGTAGACAGAGATATTGCATCTTGTTTCTTGCTTAGCCAAGAAACCAATCTCTTCCCCAAAAAGAATGCTCCACCACTAGTGCTCTTCCGGTCATCCACATCTCCTGCCCAATCTGCATCTGTGTAAGCATGAAGAGAGAAATCCGGATCTCTAGGATACCATAGACCATACTCAACTGTTCCTTTCAAGTATCTAAAAATTCTTTTGATTGCCATAACATGAGATTCTCTAGGATCAGCCTGGAATCTTGCCACAAGACCAACAGCCTGCATTATATCTGGTCTAGTTTGAGTGAGATACAACAATCCACCAATCATTGATCTATACTTTGTCTGATCTGCCTTTGGAGAATCATCATCTTTGCTTAACTTACATCCGGTTGCCATAGGAGTGTTCATAGGATTTGAGTCTTCCATACCAAATTTCTTTAACAATTCTTTCACATATTTGGTCTGAGAGATGAAGATCCCCTCTTTTGTTTGAGTAATTTGCAGACCCAAGAAGAAATTCATTTCACCAAGCATAGACATTTCAAACTCACTTTTCATCTGATTTGCAAAAGTTTTGCACATACTATCTCTTCCTCCAAAAATGATATCATCCACAAACACTTCAACAATTAGAATGTTTTCATGATCAATTTTGAAATATAAGTTACTGTCAGCAGTACCTTTGTTGAATCCAATCTGCACAAGATGCTTATCCAACCTTTCATACCATGCTCTTGGGGCTTGCTTCAATCCGTACAAAGCTTTCTTCAACTTGCAGACCATATCATTATTATCAGACAATTGAAATCCATCCGGTTGTTCAATGTAGACTTCTTCTTCCAGATCACCATTTAGGAAGGCAGACTTGACATCCATCTGATATACCTTGAAGTCTTTGAAGGCAGCAAATGCAAGAAGTAATCTGACTGCTTCAATTCTTGCTACCGGAGCAAAAGTCTCTTCAAAGTCAATTCCTTCTATTTGAGAGTAGCCTTTGCAGACCAATCTAGCTTTGTTTCTGATTACTTCACCAGCTTCATTTAGTTTGTTCTGGAAGACCCACTTGGTTCCAATTACATTCCTGTCTCTAGGTCTGGGAACAAGATCCCAAGTATGATTTTTCTCAATTTGCATCAGTTCATCTTCCATTGCTTTGGTCCAGTTTTCATCATTGCAGGCTTCATTTATTGTTTTAGGTTCAATCTTTGAAATCAGACAACATTCATTCTGATCTTGAGCAATATTCCTTCTAGTTTGTACACCTTTGCTTCTGTCACCTATGATCTGATCTTCAGAGTGATTCAGTCTTACATACCTTGGAATTTTGGGAGTATCCAGCACTGTTGTTTCTTGATCAGCCTCATTCAAATCTAACTCTTCTTCCTGATTTACCGGATCAGGCTGACTCTGTCTCACCGGAGAGGATTGAGGTCCTTGAACACTGTCTTGGTCATCTTCATCAACCTCATAAAATCTTGAGGGCTTCTCAATTCCTTCATCAACCTTCACATTGGTGCTTTCTATCATCTTCCTCAATCTCTTATTGTAACACCGGTATGCTTTGCTTTGAGTGGAGTAGCCCAAGAAAATTCCTTCATCACTTCTAGCATCAAACTTTCCTAGATCTTCATCTCTTTTAATATAACACTTGCTACCAAATACTCTGAAATATTTCACAGTAGGAGTGATGCCAAACCAGAGTTCATAGGGGGTCTTACCGGTGTTGTTTCTGATTTGAACTCGATTGAGAGTGTAGACTGCAGTGCTGATAGCTTCTTTCCAAAACATTTGAGGAACATTTGCTTCCAACATCATTGTCCTAGCAGCTTCCTGGATGGTCCGGTTCTTTCTCTCAACTACTCCATTCTGCTGTGGAGTCTTAGGAGCAGACAACTGTCTCCTTATACCCTGTTTCTCACAAAAGTCAATGAATTCACCAGATGTAAATTCACCACCTCTATCAGACCTTAGACACTTTAATTTCAATCCGGTTTGATTCTCCACCATAGCTTTGAAGATTTTGAACTTCTCAAAAGCTTCTGATTTTTCTTTTAGAAAGGTGACCCACATCATCCGGGAATGATCATCAATTAATAACATGAAATATCTATCACCTTGCAGACTCTTGATTCTTGTCGGACCACATAGATCAGTATGTACTAATTCCAATAATCCGGTAGAAGACTGATCTTTGCTTTTAAAAGAGACTCTACTTTGTTTGCCTAACTGACATTCTTTACACACACTATTTGTAGGTTTTATCAATTTTGGAAGATCTCTCACAGCCTGAGTATTGCTTATTTTGATAATGTTATCAAAATTTACATGACACATTCTTCTATGCCATAACCAACTCTGATCAATTTGAACAAATAAACAACTTTTATTTGAACCAACCAGATGAAAGATGTTACCTCTTGTCTGAGTACCGGATGCAATTTCAGTTCCGGAGCTTGTAAAGATTCTGCATTTTCCATTCTTGAACCGGAGATCATAGCCTTTGTCCACTAACTGACCAACACTGAGAAGATTGTGCTTCAATCCTTCAACATACAGTACATTTCCTATTTTGCTCTTACCATCAAAGGAAATAGTTCCCCTACCTCTGATTCTGCCAGCAGAATTACCAAACTTTACCATTCCTCCTTCATATCTTTCCAAGTCTAAGAACTTATTCTTGTCACCAGTCATATGGTGAGAACATCCACTGTCAATAACCCAATCATCCTTTTCTTCCACTTGAGCAGCCAAGGCTTTTTCAACAACTTTGTGATTGACAGATTCGGAGAGCAAGGAATCTTCTTCCTTGATGGCTATAAACACCCACTCATTTCCAGATTTGCCTCCTGGTTCTGATTCATCATCTGTTACTCCTTCATTGTCATCTTCTTCATGAACATAATAGCAATTCTTTTGAAACCTTTGTCTGTGAGTATTAGATCTTGCAGATCTCTCCGGACATCTTGAGGCAAAATGACCAATCTTATTGCAGTTGAAACACTTAAAGGGTAGTTTTCCTTCATACTTACCGGATCCTCTTGGCAGTCTTTTTGCAATGAGGGCTTCAAGTTGAGCTGTTTCTGCTTCTTCTTCTTCCATATCTCTTCTTGCTTGATCATACCATGACATTTTCCTTGATGAGTTTTCACCCGGATCAAATCTCTGTTTGCCTTTCACATAGGCACTGGCTTTGAAAGCAGATTCAGTCTTGGGAGGATCATCTCCAAACTCGGTCATTTCAAATGCAACTAGTTTGCCAGCCAGTTGTTCTCTTGTGACAGTTGTGTGGGCTCTGAATTCATCAATGGCAGCAACTTTGATTTTGTAGGCAGCAGGAAGGGATCTTAGGATTTTGCAGACAATCTCATTTTCATCTAAAGTTCCACCAGCATTTCTGATTCCACATACCAGCTCATTTACTCTTGGCATAAAGGTAGTGATGTTTTCATCATCTCTCATTTTCAATCTTTCAAATTTCCCTTTCAGACTTTGCAATCTTGCACTTTTGACAAACTCATCTCCTTCATATAGAAGTTCCAGTTTAGTTAGGATCTCATATGCAGTGGGTAGGTCAATGACATTCGAGAGATTTGAGTCATTCAATGCGCTTAGAAGAGCTTCCTTGGTCCGCAGATTGTTTTCAGCTTCTGTGATTTCATTCAGAGTAGTCGGACCACCTTGTGGAGGTACATATGGTTTTGAAATCATACCCAGATATGCTTTTCCCATGCATTCCAAGTGACACTTCATGCGACCTTTCCAGAGAGTGAAGTTGGTTCCATCGAACTTCGGACTATCCTTCTTGTATGACGACATCCCGGATCTCCTCAAGCGGTTAAGCTCTTGTCAGAGGAACTTTGCTCTGATACCAATTGTTGGATCTAGGGCATACAACTGAGAGGGGGGGGGTGAATCAGTTGTATAAAACTTCTTGTCTTTCAAACACTTAACTCACTGTTGTTAGTTAGCAGCATATCAAATAATCATCCATGGAAGCATAATACATAAACACAAGAGCAGATAAGCATCAACACATTGAACACCAAGATTTTGACGTGGAAAACCCGGTTAAGGGAAAAACCACGGGGTGATTAACCCAAGAATTATTCTCTGTTAGAAGAATAAAAGAAAAATGAATGGCACATGCCAATAAGGGCTCACTGCCCGAGCACACTGCTCACAAAGAGGCCCACTGCCTACAAGGAGACACACTGTCTACAAAGTGATGAAAATCACAGTCTTGAACTGGAGAATGACATCTCTACCATGTCCGGATCAGTTCCAATTAAGCCCAACAATCTCTGCTCTGCTTTTCGCATGTTTCCTCGCTATACCATGCTCATCCTCACACCCCTCACTGAAATGAATTCACAAATCATTATTTATACAAGACATCGACTTAGGAACAAGCATCTAAGTCGGAAAACAACCATAGGAGTATCCGCAAGATGAATAACACATCCGGTCGGCCATTACAAGAACATTCGCAGGATGAACATCTCATCTGGTCGGCTACACAAAGCAAGAACTTCATCCGGAAGAATAACTTCAATTCCGGGCTCTACCATCAATGCGGACCAACAACAAAACCTAAACATGATCCAAGAACCTTCACAAGCCTGTCTGAATGTCCGGATACATCCGCACTTCCTCTGCTTACTAGGATCTCTTGTCTTCCTCATCCGGAACTTCAAGAACACAGTCTGTCGCCACTGTCATAATGCAAGAGGTACTTCCGGACCTCCAAATCATACACAAATTAGGATGATACATCACAAGGACATCCCAAACACTCCTTCCAATCCGCAGATTAGGATAATACAATTCCGGACCTCACCGGACCTTTTTGTGATCCTCTGTCACCTCCGGATACTTGCCGGACCCGGTTCTATACCGGCAGCCACAACTCCTTCAGATCTTCATGCGGACCTCTGAAATCTTAACTGTAGCATCTCAAGACTCATATCTACTAACCCTTTAATCCACATCCTCCGGTTCTCATCCTATACAGTACATTTACCTTCTTCTCATCACTGTTCTTCACTGTTCCTGACTGAGACTAATTTTCTCAATATCCTCAGCACACAGCTCATCAAATCCTTCTTGTCAATGCAATATGAGTATGTTGACATCAATGACAACACTGGATAACCTCATACTTGCAACAATCCTTCCTTTGGGCAAATGAACAAGATCCCAGGTATCACAAGAGTCTAATGCCATCATCACCTCCTGCATGGCTAGTTTCCAAAACTCACTATCATTTGCAAGAATAACTTCCCTGTAGGATCTAGAATTATCGTCAGTACTTAATAAAGAAAATACACAATATAAAAATTTGGTGAGCTAAACTTGGCAACTGGATTCCATTGTCTTGTAGATCTTCTTAAGGGTGAAGTGAGAGATTCTTCCTCATGTTCTTCTGTATTCTCAACTTCTTCTATGATAACATAGTCTTCTTCATTAGAACTTTCACTTGAACCTTTTTCTTCTTATCCATCCTCAAGTCCATCATTCTATTCTTTTTGATGTGTATATTCTTGTTGTAAATCAAAATGCACTATCTTTTTCCTTTCTTTCTCTTCTGGATGTACATTATCAAAAATAGCTCTAAGTTCTTTGAAAATCACATCTCTAGAACAGACAGTTTTTTTGGTTACAAGATTCCAAAGATTATAACATTTAACATTCTTGGCATATCCAATGAAGATGCATTTATGTGCTTTTGGATCCAACTTAGAACACTTTTCTTTAGGCACATAAACAAAAGCCTCATAGCCAAAAACCCTTAAATGTGAAACAAAAGGTTTCTTACCTGTCCACACTTCATAAGGAGTAGAGTCAAGAGCCTTTCAAGGAGACCCGTTTACCAAGTAACAAGTGGTTCTCATATCTTTTGACCAAAAGCATTTATCCAACTATGCATTGCTCAACATACTTTTGGCTCATTCCATAAGTGTTTAGTTCATCCTTTCTGCAACACCAATCTGTTGTGGTGTATATGGAGATGTCTTTTGTCTAATTATACCTGCATGCTTGTAAAACTCATCAAATTCCTTAGAGCAATATTCCCCTCCATTGTTAGATCTTAAAACTTTTATTTTCAATCTACTGACTTTAAAATCTATAAACTTTGTGAAAACTTCAGATTTATGCTTCATAAATTAAATCCATGTAAATATGGATACATCATCAATGAAGGTAACAAAATATCATGACTTTCCAATTGAATCATTATCCACAAGACCAAACACATCCATATGAATAATTTCTAATTTTTCCTTTGCCGTATTACTTCTTAGAGGAAAATATTTTCTATTTTGTTTACCAAACACACACTACTCATAGAAATCAATGTGCTCATTAAAATAAGAGAAATCGTCCAACAAATTTTTATTGATAATAGTTTTTAAAATATTTTTACTTGTGACCCAACATATAGTGCCACAATATACATGTATTTTCAAATTGTTTTGTCACATAGGTGGATGTGCAAATAGTAGTGGCATCTAGCCTAAACATAGTTCCCTTCCTTATTCCCCTTACAACCACCAAGCTTCCTCTCACCAATCTGTAACCATGCTTGCTAAATGTTACATGCATTCCTAAATCATTCAACTTTGAAACAAAAACAAGATTTCTAGCTAATCTAGGAATATACAAAATACTAGAGAGGTCTTTAATCCTCCCATCATTGAAACACAACAATACCTTTCCCCATCCAACTATCGGATATGTAGTGTTGTCCCCAAGGTAGACATTACCTCCATCATATTCTTCATAGGTGGAGAATCACTCCTTTTCAGGAGTCATATGATAAGAGCATCTTGAGTCAACCAACCAATGTTCACTAGATACAACATTACAAGTAGAAAGTAAAACCTCATCACCTACATCGGAAGAATTTTTGGTAGAGGAATCCTACTATTTATTGTTGTTTCTGCATTCCTTCTTCACATGTCCCATTTTGTTGGCAAGAGACACTATATGGATTCAAGATTGTTGTCATAGATGGCAACAAAGTTCATCCCACACATCCGCAAGACATGGTGTGTCTCTACCGGAAGTCAGAATGAAGATTGTTGTGGTCCGGTAAACAAGAACAGAGCATGTGGCAAGGTCCGACAGACTGGTCCGGATCTCTCAGAGGAAGTATCTTGGTGAAGTGTGGATTTGGAGAAGTCAAGAGGACTACCTTGAGTGGTATATTCCAAGGATTTAGCCTCCGGAGACAGATGAGGAAAAAGATATGAATAGTTGAGTACCAGATTCCTGAGTGACAGTGTGAACAGAGGAAGAACTGACTGACAGAATATCAGACTACTTTCCGGATGTGTTACTGATTGTGGTAAAGGTTATGAAGGCATGAAACATGTTTGGCTGACATGATTAATGATTTTTACAAGCATATACTTGATCTGCATTACTTGATGTGCAAGGATTCAGCCGACAGATCAGAATTAGTGAAGAGATTGACTATTCTGGGTGCCGATTAGAAAGGTGATGAAATCACTTGTGCGGATATATATACAAGATGGATTTAGTTGTGAGAGTCATTGTTGTTGGACACATGCGAATAATAGTAGAACAGCAGAGCAGAAGTAGTAAGGAAGGTCCGGTATGTGAAAGGAAAGCAGCATAAGGGAAGAGGAAAGATGAAGTGCAACAGATCAGTGTACTGAGCCTAACTGGAACTGAACCTCAGCATATGTAGATGCTCCCAATTAGTTCAAGTATTGTATAACACCCCTCTGTAGACAGTGTGTCTCTTTGTAGGCAGTGTACCTCCTTGTGAGCAGTGTGCTCGGGCAGTGAGCCCTAATTGGCAAGTGCCATTTTGTTTTTCTATTCTTCTAACAGAGAATACAATCTTGGGTTAATCACCCCATGGTTTTCTCCCTTAACAGGGTTTCCACGTCAAAAATATTGTGTCATGTGTACTTCCATTTTCATGGTTATGTTTGCTTGTTTGAATTAATGCTGCATTG
Organism: Cunninghamia lanceolata; assembly: GCA_027924645.1. NCBI lineage: Eukaryota > Viridiplantae > Streptophyta > Pinopsida > Cupressales > Cupressaceae > Cunninghamia > Cunninghamia lanceolata. Next base: position 4,389,225 of record BSBN01001135.1, on the reverse strand, counting down.
ATTAATAAGAAAGTTCAAAAGAAGAATTAATTAGGATAACTGATTCACCCCCCCTCTCAATTATCAATAATTGGTATTAGAGCCAAGTTCCTCCTAACAGAGTCTAACAGCTTGAGGAAGATCTGGGAATCCAAATGGATGCATATGGCTTAAGGGAGCAACTCAAGACTGCCCTTGATGATCTTGAACAGTCAAACTCTAAAGTCAATGAATTGAAGGAAAGACTCAAGCAGGCTGATGAATTCATGAGAGAACTAAAAGACAAATTAAGTCTCTCTATGAAAAAGATAAAGGAGCTACTTCAGCAATTGGCAAGACAAGGTGAAGCAAATGATGCAAATGAAGAGTTGAATGAGAAAACTAAGTTATGTGAAAAGTTATCAAAAGAAGTCATTATGGTAAGACATGAAATGGAATCAGGAGTTATGAAGTTTACCCAAGAAATTGAAGAGAAAAGAAAAACTGAAGACAATCTAAGACAATCTCTCAAGGAGAAATAAGAAGATTGCCACCAGATGGACAGAATTATCAGACATCTTGAATCTGATCTTGAAGATGCTAAAAATAATGAAGAAAAACTTGAGGATCAAATTGTCTCTCTCAAAAGGGATCTTCAAACAACAAATGAATATAAAGAGAAATTCAAGATAAGTTCTGCTCAACTTGAAATTCTTCTTGACAGTCAAAAGAAGGCAGATGACAGGTGTGGTTTGGGATATGAGAGAGGAGAAAGCTCCGGATCCGGTCAGAGGAATTTTGGATCAGAAAATCCAAGGGACAGGCCTAGAAGACCTCTGGTAAGACAGCCTAATGCTCAAAGATATCCATCCTTCAATGGATACTGCCACAACTGCAATAACTTTGGTCACAAAGCTAATCAGTGCAGAAAGAGAATGACTTAGACTAACTCATCCTTCTTCGGACAGTGTTTTAACTGCAAAAGGTATGGTCACTGTGTATGAGGAAAAATTGATTTAATCTAAACTAATAAAACCAAAAACTAATCACATAAAGCGAACCAATCTAAGTAAAAGCCATTATCATAAAATCAAAGATAAAATGAAAGCTCTTACCAAAACCTGTATTGTTCCCTTTTGGAGAAGTGTGGATTGCTCAATCAAGTTGCGAAACCATAGTTGCAACAAGCAAGTAGTGTGCTCAATGTGCTCAAAGATCAATGTTAAGAGATCGTAAAGTTGCTCAATCGACGCGTTTTGTATGCTCCAACCTCTGTTAAGTATGCCTGAGAATATGATCGAAGAGAGAGAGACTTAATGAAGGAGATGAGGGGGGTTTATATAGATTTCAACGAGGATCGATCAACGGTCCAGATAATTTAGAAGAATCAACGGAGGAGAACAGTTGAGGAACGTGCAACAAATGAGAAGAAGACATGTGTCTTGCTTTCTTTCACATGAGAGGAGTTATCAAGAATAGAAGAATGAGTTAAAGCAATTAACATAATGTAATGATCAGTTAAGTGATTTAAAACAAGAAGAAGAGATTTGCATGAGAATTAGAAGATATTTTGCTTTATTAAATATAGAAAGCTTGAGTTATATTAGAGATAACTCAATTTAGAAGAAAAAGCAATTTAAATAAATAATTGATTTATTTAAATTTAGAGGAGATATTTTAGAAGAAATAATTAAATAATTGAAATTATTTAATTTAGAAGATTTGAAAGCAAATTAAATAAATAAATTTATTTAATTGTTGTGCATGATTTTGGAAGAACAATTTTGATGTAATTAAATAATTTAAGAATTATTTAATTTTAGATAAGAGGGAATTTGTTGAATTAATTAAATAATTGATTTATTTAATTAATGTGGATTTGATTTTTAGAAAAAGGATAATTAAATAATTAAATAATTAAAATTATTTAATTGTAGAAGAATATAGAGGAATTTGATTTAATTAATTAAATAAAGAGGATTTATTTAATTAATGTCGAAAGTATGTGATTTAGAAGAATTTGGTGAAATTAATTAAATAATTAGATTATTTAATTAATGTGTGAAATGCAGGTGATTTGACATATTAGAAATGCAAGTGATTTGACGACACGGTTATTTTATAGTGTCTACAGTCACAAATCTCATGAATGCAGAAATATGCAAATGAACAAATCATTCAATGGTAGATGCTTTGCATGCAATAGAATAGGTCATATGGCTAATCAATGCAGATCAAGAGGATATCAGTCAAATATGCAAAGAAATGTTGTTTTCCAAATCTATAATAGATCCGGTCATAGTGCAAAATTCTGTAGAAGGAAGAATCAAGACAAAAGAGGTTCGGTATATCCTAATCACAATCAAGATAAGGGTAAACAAAAGGTGAATGCGGATGAAGTTAAAAGAGAGATGAACAAGATTTGGGTGAAGAAGAGTACAGAGAATGTAGAGGATGGATCCGCACCAGACTCTGGTGCTGATATTCCTTCCAGAAATTAAAAAGTGAGCTCTGGCTTAGGGGGAGACACAAAGAAAACCTTGTTCCCCCAGCTAGTCAAGTGGTGCCGGAATTGGCATAAGAAGAGGATGTGGATTAAAGGGTTTGTAGATATGAGTCTTAAAATGATCCAGTTAAGATTTCAGAGGTCCACATGAAGATATGAAGAAGTTGTGATCGATCAAGTAGAACCGGTTCTAGGAGATGCTCCGGAGTGACAGATTGCCACTAAAAGGTCTGGTGAGATCTGGAAGTGCATTGTCCTATTCTGCAGACTGGTCAGAGTTTTTGGGATGTCCTTGTGATGTGTCATCTTGATTTGTTCATGGTTTGGAAGATCCGCATGATGTTCATAAGATCAGGACAGATCCGGTTCTTCAAGTCATCCGAATAAGGCAAACTGAAATAATGTAGGTCGAGCATTTATTGCAATCTGATATTAGGGTTTGCGGAGCAATATAAGGGTCTTCTCATTAATCACTTGTTCATTCTACACTCAAGAAGAAATGAAAAGTGGAGCTCTACAACAAAATTCATCAAGTTCATCAAAGATCATTTGCAGAAGTCATTTCATCCAGAAATCATCAGGCCAACTCCGTGAAACCAAAAGGTGCGAAAGGTATTTCCCGTTTTCAATATCTCTCTGCAAATCTTTTGAAAGATGGATACTCCAAATATAGTAAAGATTTCTGATAGACCTTGCCCCACATTTAAGAAACATCCATACAAGTCCTTGGAGGTAGATCCCCTAGGAGGCTTTTCCAGTGTTCCACATGGCGTATTGCATACATAAGACATTAGGGTTTACATACATGCGAGTATTGAAGAGTTTGGGGAATTCAAACTAAGAGACCTCTATCACAAACAATTAATAGATGACGCATTTGAGCTTAAACCAGAATATAAGGGCATCTAGGAGAAGCATTTTGATCAGTTGATACATTTCCCCTGCTTTGAAGAAGATGAATGGGTCTGGTATGTATTGAGTAGAGTGCATGATAACTTCCTTTGGCTAAACAGACCTTGCAAGATCACAAAGGAGGCAATTAGGGTAGTAACTAGCTTATACTCATCCAGAGGATTACCTGTCCTCAAATCTGTCAAAAACAACATTGTGACTGAGGCCACCGGATCAAAATTTGATAAGAGGGCAATGACCATTGAAGATATTACTGACTCGGATATCAAGTTTGCTTCTATGATAATAAGATATAAGATATATCACTCCAGTAGGGAGAATTCAGTTTCCAGAACTGTAATTTATACTGCATATGAGATGCTGAGAAAGAATGCAGAATATGATCTCTATGAACTTCTCTTGAGCTAATTAATGGAAAACTTACAGAAGATCAAGAAGGACAAAAAGAACTCCTTTAAATATGGAGGACTGATACTATGTTTGTTCTTCTACTTCATGAATGAGCTTCCCGAATCAAATGGATGGGTATGGGAAAATGACAAACCGATAGCTATCTAGATCAGAGATTACTTGCATGAACTTGGAGATGCTAAGGCAAGAAATACAGCTCTGTGGGGTTACTTCAAGCAATTCCAAAATACAATGCAAATCAGAGAAAGAATCCCCAAATCAGTAGTTGAAAAATACAAGGATACAGTGTGCTTCATGTTAGACACTGATCAATGTCTTATGGAGGTAGTAGAGCCAAGGACAGTCTGGATCATGCCCATGGGGTATGAAGTCAATGAGAAAATTGTTGAATTGCATATTGAACACATGCTGAAACAACCAAAAGATCCAAAGGCAAAAAGGTTTGGCACCTTTGAGGAGCTGAGTGTAAAGATTCATGTGGAACTCAGACAGCCAGAAATCAAGAGAAAGGTGAGAAAAGAAGTAGAAAGTATTGCCCAAGGCCTAGGCATCTCAAAGGAGGCACTTGATGCCAACAGGGAAAAGAGGCAAAAGGCTAAGGAAGAGAAGAAAGAGGCAGAGAAAGGAAGCAAGGAAAGTGCTCTGGTAGAAACCTCAACCCGGACCAGATCATCAAAGAGATCTGCACCTGTCACTACCAAAAGCTCAAGGGCATCTAAGCCGGAAGCACAATCATCTGGCAAAAGAGAAAAGAGAACAAAGACAAAAGCTGCAAGAGCTTAAGTCAATCAAAGGGATGAAGAGGAGACTGAATCTGATGAAGAAATTAGGAAAATGAAGAAACATAAGAAATCATCTAGTGAACACTCTACCGGTAAACGAGAAGAAGAGAAGGAAGAGGAATTTGCTGAAAAACCCACTCTCTCCTTAGATGTTGTAGTGAAAGTAGTCACTATGGATGGAAACCTGCAACCCCTAACAAAATTCTATGATGATTATAATGGAGCAGATAAACAGATTCTGGAGGAAGCCACAGTTTAGTTTTTGAAAACTTACAACAAAGCTTTCATTGAAATTATCTCTCTAATTCCCAAAAGCTTAAAGAAAAGGCTTGAAATGAGGAAGAATAATGCTCGAGAAAAAGACCTCGAGATCCAGGAACAGATAGCAATCTAGCTATTTCCTTCAATAGATCCCAAAATAATGAATATGGTATTCAAAGATTGCAAGGATGAGTTCCGGAGCAAAGCCAGGATGAATCAGCTAATGCTTGGTGAAACTGACAAAGTGGCAAAAGAAATTAAAGAGATCCTCTGAAATGCCTTTAAGAAATTCAACATTCCAGTTATAGAGGACTTGGGTACTGACTCCTCCACCACAAGTGTTACAGAAGAGTTCACTGAGATAATGACAGAAGAAATAATGGACACCGGTATAGAAAAGGTTAAGGACTTAGGATCCTCTATTCCAGAAAAAGAAGTGGCTCATGAACAAACAAATATCTCTCCTCCGGTTTCCCCTGCAGTCTCCGAATCTAAAGAAGAAGAAAGAATACAGGAGAAAGAAGCAGAGGTGAAGGAAAAAGAAGATGACAGTTCTACGAATGTAGAAAAGAAGAAACATCTGTCTCCAGCAAGAGACACTGCAGAATCTGTCAAGGACTTCTTGGCAAAAGAGAGCATGGAGATTGATGAACTAGAATGGCTAAAAGGACCATTTGATTTTGATTCTCTTTCTCTGGTACAAACAATGAAGATAGCCTCATTTGCAAATGCCAAGGCCAATGAGAAACTCCTAAAATCTCATATGGATGACTGTGAGTTGATAGAGGCTACTTCCAGAGTGCTAGAAAAGATCATGCCATCATTTCAGAAGGATCCCACAGCCTCCTCATCCAGTAATCTCAAAACCTTAGTCAGTGGTGTTAGTACACATTTTGATTCTCTAGAAAAATCAGCTAAAGAAAAGGTCCGGAAGGAGTTTTTAGATAAAAGATTCTCAGATGTACAAAGATTAATCACTAATGATAGGAGAAATATGAGTATTGGGGAAAAGAGCTTAGAAAATGCTCTTAAAGATGGCAGAGAAATGTACAAATTTTGTTTATCATGGTCCAAAACAACAGTGGAAATTGAGAAGAAAATGAAAGAATAGGAGGACAAACTGTTAAATCTTTCTCAAAATTTTGATCCACTTATTGCTTCCATAATAAATCAAGAGTGTCAAATGGTTGTAGTCTTGAATGAGATTAAAAATCTTGAAAAAGAGAAGAAAAACAGAATTAGTAGATTGAGTGAGCTTAGAGGGTTAATTGTCCCTAAATTAGAAGCCATGCATGAGGCCATAAAAGAAGCTCAAATCATAGCCCAGACAAATGATCCAACAGATCTTAAGAGGGCAGAAGCTTTTGCATTCCTGTTGAGCAGTCACATTTCAATTTTGGATAGAATGAAGCAAAGTTGGGCTACAGAATTTACTCAATTGAAGACAACTTTTGTAGATATCCTTCAGTTTATGTAAAGTATAGCTTGTACAAATACTTATGCGGCTAAGTATGGAAGTATTTTTGAGACATTTTTGGTGTGCGGACCCTACCCTTTGCCATTGATGTCAAAGGGGTAGTGAGGAGCAGTGAAAAATGAGGAATTCAACTAAGGGGGAGCTCCAGAAAATGTATATAAAGACAGAGCATTAGCCAAGGGGGAGCATAGTGTAAACACTTAGCCATTTTTCACTAAGTGTTGCCATCAATGCCAAAGGGGGAGATTGTTGGCAAGAGACACTATATGGATTCAAGATTGTTGTCATTGATGGCAACAAAGTTCATCCCACACATCCGCAGGACATGGTGTGTCTCTACTGGAAGTCAGGATGAAGATTGTTGTGGTCCGGTAAACAAGAACAGAGCATGTGACAAGGTCTGACAGACTGGTCCGGATCTCTTAGAGGAAGTATATTGGTGAAGTGTGGATTTGGAGAAGTCAAGAGGACTACTTTGAGTGGTATATTCCAAGGATTTAGCCTCTGAAGACAGATGAGAAAAAAGATATGAATAGTTGAGTACCAGATTCCTGAGTGACAGTGTGAACAGAGGAAGAACTGACTGACAGAACATCAGACTACTTTTCGGATATGTTACTGATTGTGGTAAAGGTTATGAAGGCATGAAACATGTTTGATGGACATGATTAATGATTTTTACAAGCATATACTTGATCCACATTACTTGATGTGCAAGGATTCCGCAGACAGATCAGAATTAGTGAAAAGATTGACTATTCCGGGTGCCGACTAGAAAGGTGATGAAATCACTTGTGCGGATATATATACAAGATGGATTTAGTTGTGAGAGTCGTTGTTGTTGGATATGTGTGAATAATAGTAGAACAGCAGAGCAAAAGTAGTAAGGAAGGTCCGGTATGTGAAAGGAAAGCAGCATAAGGGAAGAGGAAAGATGAAGTGCAGCAGATCAGTGTACTGAGCCTAACTGGAACTGAACCTCAGCATATGTAGATGCTCCCAATCAATTCAAGTATTGTATAACACCCCTCTGTAGATAGTGTGTCTCTTTGTAGGCAGTGTGCCTCCTTGTGAGCAGTGTGCTCGGGCAGTGAGCCCTAATTGACAAGTGCCATTTTGTTTTTCTATTCTTCTAACAGAGAATACAATCTTGGGTTAATCACCCCATGGTTTTCTCCCTTAACAGGGTTTCCACGTCAAAAATATTGTGTCATGTGTACTTCCATTTTCATGGTTATGTTTGCTTGTTTGAATTAATGCTGCATTGATTAATAAGAAAGTTCAAAAGAAGAATTAATTAGGATAACTGATTCACCCCCCCTCTCAGTTATCAACACATTTTACCACAGTTCCAACACTTAACTCTATTCTTCTTTCCAAGAGTTTTAGACGTACCTTTTGATTTGTCCTTAGGCCCTTTATGATCTCCTTTTGGTCCTCTTTCTTTAAACCTTCCCCTAACTTTAAGAGCATCCAATGAGCTCTCCATAGCCTTCTTCCTCATTTCTTGTGACAACAGAGTTGCAACAATAGTATCCATCTTTGGATCTTAGAGGTTAGTAGTGATAGAAAGAATGAAATTCTCCCAAGACTTGGTTAAAGAAAAAAGAAGTATAATACATTTGTCTTCTTCCTTAATCTTAACATCAATAGAGGATAACTGACTCACAAATTAAAAGAATTTAAATTCTCTACAACAGATTCACCTTCCTTTATCTTAAGAGGAAACAACTTTCATTTTAAATACAATTTTTTTACTAGACTCTTGGCTTGATAAATCTCACCCAGCCATTTCCATATGTTAGAGTTGGCTATGATTGGAGCCACCCAGGATCTAGGACTTCATGAAAGCACAAGAGAGATCAAATGAGAGAATAATTCTATTCTATCAATGAATGCAAAAGAGATACAAAGATTGTTATTTCAATGTACATGATATGCCTTGCTTATAAAGACAAGGATGAAATGTAGTATGTTGTAGTCATGTGACAAGTGTCATTATCCTATGACATGTGACAACTATAGGATAAGATGACAACTATCAACAACTAGACACAACTAGACACAAATAGAAACATCTAGTAGACTCACTAAGTCAACTTAACATGTGTGAATTATGTGTGATGTGTGAATATTATTTAACTATTAAATAGTAAAATAATATGAATTATCCACACAAGGGTAAACTAGTTAGGTAATAACCTTGTTCACACCAACACCCCCTCTTAAGTGCAACTTAGGGAGTAGATGACTAAAGAAAGATGCAATGATGGATGATGGGTCTCGGCTACTAGGCCATGTTAGGTACCCATGTACAACAAATCTAAAGTGGAGAAAAGGAGAAAAACTCATGGGAAAAAAACTCCTCTCCAAAGGTGAGAATGCAAGAAACAATGAAAGTGAAAGAAGTAATAGGAGGAGGACTCAACATGACCCCCAAAGGACAACTTCTATCACATATATACAATCAAATACCCCCCATAGGAGAGAAAAGTGAGACTATAGGTCCCCCCCACAAAGAAGTAGCTCCTGCGCCGATACTGAATGCCTGAAGAAGAATGCTAAAGAGAATCCATAGCTTGCAAACAACATTCTTCCCCTTAGGAAGAAATAGGTCCAAAGGATGATGTAGAAGAAACTCCATCTCCAAGAAGAGATATGAGGGAAGAAGTCTCATGATGGATGTCTCTAAAAAATGTTGAAATGTCCACATGTTAGAATTAAAGAATGGCACTATGCAATGAGGTGTGACCAATCCAAAATCTTAGGTAGACTCATGAAGAACAACCTCCAAAGATGAAATAGATGGGATAACAGTTGTGCAATAACTATCATCAAAGAGGAGAGACAACCCCTCAAATGTGTCCTCCAAATCTATAATATGATACTCACAAAACAAGTTTGATATACCTGCAAAGAAAGTATCCCACAAAGCTGTGTCTGAAAGACTGGAATGATCCTACTCTACTGAAGTAGATGAAACCATGTTGATGTTGATCTTTGAAGAAGTAGGAGGTTGAGGTGATGGAAGCTCAACACTAGTCTCATGAACCAAAGTTGGTGAAAGAACACCAAGGTTTAAGTGACCAAACTTCTCAGAAAAATGATTCACACTTGATGCATGAGTGTGAATATCAATCAATGGATCTACATCACCAGAAGAAACAAAATGGGATAATGTATACAAGTGAGATGCATGATCAGCCATCCCAACCGCAATGATATCTCTACTCTAGAAGTCTTGTATGATCACTAAATCAGAGTGAAATCAACTGTCTTGCCTACACCATAATGAGTAATTTGGTAGATGGAAAGGAGATTGGTTGTCAAGGAAGGTACACACAACACATTGTTGAATGTACTCTCACCAACATCAATAGTTCCTTTTCTAGTTGCATGCACATATGTATTGTTACCCATCAAAATAAGTGGTGAAGTACATGACTCAAATGAAGAGAACATCCCTTGTGAAGATGCCATATGATGAGAAGCTCCTTAATCAAGAAGCCACCTATCTGACTATAGACTTGTTGAAGAAAAGAGTGCTTGTCCTTTTCCTTTGTCTATCCCTTTATCAATACGTGTTGTCATTGTCTATGTAGATGATGATGGTGTCAAAGAAGAGGATGTACTATGTGATGATGATAGCATTTTGATATTGTGCTTTTGAATAATGTGAGTCAACTCATCATTTTTCTTCTCATAACACTTATGCTCACCATGTCCTAGTTTCTTACAATATGCACACTTAGGTCTCTCCTTAGATGATTCCTCCTTGGGAGAGGATGAGAACTTAGGTGATTTGGTTGACTCTTTTGCTTGCTCATTGTTATTGAAATCCTTATTTTCTCATTTCTTGCCTTCGCTAGTGGAAGCCTTTTGATCCTTTATACCTTGACTAGAAAGAAGTGCTTGATTTCTATAAGACTTCAATGTGTCCATGTGTACTAACTTATCTTTCTCCCTTGTGAGTGATGTGGCAAACTCATCAAGTGAAGGCATTGTGAAAGCTTTCCCAAGTGTATTCGTAGTAGCATAAAAGGTAGAAACAAAAACTGAATACTCAGGACCGAGTTTGGAAAGGATTGAAAGAATCAATTGAGTGTCCTCTTTCTCAATTCCATATTGTTTGAGCTGCAATATAAGTGATTTTATCTTTGTGAAGAAGTCTTGGATGCTTGCAAATTCGGTTGGATTCAAACCAATTAGTTTATTCTCCAATTTGAAACCTCTCATAGTATGTAGCTTACCAAAGAGATTTTCTAAGGTAGTCCACACTTCATTAGGTGTTTTACAAGATTCAATATGAAAAAGGAGATTAGGAGAGATAGAAAAGAATAGTGCTCCATAGGCTTGATCACATCTATTGTACTACTTTCTCTTTTCTGCAACTGTTGTTGGTTCAATTTCTGTACCCATTGTTACTCTATGAATTTTCAAACTTTTTAAATGAATCTCCATTTTAGTTTTCCACTCATGATAGTTATATGGTGTGAGTAGAGGAAGTTTTTTTGGATCCATAATGGAAGAGTACAAAAAAGAACACAAGTACAACCCCCCTATTACTCAATTAAAGAGATCACCCCTTGAAAAAAGAATGATTGTGGCACTTTATATTTAGTACAATTTACAATTGTCCTCAAGGGACCAAAAAAGGGAAAGCATAAAAATCTATTAAAATAAAGATCCAATAGAGATTACAATCACTCACACTAATTGATCAGAGTAAACAAATCCCTCCAAAACAAGTTTCAGTTCCTTGAGTGTCAAAATGCCCAAGTTATCAATCAAAAGCCAGAACACCAACAAATTGAATAAAATGAAATTGGTGTTTAATCTGATAAAAGTACATAGATGTATTTGAAGAGATTTTTAACACCTTTCTAATGCCGCAAGAATCATGAAAATCAGAGATCGTGGCTAAAAGTTGTGAGCTCGGAAGCAAAAAATAGAGATCTATCTTCAAACTACTATATCTATCACCTGTAGAAAAATATTAGAAAACTATTGACACCACTATGAAGTGCTCTCTGTCAGTTTTCCAATGATATCTCATTTGCCCGATTTCACCTTCGTGGGTAAAAGTTATGAAAAAAAGAAAAAAAAACCCTTTTAGGACTTTGAGGGGCAAAAAAGGCCCTTGGTACTGATGTCACCTAGCAAAATATTCCCTTGGTTGGAATATGCTTTGCCTGGATGGAATATTCCCTTCGTGCTAGAATATTCTTAGTAGAAGGAAAAAACTGCTAGTCTGTGCAAAAAAATGCCCTGGTTTGCGCAGAACTGCCAATTTGCACTAGAAAACCACTCAAATTTTATGAAACCACAATCAAATTTCAAAAAATGCTATTCTAGCCAAAAACCACTTTAGGCTTGTGCGGGGGTGGTTTTTGTTGCTGTCCAGGCTGGTTGATTTTGCTTGCCGACGGGATCTTCGATGAGTTTAGAAAATTTTTGACGTGAATTTTTTACAGCATGACAATACTCACATAGTTGCCTGCCCCACCAGATATTTGAATATTGTCAAGCGAGTGGATGCCACTAATTTGAAAATACCACCGGATGAATCTGTAACCTACCATTGGGAGAAACAAGTGTCGATGAATATGTATATGGCAGACTTTTAAACACGGGTAGGTGATTGGATTGCCACTTGGGATGGTAAACCAACTACTAGGGATGGTAAATAGGATAGTCAACAGATGCTGGTCGATGTTCCTTTTAACCATCATTGGGCTAGTCGATGGATACTGATTTGACTACCAGTCGATGAAATTTTATTTGCTGATGACAATTTATCCGTTGGATGTTTAGATCCTGGCCATCGAAAAAGTTAATTCCCCACTGCTGTGTTATGAAACTCCCATTGGTGGTTTAGATTAAAGACTACTAAAGATTTTGAAGTGCATGTAGGTGGTGAAGAGCATGTGGTGCCCCACGTTGGTCACTGAGTAAAGTCTGTAGGGTACCCTGCGATCTGCAGGGTATGATCTGAAAAAAGAAAATTCATAGACAAAAAAAATTTATACAACAGAAAAAATAAACTAGCAATTAATAAATTTACCCAGACAATTTTTGCCTATGCCCAAATTCTACTGACATAGTCAAACATTCTTCTCTGAGTATATTCTCAAGAATATTCTGCCTACGATTCCATACGACAGGATCGGGTAAATTTTTTTTGCCTTTTGCTACAACTTTGTCTGATTTTGATGAATTAACAGTTGATCTTAGGGTTTTTGGGCCTCCTGAATGTGATGGCAGGGTTAGATTTGACCCAAAGTGCTCTAAAAGATTAGGTACTTGCTGATCTGGCATGCACCTCCCAACTTCAAACCCTCATAGATTTGGCCTCCGATGTCTGATTTGGACAAAACAAAAGATGATCTTGACTATTTTGGACCTCCTGAATGCAATTGTGTGCTTAGATTTTTAGAAATATGCTCCAAAATGAACCTTTAATACAATTCCACAAAGAGGAAACCCTCACAAAGATGGTATTTCTATCAAGTCTTTATGATTCTTCAGTTCATCATTCGATGCAACAGAAGAGCATACTCAACTATCAAGATCCACCATGAATTGCACTCAAGATCTCTCAAAAATGACTATCACAAAGTGATTCTTCCTAGAGTTGTGATACCATGTTAGAGTTGGCTATGATTGGAGCAACCAAGGATCTAGGACTTCATGAAAGCACAAGAGAGATCAAATGAGAGAATAATTCTATTCTATCAATGAATGCAAAAGAGATACAAAGATTGTTATTACAATGTACATGATATTCCTTTCTTATAAAGACAAGGATGAAATGTAGTATGTTGTAGTCATGTGACAAGTGTCATTATCCTATGACATGTGACAACTATAGGATAAGATGACAACTATCAACAATTAGACACAACTAGACACAACTAGAAACATCTAGTAGACTCACTAAGTGTAATGTTAGAAATTGTCCTCCTATATGGTATGGTACAATTTCCCTCGGTTTAGATCCTCACTTTGGGTGACCTCTCAACCTTTTTCTTTCTGACCTTCCTGAAACCCTGATTAACTAAGTCTAGATGAAAAATATTCACTTTTTGACATAACCTTTTGATGGAACCTGAAAAGGGAATTTGAATTATAGGTCCCTAGAACCCCCAAAAAGTAGAGCTGAGTGGAAAATGTGGGCTTGGACTTGGGCAACCGTACCCTAGTCCTCCCCTATTTCCTAGGATTTGAATTTTGGCAGGATGTCGGCTCCCGTCGTATGCCTCAGGATTCTATTTTCAAATTTTTAGTTTTCACGCGATATCAAGACATTATTTCAAAATTTTAATTCCCCTAAAGCTAGATATAAAAAGACATTTGAAAATTATTTTATCATACACAATTCTTATGCAAGCTTGATGACAAAACTCTGCCAAAATTGCCATTGAAGATCAGTGACTTGTTGAAGCTTTCAAAAGTATTTTATATTTGCTATCATGGAGACAATGGATGGAGATTAGGAATCAAGATATTGAGACTATCTTGCTCTTCCTAGGGTTTGTACACCCTTTGTATGATCGGGAGAAGGGTTGAAGCCTCCAACATCGAGCTTGGAGATCCCCTGCAAACATTGCTGATTCACCTTCTTGTTCATGCAAGTCTTCATTTATTTTCATCTCCTTGAGGTGAAGTTGCATGTGTTCATTGATTCAAAGCAAGTTGTTGATCTTCCCTTGATTGAGACATCTAGGGGTTTGATATTTCTGCATACATATTGTTAGGTTTGCACACACTTCTACAAATCTTTATCTCTGGTTATTTTTGAGGTAGAAATACCAAAGACGGGGCTTGATCGAGGCAAGCTCCTATATAGCCACAACATCTTTCTCCTTCTTTTGTAGGTGCAGATTGTATTTTGCAGGTTTCGGTGGAAAGAAGCTACAGAAAGGAGGATATTACGGGTACAGTCACCATAGATTTTTGAGTTTTTAGATTCTAACACTTGTGGGACTAAAGAGCAGGTGCCCTAGTCCAATTGGGGGCAATTTCTGGGATCTGGAAGCCATTTGGGAGTGCCAGATAGCCTATGCAGAAGATTTCTAGTTTTGGGAACTTTTAGGACTAACGAGTAGGTGCCCTAGTCTAGTCAGCCCTCAAAATCAGGGTGCACAGTCTCTGAAACTCTTTCTCTGCATTTCTATGATCATTTTTGCCTGTTTCATTATCAATTTCTGAATATCTCTAATTTAAGGCATAATTAGGGTTTATTTGGTTTATGAGAAAAACACTTAACAAAACCTTAGTTAGGCTCTTTAAATCAGGTACCATGAGCATAAGGGATAGACAAGGAACTCATTTATTGACCCCACACTCATAGTCAACCCTTATCTTGAGCTGTCAAACTCTAATTTTTACGTCATTTGTTGTGTTAGAATCCTGGTTCCACTCTCTGTTTTACGCAATGTGTTGTGTTTGAGTGTTGTTTCTTCAAATGAACCTCATAACACATTTCTCATCAAGTTTCCCTGAAATCAACACGTGTGGATATCTCCTTGTTTCTCCTTTTTAGACTAAGCAAGAAGAAACAAGGGGGGCATATCTCCCTTGATTTCCTCCCTCATCATGTCTCATCACTCAACCCCCTTAGTGTTTTTTGTACTGACTCATTGGTGGTAGTTCCAGGTTGATTTAGTTTTGATTTTTTAACAAGTGTTCCTTTACAGGTTGTGATTCCTGACTTTGTGGTCTTGCTGGATTACAGACTTGGGGGCTCCTTCCTTCTCGGTGACAACACTTCAGCTTCCTCTACAGTATCCTTTTGGGTATCCTTTTCATGATTGATGCATTTACTTTCCTTTAGTTGCATATATACATGTAGTTTCATATGTCCACTAAAGTGGGGGCTAAACGTAACAGCAGAAATTGTCCTCCTGTATGGTATGGTACAATTTTCCTTGGTTTAGCTCCTCGCCCTGGGTGACCTCTCAACCTTTTTCTTTCTGACCTTCCTGAAACCCTAATTGACTAAGTCTAGATGCAAAATATTAACTTTTTGAGGTAACCTTTTGATGGAACTTGTTGGTTCTTTTCCCAACTGGATGCTTCTTCCTAGTTATCCCTACAACGTAGCCATCATTGATCAACAAGATCTCCAGGCCAGGGGCCAACAGTACAGGAGATAGACTCTATAAATATCTCCTCTTCTTCTTTAGGCTCTGCAGAACCAAGGGGGTATTCCCTATTCAACATCTGTAACATATGCCTATGAGGTTGCTTGGATGTTGATACAAAGCAGATAAATCCTCTCTTATGCAAACCAAAACTGTAAAATAAGAGAAAAGGGGCTAGCTTTGGGCCTATGCTTAGTTGTGAATAAGAGGATTTGGTCCTAGAACTACTTCTAAATGTCCTAAAGGTTTGTATTTAAAGTTTGAATTTAGATTTTTGTAATTTGGGTGCAAAACTAGGACCTTGGGTTGCAATCTCAATATAGGATTAGATTGCTGACTATCTCAGGGTTCGGAGTCAATAGACATACACATGTGAATGTACACATAAACTAGGAACAATGACTGGGTTTCAAGAGGATTGTTTAGTATCTGCCTTATAGATACTTGCCAAGACTGAGTATTCAGTTATCTCTGCTTACAAAATCCTCACTGCAATATATTCCTCCCAACACTTAACCTAAAACATTTAATCTACTCCTTGAGTGGAAGTAAAACATCAAGCATTCAATATAGCAAACCCATATTCTAGAACCTTAAACACCCCTTAGCTGTTTAGATCCAAAAGAAGAACACATTCAATTTGGAGACAAATAACAGAACACATGCAATGAAGCATTACTCATTTAAATCAACGTGAAACCAGTAAATTTATGCATAAAACATACAACATGAGATTCATAAACTCACAAGACACCCAAAATAGAGCCACCAACGAAGTTGTATCTAATTACAACACCAAAATTTGTCTAGTTTTCAACTACCTAGAACGAGTGACATAGTTTGCATTTTATAGCAAGACCATGTACTCAGCAAAGTTTACAAAGTAAAACAAAATTCTTGCCAGATACACCGCACCAAAAATGGTGCCCACAACATTAAAAGCACAGGTAAAATAGGAAAGAAAAATAGGTGAGCTCGGGAGATGTGTCACCGCTCACAGATTTTTCTCATAAATCTGGTAGTTAGCTTGTCAACTCCATCGACCATCCTTCTGTAAATAGCCAATAATGGCTCACCTACCCATGGCTTCCTGGAGTGCAGTGGCCTGCAAGCCTTAGAACTTTTCCCATCCAAAAATAGCTGCATATGCACAAGAAAATCCCTCACTGAAGGTTCAAAACACAGCCGTCGACCTTATTCTCCTATCGCTGAGATCAATGGCATCAAAACACACTAAAAAGTCACCCACCAATGACATCGTTCCACGTCAACACCCTATGCATCCATCGCTGACTTTTCCGCCATCCATTTTTCCCTTTTCACCTTTGTATATGCAAAAGCATATACAAACACCATACATACAAGCCACAAACTTCAAATTGTGATGAAGCATATCGCAATTGCCTTGAAGTCCAACTTGTACCTAAACCTTTGCACCTTCACATTGTATATGCGAACATACAATTGCAATATACATCCTGCGGACCTTAAATGACTATGAAGTGCTTTGAAATTCAAATAGGTCCAGTTTGCATCTCTTTACTTGTATATTTCCTTGCATATCACATCATACAAATGCAATATATGTACAACGGACGCCAACCATTTATCCATCGGATTTGAAAAACTTTCAAATCTGAGCCTTGTATCTCCTTTTGTTTGTATATCGCCATCGATGCATATAACCAACATACAATTCACCTTGTATGTTCGCGGGTCCCACCCTTTATATTTCAACCCCTTGCAAATTTCCTTTCATGTGGCGAAAGCACATTTGCCTTGTACATTTTGCTTTGTATGTGAGGCAGACCCCATCAAATGTTTCTCTACCACTTTGTATAATGCCGAACATACAAGACCATTTATACATTACACTGTAGCGAATGCATGTCCACTCCTTTGTATGTAGCCATTGCATGTTCAAACATACAACACAAATATACATGCAAACTTGATATACATTCAGGGAATATTCCTAGAATCTGCGATAGATTCCACAATGTATATGCACCTTTTTTGGATCCAATATGCATTTTGAGGCCTGTCCACATACATTTGCACTTGTACATAAACAAACCTTGCATTTTTTCTTTAGTGCGATGGGGAAAAGGCAGTGAAACACTACACGGGGGCCGGTCAACCTACAAGCACAAAGGCATGAAGATGAAACTTAACAACCGGGAACCCGCCGCAGGAGGTCAACAACAAAATAGAAAAAACAACGCAGAAGGCCTAGGGAAAATAAAATTTAAGGCATCAAGGGTTTGAAAGAACACAAATACAAGCCTGCAGACCCAACTTAAAACCCTAACCCTAGGTGGGCACCACCACCGACTCCAACTGGGGATGTGCAGGTGCAAGGCTGCAATGAGAACCAAACCACTCCGGGATAGACCAGGCAAAATACAAAATGTAAAACACGACCGACTATACAAGGCATGTACAAACTATTTACACCTAATTTACAATGTGCACACAGGATACTCAATTATGAAAAGTAGGTTTTTAGGAACTGATCGTGCACAGGCAATTCCAGTAGCTCACCATCTAGGGCCTGGAGAAAGTAGGAATCTTCTCCATGAGTATTGCTGATCTTATATGGGCCCATCCATAAGGGCTCAAATTTACCATGCTTGCCCTTATCTTGACTTCTTGCACTCCAAACCAGGACTAAGTCATTCATCTGGAACTTCCTTTCTATAGCCCTTTTATCAAACAAACATTTTACCTTCTGTTGTTTCTTGATATTTGTCTTCTGTGCTTCTCTTCTAATTTCATCCAGGGCAACCAGTTGATTTATCCTTTCATTCATTGAATCTTCAATTTCTAAATCATTTTCTTGTATGAACCTATAAACTGGCAAGAGATTATTCATAGGTAACTTAGCTGCCGCACCATATACTAGCTCAAAAGGAGACCTTCTAGTTGCTTTCTTCACTGTTACTCTGTCAGCTCATAATGCCATTTTTAACTTTAAATCCCAAGCCCTTTTGTTCTTGTCTACCATCCTTTTGATGATTTTCATAAGGCTCTTGTTACTTGACTCTGCCTAACCGTTTCCATGTGGGTGATATGGTGATACATATGACAAACTAATCCCATATTTGTTGCAAAAATTAACAAATTCACCAGACCTGAAGCACATAGCATTGTCTGTGACCACTTTGAATAGCACTCCAAATATGATAATAATGTTTTCCAGAATGAAATCTATCACCACTTTGCTCGTAGCTTTCTTAGTTGGAATGGCTTCAATCCATTTAGTAAAATAATTAGTAGCAACCAAAATCCAACTGTGTCCTCCACTTGATTTTTCTAAAATTTCCCCTATAAAGTTGATTCCCCACTGCTGAAATGGAGCCTCCATAGTTATAGTTCTAAGGGGTAATGCACCCTCATACTTTAGTTTCCTTGAAAACCTTTGGAAGGGATCACATTTTCTTACCAAATTTTGTGCATCTGAGAAAAGGGTGGGCCACCAATAGCCTGCTCTAAGAATTTTGTGAGCTATGGTTTTAGCAGTGTAATGTCCACCACACACTCCTTTGTGCATATCATGTAAAATATCAGTAGATTGATTTTCATCTACACATCTAAGTAGCACGCCATCAGGACTCTTCCAATACAATTCTCCTCGAAGAATAATGTATTTGATAGCACGTAGTTTTAAAGTCCTCTTCTGACTATCACTGAGATGGGAAGGACAATTCAAATTCTGCAAATAATACACAATGTCTTTGTACCATTCAGATTCTAACATATTTACAACCTCATTATGTACTACATTTACTTGGCATGCCTCTAGATTTGATTATGTCATCATTTAGCTAAACCTTGTCCCCTTACCAATTTGGTGATTTGTATTTCAATGTTGAACTCTTGCAACTTATTTATCCACCTGCATCTTCTTCCGGTTACCTCCTGCTGAGTAAAAATATCTTTAACTACTGCATGGGGCACATATGCAACTATCTGAGAGCCTACCAAATATGGCCTGAAGCTCTTGACTGCTCTAACTAATGCATATGCCTGCTTCTCCATAATATCATATTTCAACTCAGCTGCCTACAATGACATGCTAAAGAAGGCAATGGGCTGCTCAAAACCATCTTCATTTTTCTGTAGTAAACATGTAGCAATAGTATGGAAAGAAGCAAATGAGAACAACTAAAATGGCTTAGAAAAATCAGGAGATTTTAGCATAGGGGCCATCTTTATAGCCTCTTTGATGCTCTGAAATGACTTAGTTGCTTCACCTTCCCATTTGACAGTTGCACCCTTCTTCAACATTTTAGAGATATCTTTTGTAGTTTCTACAAAGTTAGGAACAAATCTTCTAACAAAATTAATTTGTCCAAAGAAGGATTGAATACCTTTCACAGTTATAGGGATCTGAATTCTATCAATTGCAGCCACCCTTTCAGGATCAATCTTAACTCCATCTTTGGAAACAATGTGTCCCAATAATTTTCCTTCCACTACCCCAAAAGCACATTTCTTTGGGTTAAGAGAAATGCCATATTCTAATGCTCTAATAAAAATTTGTTCAAGATGCATGCAATGCTGCTCCTCCTTTTTTGAATAGGCAGTTAAATCATCTTGATACACAGCTAGAATTGAGTCAATCAATCCTGCAAAAGCAACATCCATAGCTCTTTGAAATGTAGCACCTGCATTTGTTAGTCCAAATGACATTCTAACATACACATATGTCCCCCATGGAGTGGTGAAGGTAGTTTTGTATTGTTTAGATTCTTTTACCTTCACCTGATTGTATCCTGAGAATCCATCTATCATAGATAAAAGCTCACAACCAGTCACCTTTTGCAGCATAGCCTCCATGTTGGGTAGTGGATATTTGTCCTTCAAAGAAGATACATTTAAATTTATGAAATCAACACAAAGTCTTATGTCACCATTTTTCTTTCTAACAGGGACAAGGTTGCACACTCAAGTTGAGTGTCTGATAGGCATAATTATTCCAGCCTCCCTAAGTTTCATGAGTTCTTCTTGCATCTTTGGAGCCAGAGTTGGGTTGATAGGTCTTTGCTTTTGCCTAAATGGTTTAGCTTCAAGCTTCAAAGGAATTTCATGCTGGAATAGGTCTTCTCTATAAGCTTTCAGGTCCTCATATGACCATGTAAAAACATGTTTATATTTCTTCAATAATGCTATCAACACGTTCCTGATGTGTGGCTTGAGCTGTTTGCCAATATATACCTTTTTGGGGGCATGAGATGTCCCCAAGTTTATCTCCTCCAAGTCATCCTTGTTTGTGGGAGATGCCTTTGAAATAAATTGGTCCCTATTGTCAAATCCTCTTTCCAAAGCAACTAACCCTCTGGGGATTTTATTTGTCTTGAGTTGAATTATCTCCTTCTCCAAAAGAGTTTCTTTTCCATCCACAACCTCTACAAAATTCTGAAAATCAATCTCTTGGTTCTCATATTCATCTATGCAGTGCAGGAACCTCAACAAATCTTTATCATCATCAAATACTTGCCAACTGCATATATTTTCTGGTACTGAAGGTCTAATTTTAACCTCAACATTTGTAACATCAGATAGAGTAATATCATCTGGCCTTATGGCCACATTAGCTAAAAAATCTGCCATGACATTTTTTGATCTTTCTATCCAGTTTATTGAAAATGCATCAAACAATTCAATTGTATCCCAGACAACATGCTTATACTGTTTTAACCTTTTATTTTTTGAAGCATACTTATCTCTAACCTGGGAAACAATTAACTCTGAATCTCCAAATACTTTTATCATTTTAATTCCATGCTTCAGAGCAACATTCAATCCTAGTAACAGAGCTTCATATTCTGCAATATTATTCATACAGGCAAACTTTAACAAGAAAGAGAACTTTAGATGCTTACCAGCTGGAGACAAAAATACAACTCCAGCACCAAATCCTTCCTTTGAGCAAGCTCCATCAAAATACATGGTCCAGAGACCCTGTTGGTCAAGTTCTTGAATGCAAATATCTTTCTCCCTGTTTCCTTGATCATCTGAGACAACTTTGAAGTTTTCACAGTCAATATCCACAAAAATAAACATATTCCTCTGAATCTTGATCCTCCACTGTTTCTGATGACCTTTCTTCTCTAACCAGTTTGACGTCTTTACCATTCATTGGGATCATGGCATATGATAGATCTAGTTGCATACTTCCACCAATCAATGCTGCATGACATTTTTTGATCTTTCTATCCAGTTTATTGAAAATGCATCAAACAATTCAATTGTATCCCAGACAACATGCTTATATTGTTTTAACCTTTTACTTTTTGAAGCATACTTATCTCTAACCTGGGAAACAATTAACTCTGAATCTCCAAATACTTTTATCATTTTAATTCCATGCTTCAGAGCAACATTCAATCCTAGTAACAGAGCTTCATATTCTGCAATATTATTCATACAGGCAAACTTTAACAAGAAAGAGAACTTTACAAGCTTACCAGCTAGAGACAAAAATACAACTCCAGCACCAAATCCTTCCTTTGAGCAAGCTCCATCAAAATACATGGTCCAGAGACCCTGTTGGTCAAGTTCTTGAATGCAAATATCTTTCTCCCTGTTTCCTTGATCATCTGAGACAACTTTGAAGTTTTCACAGTCAGTATCCACAAAATAAACATATTCCTCTGAATCTTGATCCTCCACTGTTTCTGATGACCTTTCTTCTCTAACCAGTTTGACGTCTTTACCATTCATTGGGATCATGGCATATGATAGATCTAGTTGCATACTTCCACCAATCAATGCTGCATGACATTTTTTGATCTTTCTATCCAGTTTATTGAAAATGCATCAAACAATTCAATTGTATCCCAGACAACATGCTTATACTGTTTTAACCTTTTATTTTTTGAAGCATACTTATCTCTAACCTGGGAAACAATTAACTCTGAATCTCCAAATACTTTTATCATTTTAATTCCATGCTTCAGAGCAACATTCAATCCTAGTAACAAAGCTTCATATTCTGCAATATTATACATACAGGCAAACTTTAACAAGAAAGAGAACTTTAGAAGCTTACCAGTTGGAGACAAAAATACAACTCTAGCACCGAATCCTTCCTTTGAGCAAGATCCATCAAAATACATGGTCCAGAGACCCTGTTGGTCAAGTTCTTGAATGCAAATATCTTTCTCCCTGTTTCCTTGATCATCTGAGACAACTTTGAAGTTTTCACAGTCAGTATCCACAAAATAAACATATTCCTCTGAATCTTGATCCTCCACTGTTTCTGATGACCTTTCTTCTCTAACCAGTTTGACGTCTTTACCATTCATTAGGATCATGGCATATGATAGATCTAGTTGCATACTTCCACCAATCAATGCTGCATGACATTTTTTGATCTTTCTATCCAGTTTATTGAAAATG
Source organism: Cunninghamia lanceolata (assembly GCA_027924645.1). Classification (NCBI taxonomy): domain Eukaryota; kingdom Viridiplantae; phylum Streptophyta; class Pinopsida; order Cupressales; family Cupressaceae; genus Cunninghamia; species Cunninghamia lanceolata. Next base: position 4,366,365 of record BSBN01001135.1, on the reverse strand, counting down.
CATCAAACAATTCAATTGTATCCCAGACAACATGCTTATACTGTTTTAACCTTTTATTTTTTGAAGCATACTTATCTCTAACCTGGGAAACAATTAACTCTGAATCTCCAAATACTTTTATCATTTTAATTCCATGCTTCAGAGCAACATTCAATCCTAGTAACAGAGCTTCATATTCTGCAATATTATTCATACAGGCAAACTTTAACAAGAAAGAGAACTTTAGAAGCTTACCAGCTGGAGACAAAAATACAACTCCAGCACCAAATCCTTCCTTTGAGCAAGCTCCATCAAAATACATGGTCCAGAGACCCTGTTGGTCAAGTTCTTGAATGCAAATATCTTTCTCCCTATTTCCTTGATCATCTGAGACAACTTTGAAGTTTTCACAGTCAGTATCCACAAAATAAACATATTCCTCTGAATCTTGATCCTCCACTATTTCTGATGACCTTTCTTCTCTAACCAGTTTGACATCTTTACAATTCATTGGGATCATGGCATATGATAGATCTAGTTGCATACTTCCACCAATCAATGCTGCATGACATTTTTTGATCTTTCTATCCAGTTTATTGAAAATGCATCAAACAATTCAATTGTATCCCAAACAACATGCTTATACTGTTTTAACCTTTTACTTTTTGAAGCATACTTATCTCTAACCTGGGAAACAATTAACTCTGAATCTCCAAATACTTTTATCATTTTAATTCCATGCTTCAGAGCAACATTCAATCCTAGTAACAGAGCTTCATATTCTGCAATATTATTCATACAGGCAAACTTTAACAAGAAAGAGAACTTTAGAAGCTTACCAGCTGGAGACAAAAATACAACTCCAGCACCAAATCCTTCCTTTGAGCAAGCTCCATCAAAATACATGGTCCAGAGACCCTGTTGGTCAAGTTCTTGAATGCAAATATCTTTCTCCCTATTTCCTTGATCATCTGAGACAACTTTGAAGTTTTCACAGTCAGTATCCACAAAATAAACATATTCCTCTGAATCTTGATCCTCCACTATTTCTGATGACCTTTCTTCTCTAACCAGTTTGACGTCTTTACCATTCATTGGGATCATGGCATATGATAGATCTAGTTGCATACTTCCACCAATCAATGCTGCATGACATTTTTTGATCTTTCTATCCAATTTATTGAAAATGCATCAAACAATTCAATTGTATCCCAGACAACATGCTTATACTGTTTTAACCTTTTATTTTTTGAAGTATACTTATCTCTAACCTGGGAAACAATTAACTCTGAATCTCCAAATACTTTTATCATTTTAATTCTGTGCTTCAGAGCAACATTCAATCCTAGTAACAGAACTTCATATTCTGCAATATTACTCATACAGGCAAACTTTAACAAGAAAGAGAACTTTAGAAGCTTACCAGTTGGAGACAAAAATACAACTCCAGCACCGAATCCTTCCTTTGAGCAAGCTCCATCAAAATACATGGTCCAGAGACCCTGTTGGTCAAGTTCTTGAATGCAAATATCTTTCTCCCTGTTTCCTTGATCATCTGAGACAACTTTGAAGTTTTCACAGTCAGTATCCACAAAATAAACATATTCCTCTGAATCTTGATCCTCCACTATTTCTGATGACCTTTCTTCTCTAACCAGTTTGACGTCTTTACCATTCATTGGGATCATGGCATATGATAGATCTAGTTGCATACTTCCACCAATCAATGCTGCATGACATTTTTTGATCTTTCTATCCAGTTTATTGAAAATGCATCAAACAATTCAATTGTATCCCAGACAACATGCTTATACTGTTTTAAGCTTTTATTTTTTGAAGCATACTTATCTCTAACCTGGGAAACAATTAACTCTGAATCTCCAAATACTTTTATCATTTTAATTCCATGCTTCAGAGCAACATTCAATCCTAGTAACAGAGCTTCATATTCTGCAATATTATTCATACAGGCAAACTTTAACAAGAAAGAGAACTTTAGAAGCTTACCAGCTAGAGACAAAAATACAACTCCAGCACCAAATCCTTCCTTTGAGCAAGCTCCATCAAAATACATGGTCCAGAGACCCTGTTGGCCAAGTTCTTGAATGCAAATATCTTTCTCCCTGTTTCCTTGATCATCTGAGACAACTTTGAAGTTTTCACAGTCAGTATCCACAAAATAAACATATTTCTCTGAATCTTGATCCTCCACTGTTTCTGATGACCTTTCTTCTCTAACCAGTTTGACATCTTTACCATTCATTGGGATCATGGCATATGATAGATCTAGTTGCATACTTCCACCAATCAATGCTGCATGACATTTTTTGATCTTTCTATCCAGTTTATTGAAAATGCATCAAACAATTCAATTGTATCCCAGACAACATGCTTATACTGTTTTAACCTTTTATTTTTTGAAGCATACTTACCTCTAACCTGGGAAACAATTAACTCTGAATCTCCAAATACTTTTATCATTTTAATTTCATGCTTCAGAGCAACATTCAATCCTAGTAACAGAGCTTCATATTCTGCAATATTATTCATACAGGCAAACTTTAACAAGAAAGAGAACTTTAGAAGCTTACCAGCTGGAGACAAAAATACAACTCCAGCACCAAATCCTTCCTTTGAGCAAGCTCCATCAAAATACACGGTCCAGAGACCCTCTTGGTCAAGTTCTTGAATGCAAATATCTTTCTCCCTATTTCCATGATCATCTGAGACAACTTTGAAGTTTTCACAGTCAGTATCCACAAAATAAACATATTCCTCTGAATCTTGATCCTCCACTGTTTCTGATGACCTTTCTTCTCTAACCAGTTTGACGTCTTTACCATTCATTGGGATCATGGCATATGATAGATCTAGTTGCATACTTCCACCAATCAATGCTGCATGACATTTTTTGATCTTTCTATCCAGTTTATTGAAAATGCATCAAACAATTCAATTGTATCCCAGACAACATGCTTATACTGTTTTAACCTTTTATTTTTTGAAGCATACTTATCTCTAACCTGGGAAACAATTAACTCTGAATCTCCAAATACTTTTATCATTTTAATTCCATGCTTCAGAGCAACATTCAATCCTAGTAACAGAGCTTCATATTCTGCAATATTATTCATACAGGCAAACTTTAACAAGAAAGAGAACTTTAGAAGCTTACCAGTTGGAGACAAAAATACAACTCCAGCACCAAATCCTTCCTTTGAGCAAGCTCCATCAAAATACATGGTCCAGAGACCCTCTTGGTCAAGTTCTAGAATGCAAATATCTTTCTCCCTATTTCCTTGATCATCTGAGACAACTTTGAAGTTTTCACAGTCAGTATCCACAAAATAAACATATTCCTCTGAATCTTGATCCTCCACTGTTTCTGATGACCTTTCTTCTCTAACCAGTTTGACGTCTTTACCATTCATTGGGATCATGGCATATGATAGATCTAGTTGCATACTTCCACCAATCAATGCTGCATGACATTTTTTGATCTTTCTATCCAGTTTATTGAAAATGCATCAAACAATTCAATTGTATCCCAAACAACATGCTTATACTGTTTTAACCTTTTATTTTTTGAAGCATACTTATCTCTAACCTAGGAAACAATTAACTCTGAATCTCTAAATACTTTTATCATTTTAATTCCATGCTTCAGAGCAACATTCAATCCTAGTAACAGAGCTTCATATTCTGCAATATTATTCATACAGGCAAACTTTAACAAGAAAGAGAACTTTAGAAGCTTACCAGCTGGAGACAAAAATACAACTCCAGCACCAAATCCTTCCTTTGAGCAAGCTCCATCAAAATACATGGTCCAGAGACCCTGTTGGTCAAGTTCTTGAATGCAAATATCTTTCTCCCTGTTTCCTTGATCATCTGAGACAACTTTGAAGTTTTCACAGTCAATATCCACAAAAATAAACATATTCCTCTGAATCTTGATCCTCCACTGTTTCTGATGACCTTTCTTCTCTAACCAGTTTGACGTCTTTACCATTCATTGGGATCATGGCATATGATAGATCTAGTTGCATACATCCACCAATCAATGCTGCATGACATTTTTCGATCTTTCTATCTAGTTTATTGAAAATGCATCAAACAATTCAATTGTATCCCAGACAACATGCTTATACTGTTTTAACCTTTTATTTTTTGAAGCATACTTATCTCTAACCTGGGAAACAATTAACTCTGAATCTCCAAATACTTTTATCATTTTAATTCCATGCTTCAGAGCAACATTCAATCCTAGTAACAGAGCTTCATATTCTGCAATATTATTCATACAGGCAAACTTTAACAAGAAAGAGAACTTTAGAAGCTTACCAGTAGGAGACAAAAATACAACTCCAGCACCGAATCCTTCCTTTGAGCAAGCTCCATCAAAATACATGGTCCAGAGACCCTGTTGGTCAAGTTCTTGAATGCAAATATCTTTCTCCCTGTTTCCTTGATCATCTGAGACAACTTTGAAGTTTTCACAGTCACTATCCACAAAATAAACATATTCCTCTGAATCTTGATCCTCAACTGTTTCTGATGACCTTTCTTCTCTAACCAGTTTGACGTCTTTACCATTCATTGGGATCATGGCATATGATAGATCTAGTTGCATACTTCCACCAATCAATGCTGCATGACATTTTTTGATCTTTCTATCCAGTTTATTGAAAATGCATCAAACAATTCAATTGTATCCCAGACAACATGCTTATACTGTTTTAACCTTTTATTTTTTGAAGCATACTTATCTCTAACCTGGGAAACAATTAACTCTGAATCTCCAAATACTTTTATCATTTTAATTCCATGCTTCAGAGCAACATTCAATCCTAGTAACAGAGCTTCATATTCTACAATATTATTCATACAAGCAAACTTTAACAAGAAAGAGAACTTTAGAAGCTTACCAGCTGGAGACAAAAATACAACTCCAGCACCGAATCCTTCCTTTGAGCAAGCTCCATCAAAATACATGGTCCAGAGACCCTGTTGGTCAAGTTTTTGAATACAAATATCTTTCTCCCTATTGCCTTGATCATCTGAGACAACTTTAAAGTTTTCACAGTCAGTATCCACAAAATAAACATATTCCTCTGAATCTTGATCCTCCACTATTTCTGATGACCTTTCTTCTCTGACCAGTTTGACGTCTTTACCATTCATTGGGATCATTGCATATGATAGATCTAGTTGCATACTTCCACCAATCAATGCTGCATGACATTTTTTGATCTTTCTATCCAGTTTATTGAAAATGCATCAAACAATTCAATTGTATCCCAGACAACATGCTTATACTGTTTTAACCTTTTATTTTTTGAAGCATACTTATCTCTAACCTGGGAAACAATTAACTCTGAATCTCCAAATACTTTTATCATTTTAATTCCATGCTTCAGAGCAACATTCAATCCTAGTAACAGAGCTTCATATTCTGCAATATTATTCATACAGGCAAACTTTAACAAGAAAGAGAACTTTAGAAGCTTACTAGTTGGAGACAAAAATACAACTCCAGCACCAAATCCTTCCTTTGAGCAAGCTCCATCAAAATACATGGTCCAGAGACCCTGTTGGTCAAGTTCTTGAATGCAAATATCTTTCTCCCTATTTCCTTGATCATATGAGACAACTTTGAAGTTTTCACAGTCAGTATCCACAAAATAAACATATTCCTCTGAATCTTGATCCTCCACTGTTTCTGATGACCTTTCTTCTCTAACCAGTTTGACGTCTTTACCATTCATTGGGATCATGGCATATGATAGATCTAGTTACATACTTCCACCAATCAATGCTGCATGACATTTTTTGATCTTTCTATCCAGTTTATTGAAAATGCATCAAACAATTCAGATGTATCCTAGACAACATGCTTATACTGTTTTAACCTTTTATTTTTTGAAGCATATTTATCTCTAACCTGGGAAACAATTAACTCTGAATCTCCAAATACTTTTATCATTTTAATTCCATGCTTCAGAGTAACATTCAATCCTAGTAACAGAGCTTCATATTCTGCAATATTATTCATACAGGCAAACTTTAACAAGAAAGAGAACTTTAGAAGCTTACCAGTTGGAGACAAAAATACAACTCCAGCACTGAATCCTTGCTTTGAGCAAGCTCCATCAAAATACATGGTCCAGAGACCCTGTTGGTCAAGTTCTTGAATGCAAATATCTTTCTCCCTGTTTCCTTGATCATTTGAGACAACTTTGAAGTTTTCACAGTCAGTATCCACAAAATAATCATATTTCTCTGAATCTTGATCCTCCACTGTTTCTGATGACCTTTCTTCTCTAACCAGTTTGACGTCTTTACCATTCATTGGGATCATGGCATATGATAGATCTAGTTGCATACTTCCACCAATCAATGCTGCATGACATTTTTTGATCTTTCTATCCAGTTTATTGAAAATGCATCAAACAATTCAATTGTATCCCAGACAACATGCTTATACTGTTTTAACCTTTTATTTTTTGAAGCATACTTATCTCTAACCTGGGAAACAATTAACTCTGAATCTCCAAATACTTTTATCATTTTAATTCCATGCTTCAGAGCAACATTCAATCCTAGTAACAGAGCTTCATATTCTGCAATATTATTCATACAGGCAAACTTTAACAAGAAAGAGAACATTAGAAGCTTACCAGTTGGAGACAAAAATACAACTCCAGCACCAAATCCTTCCTTTGAGCAAGCTCCATCAAAATACATGGTCCAGAGACCCTGTTGGTCAAGTTCTTGAATGCAAATATCTTTCTCCATGTTTCCTTGATATCTGAGACAACTTTGAAGTTTTCACAGTCAGTATCCACAAAATAAACATATTCCTCTGAATCTTGATCCTCCACTGTTTCTGATGACCTTTCTTCTCTAACTAGTTTGACGTCTTTACCATTCATTGGGATCATGGCATATGATAGATCTAGTTGCATACTTCCACCAATCAATGCTGCCCATCTTCTTGATAATAACATACCATACTGTGGCTTTATGTCAACCACTGTTATGTTCATTCTGTATGTTTTTTCTGGATATGCTGCTAGTTTAAAATCCACATCCTTCATGATTCCAATAACTGGTACCTCGCTAGCATCCATTGCATAGCATTTTCCACATGCTTTATCTATCTTCAGTCCAACTTGTTGCATGACAGCCAAAGACATGATATTTGTTGATGCTCCAGAATCAAGCATACAATTCCTGATCACTTTTCCATTGATAACAAGGGAGACATAAAGCAGATCAACCTGTGAAGGGCATTTAGTCATTGTTACCCCTAGATATACTTCAGGAACCTCATCCTCTTCAATACACAAGACCTGTTTCTTACCTTGACCCTCAACATTTTGCTCAGCATGACAAGCTACTCCTGAAATTAAGGACAATGCCTTATTCTTGATTTCTTCAACCTTCATCATTTCCATCAACAGAATAGAGATCTTCATTTGGGATAAAACTTGAGTTATGTCAAAGGGAGCATAATTTTGTATAACAGTTGTAACCTGAGCCGTGGTTTTACTCTCATCCTGAGCTGATCCAGCTTTAATCTTAGTGGCCCTCTGATTGTTATCCAAGACGTAAGAATCCTTATTTTGATCCTCACTTTGGGGAATTTTATTTTCTGGTCCTTGAGAATCATGACCTATTTTTTGCTTAGAGTTCTTTCTATTACCATTCCATTGTGTCTTTTGTGGTTCAGCCTTCTTGTGATTATGTGCTGGTTGATTTACAAAGGTGTTTTCTGGTTGACGTGGGTTGCTTACCTGAGCTTTACCCCTAAGGTTATAATTGCTTTTGACCTGAGCTATTGCTGCGGCTATGAGAGCTCTAATTTCTTCATCAGAAGGTCTCCTCAAGTTATTCAGAAAAATGTGTGAGTCCTGAGCATAAGCATAGTTATCTTCATTATCTTCATCACAGGGAAACTACCGACAAACCTGAGTCCCATAACTCATATTTTCATCTGCATCATTGGAAGAATACTCCCTATTTGTGGACAACATATTTACATTATCATCCTCCATACAATGTGACTCATTGCACTCATGACAGGCAACAACATTATTATACAGAGACTAAGCAATCATACATTGCGACTGTGAGTGAGGCATTTGACATATTATGCACCATGGGGTGTCATCAACAATATTTACAGCCTTCTTCGAAGGGTCAGGAGTTTCCTTAACATTTTGAGCTCTTTGATTGGTGTTACTATGTGGGAGGATGGGTTTACCATTATGCCAGTTAGTGTTATATGGCATATCATGCAATGATGGTCTCTTTTCTTGCCTTTGGTAAACCCGCCTGTCAGGACCTATTCCCTTTTCATTTTTAGCAAGTCTATAACTTAAGTCCTTAACAATAGTTGTCAATTTATCTAATTTATCCTCAGAAGTATATGCATTACCTTGAGTACTTTGAAGCTTATTTGGATTTTGCAGAATCTTCACATTATCCCTTCTGTTTGCCTTACCAGATGCTTTGCTATTATTTTCAATATTTGTTGCAATTCTAAAAGCATCCCTAAGGCTAGTAGGACCCTTATCTCTTAATCCATAGTCTGTTTTGGCATCAAAAGCATTTATGTACAACACCATGCACATTGGTTCATTACGTCTCATGTGAGGTGGCAATTTGTTCAACACTTTAGTGAATCTAGCATTAAAATCTGCAACCTGTTCATTTGACCCCTTAGTGATGCTAGTGAATTCATTTACAAAAAAGCTTGGGTCAGTTTTGTCACCATATTGTTCTTTAAAGATCCTCTTGAAATCATCCCATGATGAGATACTCTAGTTAGGCAGACCTTTATACCATTCTCTAGCTTCATCAACCAAGGACTACATAAACAACTTCATAAACACATCTTCATGTTCAACCTCAAAGTTGTCCATGACATTCTTAAAGGCTTTTAAATGATCCTCACCTGACACAATATTATTTCTTGAAAACTTTGGCACTTGCAGCCTCACATGTTTGTCAATGGGGTTAGGGTAACCAGGAATACCATCAAAGACTAACTGCTTGAATCTGTCTAGCTGCATAGGCTGTCTACCAAACTGATTTGCATTTGAATTCATGTTTGCATTTTAATTTCTCACATTATTTAAAGGTACCCTAACATTGTTTACATTCTGTCTCTGATCATTCTATTGATACTGGATTTCATTTCTATGCTGGTTCCTCAAGACATTTGCATTATCAAGGGTGGGGACTGCATCATGCTGAGCAGTTCTCAGAGCTTACACTTTTTGTCTCATATCATCTCTAGTCTTCACAGCTTGTAAATATTCTAATTCAGCTCTTAAGCTTTTGATCTCTTCAGCGAATTGTTCATCTTTGGGCATAGAAGAGGATGGTCCCTTTCCATATTGGTCATCATCATCATCTCTTAGGGATTCAGTTTCTTCAAATCTATCAGAGGGATCTAAGAAAGGGCATTCCTAAAACACCTCTGATCTCTCTCAAATTAACACCTTGTTGTCTTTCATATACATTCTGGATTTCAGCCTCAGTGTTTGAAAAATAAGGTATTGTCTGCTTTGAAGATCTTGGATTATCTTGGATATTATCATTACTTCTGGGAGAACCCTCTTGACTGGCTTGAACAATCCCTTTTTTCCTATATATCATTTTTTTGGGTAATTCTTTAGACAGAGGATTATGCAGGGATCTTCTCCCTTGCACACAAATTTTTACTTTACCGGTTGGGAGATTGTTTGGAGTCACCACCTACTATTAGGAATTATTTTTTTACCAGGGTTCTTACACAAAGCTTCCCAGTATAGTCACCAAATCTGTTGGTTCTTTTCCAACTAGATGCTTCTTCCCAGTTATCCCTACAAGGTAGCCATCATTGATCAACGGGATCTCTGGGCCAAGGGCCAACAGTACAGGAGATAGACTCTATAAATATCTCCTCTTCTTCTTTAGGCTCTACAGAACCAAGGGGGTATTCCCTATTCAACATCTGTAACATATGCCTATGAGGTTACTTGGATGTTGATACAAAGTAGATAAATCCTCTCTTATGCAGACCAAAACTATAAAAAAAGAGCAAAGGGGCTAGCTTTGGGCCTATGCTTAGTTGTGAATCAGAGGATTTGGTCCTTGAACTACTTCTAAATGTCCTATGGTTTGTATTTAAAGTTTGAATTTAGATTTTTGTATTTTGGGTGCAAAACTAGGACCTTGGGTCACAATCTCAATACATGATCATATTGGTGCCTATCTCAGGGTTTAGAGTCAATAGACATACACATGTGAATGTACACATAAACTGGGAACAATGACTGGGTTTCAAGGGGATTGTTTAGTATCTACCTTACAGATACTTCCCAAGACTAAGTATTCAGTTATCTCTGCTTACAAAATCCTCACTGCAATAGATTCCTCCCAACACTTAACCTAAAACATTTAATCTACTCCTTGAGCGGAAGTAAAAGATCAAGCATTCAATATAGCAAACCCATATTCTAGAACCTTAAACACCCCTTAGCTATTTAGATCCAGAAGAAGAACACATTCAATTTGGAGACAAATAACAGAGCACATGCAATGAAGCATTACTCATTTAAATCAACATGAAACCAGTAAATTTATGCATAAAACATACAACATGAGATTCATAAACTCACAAGACACCCAAAACAAAGCCACCAACGAAGTTGTATCTAATTACAACACCACAATTTGTCCAGTTTTCAACCACCTAGAATGAGTGACACAGTTTGTATTTTATAGCAAGACTATGTACTCAGCAAAATTTACAAGGCAAAACAAAATTCTTGCCAGATACACCGCACCAAAAATGGCCCAAAACATTAAAAGCATAGGAAGAACAGGAAAGAAAAATAGGTGAGCTCGGGAGATGTGCCGCTGCTCGCAGATTTTTCTCATAAATCTAGTAGTTAGCTTGTCAACTCCATCGACCATCCTTCTACAAATAGCCAATAATGGCTCACCTACCCATGGCTTCCTGGAGTGCAGCAACCTACGACCCTTAGAACTTTTCCCACCAAAAAATGGCTGCATATGCATAGGAAAATCCCTCACTGAAGGTTCAAAACACAGCCGTTGACCTTTTTCTCCCATCGCTGAGATCAATGGCGTCAAAACAAGCTAAAAAGTCACCCACTAATGACATTGTGCCACGTCAACACCCTATGCATCCATCGCTGACTTTTCCACCATCCATTTTGTCCTTTTCGCCTTTGTATATGCAAAAGCATATACAAACACCATACATACAAGCCACGGACTTCAAATTGTGATGAAGCATATCGCAATCACCTTGAAGTCCAAATTGTACCTAAACCTTTGCACCTTCACATTGTATATGTGAACATACAATCACAATATACATTCTGCAGACTTCAAATGACTATGAAACACTTTGAAATTCAAATCGGGTCTGGTTTGCATCTCTCTACTTGTATATTTCCTTACATATCGCATCATACAAATGCAATATACGTACAACGGACCCCAACCATTTATCCATCAGATTTGAAAAACTTTCAAATCCGGGCCTTGTATCTCCTTTTGTTTGTATATCACCACCGATGCATATAACCAACATACAATTCGCCTTGTATGTCCGCGGGTCCCACCCTTTATATTTCAGCCCCTTGCAAATTTCCTTTCATGTGGCGAATGCACATTTGCCTTGTACATTTTGCTCTGTATGCGAGATACAAACCCCTTTGTATGTGAGGCAGACCCCACCAAATGTTTCTCTGCTACTTTGTATAATGCCGAATATACAAGACCATTTATACATTACACTATAGCAAATGCATGTCCGCTCCTTTGTATGTAGCCATTGCATGTTCAAACATACAACACAAATATACATGCAAACCTGATATACATTCAGGGAATATTCCTAGAATCTACAACAAATTCCACAATGTATATGCACCTTTTTTGGATCTGATATGCATTTTTAAGCCTGTCCACATACATTTGCACTTGTACATACAAAAACCTAGCATTTTTTCTTTAGTGCGATGGGGAAAAGGCGGTGAAACACTGCACGGGGGCCGGTCAACCTATGAGCACAAAGGCATGAAGATGAAACTTAACAATCAGGAACCCGCCGCAGGAGGGCAACAACAAAATAGAAAAAAACAACGCAGAGGGCCTAGGGAAAATAAAATTTAAGGCATCAAGGGTTTGAAAGAACACAAATATAAGTCTACAAACCCAAAATTAAAACCCTAACCCTAGGTGGGCACCACCAGAACCTGAAAAGGGAATTTGAATTATAGGTCCCTAGGACCCCCAAAAAGCAAATCTGAGTGGAAAATGGGGGCTTCGACTTGGGTAACCGCGCCCTAGTCCTCCTCTGTTTCCTGAGATTTTAAATTTTGGTGGGATGTTGACTCCCACCGTATGCCTTAAGATTCTATTTTCAAATTCTAGCTTTTCACGTGATATTGAGACATTATTTCAAAATTTGAATTCCCCTAAAGCTAGATATAAAAAGACATTTGAAAATCATTTTATCATACACAATTCTTATGTAAGCTTGATGCCAAAACTCTGCCAAAATTGCCATTGGAGATCAGTGACTTGTTGAATCTTTTGAAAGTATTTTATATTTGCTATCATGGAGACAATGGATGGAGATTAGGAATCAAGATCTTGAGACTATCTTGCTCTTCCTAGGGTTTGTACACCCTTTGTATGATCAGGAGAAGGGTTGAATCCTCCAACATTGAGCTTGGAGATCCCACGCAGACATTGCTGATTCACCTTCTTGTTCATGCAAGTCTTCATTTGTTTTCATCTCCTTGAGGTGAAGTTGCATGTGTTCATTAATTCAAAGCAAGTTATTGATCTTCCCTTAATTGAGACATCTAGGGTTTGATATTTCTCCATACACATTGTTAGGTTTGCACACACTTCTACAAATCTTTATCTTTGGCTATTGTTGAGGTAGAAATACCAAAAACAGGGCTTGATCGAGGCAAGCTCCCATATAGCTGCAACATCTTTCTCCTTCTTTTGTAGGTACAGATCGTATCTTATAGGTTCTAGCGGAAAGAAGCTATAGAAAGGAGGATATTGTGGGTATAGTCACCACGGACTTTTGAGTTTTTAGATTCTGACACTTGCAGAACTAAAAAGTGGGCACCCTAGTCCAACTGAGGGCAATTTCCAAGATTTAGAAGCCATTTGGGAATACCAGATAGCCTGTGCAGAAGATCTCCAGTTTAGGGGACTTTTGGGACTATGGAGTGGGTGCCCTAGTCTAGTCAAAATTTAGGTTCACAGTCTTTGAAACTCTTTCTCTGCATTTCTGTGATTAGTTTTGCCTGTTTCATTATCAATTTCTGAATATCTCTGATTTAAGGCATAATTAGGGTTTATTTGGTTTATGAGCAAAACTCTTAACAAAACCTTAGTTCGGCTCTTGAAATCAAATACAACGAGCATAAGGGATAGACAAGAAACTCATAGATTGACCCCTCACTCAATCCTTGTCCTCCCAATGTTTAGTTTGGTGAAATAGTAGTACTTGATCTAGTTGAGACAAAGCTACAATTTTTACCCTAAACACTAAGTCAACTTAACATGTGTGAATATTATTTAACTAATAAATAGTTAAATAATATGAATTATCCACACAAGGGTAAATCGATTAGGTAATAACCTTGTTCACACCAACACCATAAAGCATATGGAGTCTTTTACTTAGAGACATTAAGTAGAACAGTGTTTGCAAGACATAATCAGATTGTGCCCCATTCCTTTTTGTACAATCTATCCCACTCCTCTAGATTGACATCATTGGGTTTCTTTTCTTTTGATGCCACCAACCATTGATCCCTTTCTTCAAGGAGATCCTCCTTTTTTAGCTTCCACAACTTGTAGTTTGTTCCATTAAATTTTTCAATGTCGAACTAAGATGCAGACACAACCATGATTTGAACCACACACACAAATCTACAAAACTAGAACTCCCACTACAACACATAAAACCTTCACACTTCCAACCAGTAGACAAAGTTGGCTAGGCTCTGATACCAAATGTTAGAAATGAAGGAAACCACTGCAATATGGAAATCTGAAATAAACTTGCAAATCATAAATAATATTGTAGAATATCAAATGGAGATGTAAACTAGCATCAAAGAAATTAGAAATACTCAAGAGCCATACACATAACACATGGATTTATGTAGAGAAAACCCTTGCGGGTAAAAACAAACTCCACCAGGAAAAGAGGGCAAATTTGTATTATCTTGAAGAGGACTACAATACATGAAAAATTTTCAATCTTGTATCCAATCTGACACAACCTATGTACCTGCAAACAAACTCATACTCAACCCTTTGTTTCTAGCTTCTGTTAAATAATAAAATTTCAAGCTTGTAGAAGAAGCCAGCAAAACATGGTGTCCAACTTGGGATAAGCAATATTTAATATCTTATAGCTAGCATAAGAAAATCCAAATGCCCCTCCTTGAGATTCCCACTAATAGGCCAAAAATAGGCTCCATTATGCCACTTACACCATCATATGATGCTCCATCATAATAGTCTAATAATAGCTAATTCGTTACAACTATCATAAGCCAAATATAGATTTGGGTGCCCCTATTTTACTTGTAGTAATCCCACATTCAAATGTAAATAGTAACTATTGCTAGTAAATAATTAGTTACTGTTTCTAGTAAATAATTAATTACCATACTAGCTAAAAAAAATTTCCATGTTGATGAATTCCTCATCCCTTATAATTGCATTAATAATTACAATATTATGAGTAAAACTTAATCGGATTTACAAGGTTGATGGTACCTTAATCCGATCAAACCAAAGTAGAGTATATGGCTACTACACATGCCTATAAAGATCTAGTTTGGTTATAGAGATTGTGCTCTAGAGTTGGTATTGATTGTAGGGTGGTTAAGATTGGATGAGATAGTTACAATGCTATTTGTTTGGCTAAGAATCCCATGTACCATGCTCATACCAAGCACATTGATGTACAATATCACTTTTTTGTGAGATGACACTGAAACATAGTAAGGTCATGCTATAAAAGGCTAACACTCTTATGAATAATATAGATTCCGTTACAAGACCAATGATCATGGAAATATTCTCTCAATGCAAGAAGGCCATGGGCCTTGTATCCTGTACTTTATTTATTTCATATTTCTTGTTTATGTAATTGCAATGTAAATGTCAAGTGGGAGAATGTTAGGATAATATGTATCATTCACCTTGCAATCCTAAAGTATTGTTTTAATTGTAGATGATAAATAATGTGTGTTATCTAAGAATCATGGAGAGCGTAAAAGTGGACAGTTCTATGTGTGTGGGGATAATTATTTATTATTACTTTATTCTCCAACATATTATTATAATGGCCTTTATCACAGGAGGTTACAAAAGAAGTCAATTAAGAGTTTTAGGGTTGTAACATCGAAAATTGTCCTCCTATATGGAATGGTACAATTTCCCTTAGTTTAGCTCCTTGCTGTGGGTGAACTCTCAACCTTTTTCTTTCTGACCTTCCCGAAACCTTGATTGGCTAAGTCTAGTTGCAAAATATTCACTTTTTGAGGTAACCTTTTGATAGAACCTGGAAAGAGGATTTGGATTATGGGTCCCTAGGACCCCCAAAATACAGATCTAGTCAGAAAATGGGGGCCTAGACTTGGGCGCCTGTGCCCTAGTCCTGCCCCATTTTTAAAGATTTTGAATTGTTGACCCTTTTTCCTCTATCCAGAGTCAAATAGTTCACCCTGTATTTTTCTTGAAAATCCTTTAGAAATGACCCTACAGGCTTAAATCCTTCAAATATTTATGCTATGCCTTATCAAAAATCCCAAAAATCTTGCCTAAAGAATCTTTGCTGAAAACCCAGAAAAACCCAGAAACCCTGTCTTCAAGTGCTTTCCATTATAGATAAATCTCAATTTTATACTTAGTATTTTGAATATGCATTTTTGAATGTATGTTCGCATGTACATTCGCCAATGTATGTTCGCATATGCAAAGGAAATGTACATCGGTGAGATACAAGGTACTAGATACAAGGGTATATGCAAGAGGTGGAATGCAGGGATGAATGTATGTTCGCATTGTATGTTCAAATGTACAATCACACATACAAAGGAAAAGATACAAGAGAAAGATGCAAAGAAAATATACAAAAGGCAACATACAAAGGCGAAATACAAGGATACACCGGTGAAAAGATACAAGGCAAAAGATACAATGCCTGATGCATATACAAAGGCAAAGACATACAAGGCCGATATACAGAGGTAAGATACAATGTGTGGGGTCCACTTTGTTTACAAGGGCGATTGTATCTTCTATACAAGTCACATTGTATATGTGCATGCAAGAAAAGATACAAAGGGGAGATGCAAAGGATGGGGCCCACCAATTGCATATGCGATTGTATCTTTGAACATACAATTTGCATATACAATGCGATATACATTCCTAAGATGCAAGCCCCAGACCCGAGAGGAATATGCATTCTGGTCGATATGGTACAAATGTTTGAATGCATCTTTTTGTTTGTATGTTCGCATTTGTATGTTGCGATATACAAAGGGGATATGCAAGGTCATATACAAGGGGCAGGTACAAGTTTGAATGCATGTTTGTGTGTAGGGTTTGTATGCATGTTTTCCTTTGTATATTTTGCATTGTATGTTTGTGATATACAAGGCAAAGGTACAAAGGCAATATGCAAGCTAGACTCGACCCAGAAGTCAATTTTGGCAAATACAAAGGTTGAGGTCCGCGGCTTGTATATTGCGTGCATTGTATATTGCGATATACAAAGGAAATATAAAAAGGGAAAACATACAAGGCAGATCCAACTAGGGAATCAAATGCAATGGATGGTCTTTGTGGGGTTCGCGAGTTATATGTATAAGTGCATTGTATATGCCGAAATACAAAGAAGAAGTGATACAAGCCAAACTTGCTGCAAAGTTACAAAATGGTTGATGATCTTTTGAGGTCCGTGCATTGTATGTATATTGGTGATTGTATGTTTGCATATACAATCAGATATACAAAAGTTTTTGCATACGCCGAAATGAAGTGTTTGTATGCAATTTTTCCTTTGTATATTTTGCATTGTATATGTGGTATACAAAGGTCAGATACAATGGTGATATACAAGGCGGACCTGATTTGAAAATCAAATTTAGCATATTCAGTGTTGAGTCTGCAGTTTGCATGTTGAAGTGATTGTATGTTGGCATATACAATTGGATATACAAGGAGAATGTACAAGGATTGTCGGCCGCTCTATTTTTAGTCATTCCGACCACTGATAAGAGGATGCAGTTTTTCAGTGATAGCTACAAAGATTATCTTAGCGACCAATCGGGTGATGACACGTGGCAAGGGCATACATGTAAAAGGTGATGCAAAAGTAAAGGGGCCCGCTCTTGTATGTAGCCATTGTATTGTATATGCAAGGCGACATACAAATGAACATACAAAGGCATTTCAAAGGCCGATTTAGATGCCGAATAAAAGTAGATGCAATGAACATTTCGGCGAGACAATGTGCATCAGTGACTCAGTTTAAAGTCTTCCTATCAGCCCGATATATATGCAAGTTCAAAAGCACATACAAAGCAGTTTGCATATGCAGTGCGATATACAAATGCAGTTTGACTGCAACTTTGACTGCCTGTATCTTCCGTGTCCTGGCAAATTTTGACATGCTTCAAAAGGTAAATATGCTTGTTTTTACCTCCTCTTTCATCTGGCAGGGTTTATATAGGATTTTTCCACTTATTTGCATGTTTTGGCAATTGGATGTTTCAGCGACCATTTTTGGGCAGGATACGGATATTTGTAGCATTTATGGGTGCAGGTCGACGTTCAACAGCTCACATTGATGACCAGAAATATCTCTCAACTGCCTTGCTTGGGATATTTTATGTATTCGTTGTTGAGGATGGATGTTTTGAGTTATTGACATTATTATCCCCAGAAAATATTTTCCATCTGCCCTGTTCTAGATATTTCATGCCATAACTTCTTGCAGTTGGACGTCCCTTCAGACATGGATATTTTCTTGTTACAGCTCATCGAGCGAATTTTTGTAACTAACTTAGGTCAGATTGAAATGCTATATAAACAGAAGCATGAGATGTAAATAGGGTTGGAAATTCTTTGGCTTTCAGGCTTTCTATTTCCAAACAGAGCTTTCTGCTACTGTAACTATGCCTTCTTATTGAATATATGCAAATTATTTTACCTCTTTTACTGAGTTTTAGTTTAGTGTGAATCTGCATATGATTGTCTGTGAACATATTGTTCCTCTCAATCATCTTGTTTCTCACCTCTGCTAGAATCATTCAAATCTGTGTATGTCTTCTTGTTGTATTTGGTTATGTTGTGCATTTTCTCAGTACTTTGAGGGTTCTTTTATTCAACTTGGTGAATCACCTTTTCTTTTCAAGTTTTTCTATTTTACCTTTCATTTAAAAACGTTGCTTCTCCCTTTTCCTCTGCAAATTCAGTAGTTTTAGGTGATAACCAGTTAAGGAAGCTGACCTTCTCTGGAGGTCTGATCTCATTTCACAAGGTCCCACACTTCAAGATCATTCCCATGTTTCTCCAGATTGCTAAAGTGTTATAACTGCAGCAAGGATGCAAATATGAGAGACAACAGTTTCTGGCATGCCCAGTGGGAGTGCAATTTTATTGTTGGTTTTGATGTGTAGCCAATGACTTTTTAGACCTGTAAGAGGTTAAAAATTGCATATTTGGTGAATCGTACTGAGGAAAGACAAGCAGATCAGTGCTGCTGTTACATTTTATGAGAAAGATTCAAACTCAGAGTTCAAGTTCATTTGATTACTGCAGCTGTCTCCACCTAGAAGACAGAGTAGAGCTGTGGTAAGGACTCCAGTTTCTAAAAGAATACAATCAACTCCACCAAATTTCAGGCCAGTTGCACCTGTAGTTTTTGCTCCAGCCCAAGCAAACCTACCTCTAGCTGTTCCAATGGCAAGAAATCAGCCATTTGTGGCTTTTGATGGGGGCAGCCCATTGAACTTAATAGTACATGACATCATACCTATGGTAGCTTTGAAGAGTCTACCCTATTTCACGGGGGAGAATCAAACTACCCCAATCGAGCACATTAGAGACATAGCTTCTCTATGTGGAGTGCATCATGTAACCTAAGAAAACATAGCCATCAGGCTGCTGGTTACCTCATTCAAAGGAAAAACATTACAATGGTTCAGGAGTTTACCAGTGCAGACCATAGGAACCTGGGATGATCTAGGTGATAAATTAAACAAGCAATTTTAAGATAAGTCAGACAACCTATCATTGGTTGAATAGATGACTACAATAAAGAGAGCTCCCCATGAGCAAATGATGGATTTCAACTTCAGATTCCAGAAGACATGGGACAGAATTCCTGCCATGGTAAGGCCTCCATCAGAATATGCTTTTCTATATTTTTTGAAAGCCCTAAATAGTGATATTTCAGTAATGATTCAGTCATTGGGAGGTACAAGCCTACTTGATGCATACGAAATAGCTATTAGAGCAAAGAATAACCTAATTCAGGCTAGAAAAATAGCACCTAGACCACCAGTGCCCATTTTTCCTGAGATTCAAGCTTCAATGCCTTTGCCTATCCCATATTTTGCCCCTCTACCTGCTGTAGCAACATTGCCAAATACTGCCAATTCTGAACCTGCTGTTTCTAGCTCATCTCAAGAGTTAAAAGAGATCAAAAATAGCCAACAAAAGATAGAGAACATCCTGCAAACTTTTGGGAATGAGCTGGTAAACATCAAAAAGAAGCAATCCCAGAACAAACAGCCTTATCAGCAACACAGCCAAGGGCAAAATCAACCTTATCAAGGGTAAAACCAGCCATACCAAGCTAATAGGCCACCATATCAAAGCAATTATCAGGATCCCAGGCAGAATGTCAACCAGAGGCCTTTTCAGCCTTACAATCTGGCACCCGTTAATGCAGTTAGGGAGCTTGTCCCTGTTCAGAATAACCTTGTTGCAGAGTATGAATGGTGTTTTCCATGCAATCAACCACACAGTCAAGTAGCCTGTTCAAATGGAGTGATAAATCAGGCTCTAATGGTACAAAACATTGCAGCTGCATAGCTAAACACACCAAATGATGGGGCTATGCACTAGGAAGAATAGCCTCAGAATGATTTTGCCTTCATAAATTGGTAGGAAGGGGAATTCTGTGGTGTAAATAGAGATGATGCCCCAGTTGCAGCAAATACAAGAGCCAAGAAGAGGGGTTATGAGATAGATCAAGCAACAAATAAAGGAAAAGGACTTGTTGATGCTTCTACATCCCATATTCCCCATATTTAATACTTTAGCAACAGCAAGGGAAATGCCTCATTTGCAGGCTGACATTGCTGCTACAAGGTCTCATCAGGAGGTAAATGTCACTCTACCTTTCAATATCATTGAAAATATGAAGATGAACATGACAATGTCTATGTGGGATTCCCTAGCCATCCCAGGCCAAAAGGGGATGTTGCAATCTGCCTTATCTAATTTAAAAGTGTCCAATGATACAACTGTCGACCCAACTAGGGCTGTCCTTACCAATTCATCCTAGGACAACAACAAACAGCCAAACAAAAGTGCTAAACCACTCCCATTTTATGTGTCATTAATAATTGGAGACAAGTTAGTACATAACTGTATGGTGGATAGTGGTGCAAGTAGTTCTGTGATTCCAAAACAAATTACAGACCAATTAGGATTGAAGTACCAACCCCTGGAGAAAGGTATGCTTTAGTTAGATGGCATAGCTATTAATACTGTAGGTGTGATGAAAGACCTAGGTCTCACTCTGCACACTTGCCCAAATGTTTCCATTTCCCAAGAGGTGTTCATCATAGATTTGCCTCCCTATTTTGCCATGTATATATCAAGAGAGTTCACGGCCAAAATAGGAGGATATTTATCCTTGGACTGGTCCCACATCTTTTTCAGGACTAGATATGGCACCAAAGTGACCCTAAAATCTGAATTACTTGCCAAACATCACATAGAGCCCTACACACCAAGTGTTGTTAATGCAAATTGCATTATTTCTGATGATCCTGATCTTATTGTTGCTCAAGAACTACAAGCTGAGAGTATACTAGAAGTGCTATTAAGGGAGTGGGCCTCAGAAAATGTTGTAGATGATCCTAAGGGACACATTCAATAAATTGGTATGGGGGTTTACATACTCCAAGAACCTGAAACAAAAATTTCAAACCTTGTAAAGAATGCAGAACAATAGATAGAGCAGCAAGAGGAAGTATGGAAAATGTACTTTGATGGCTCTAGGAATAGGAATGGATCTAGTGGTGGTGCAATGCTTGTGTCTCCACAAGGTGAAAGATATTATTCTTCTTTTCATTTTGCCTTTTCATGTACAAATAACACTACTGAGTATGAGGGATTGATCCAAGGTTTGCAGTGGGCAAGAAAGTGGAAAATTGGCTATTTACAGGTGTTTGAGGATAGTGAAGTTATTGTAAATCAGGTAAGAGGACTGCATGTTATGAAGAATGATACTTTAAAATGCTATAAGCATAGGGTATGGGATATGATTGAAGAGTTTGATGCTTTCAATATGATCTCTATTCCAAGAAATCAGAGCTTCCATGTTGATAGGTTAGCTGCAATTGGGGCTCAGTTTGATATCCCCAGTGATATTCAAAGAGAAAAGGTGCAGCCTCATGTGAAAATAGTTGATAGGCCCTCTATCCCTGACAATAACATTCATTGGCAGGTTTTTGAGAGTGATGAGCAGATTCTACGGTTCCTGTTAGAAGAGGATGAGTTTTCTGTGATGAATCAAGATAAACTCAAACAATAATATGGCAATGATCAAATTGTTCAGTTGAGAACAAACAAGCTACCCAAGGGATTGGTAACCTTGGAATCTATTTTTGGTACTGATGATCAGCTGAAGAAGAGCAAAACCGGCATGTAGATAAAAGAGGAACATTATGAGGAGTTGGAAATTTTCAAGGGTAAGCTTCTCAAAATAGGTAAAATCTGTTCGCCTAAGGATAGGAAAGCTTTCAATGCTCTTTGTCAAGAATTTGAAGATGTGTTTGCTTGGGATTACTCAGACCTAAAAGGATTTGACCCTCATATCGCCTAGCATACTATAGAGTTAGAACCAGGTACAAAGCTGTGAGGCAGAAACAAAGACCTCTAAATCCAAAACTAGAGCCCCTGATGATTAAAGAATTGACCAAGCTAGTCGAGGGAAAAATTATTTTTATGATCAAGCATACTTCTTGGGTCTCTAACCTTGTTCCTGCGAGGAAGAAGAATGGAGAGATTAGGCTGTGCGTTGATTTTAGAGACCTTAATAGAGCCTCGCTAAAAGACCACTACCCGCTACCCTCAATGGAGCAAATTCTACAAGTAGTGGCTGGTTCAAAAAGGTTCTTCTTGCTTGATGGATATTCTAGTTATAACCAAGTGTTAGTAAAGGAGGAAGATCAGTTTAAAACTGCTTTTACTACCAAATGGGGCACCATGGCCTACAAAAGGATGCCTTTTGGTCTGTCGAATGCTGGCTCTACTTTTTAGAGAGATATGGATATGGCTTTTAAGGGTTTGCTGTATAAATTGGTGCTGGTGTACCTTGATGACATAACACTTTTCTCTAAAGATGCAGCTAAACACTTATCCCACTTGAGGCAAGTATTTGAGAGATGCAAAGAGTTTGGGATATCTCTCAATCCCAAGAAATGTATTTTCGCTGTGCATGAAGGCAAGCTGTTAGGGCACGTTGTGTTAAAGGAGGGAATCACCATTGATGCAGAAAGAGTAAGGGCTATTTTGGAGCTTCCTTTACATAGTCACAAGAGGGGGCTACAAAGTTTTATTGGCAGAATTAATTTTCTGTGAAGATTTATACCTAACATTGCAAATCTATTGAAGCCTTTGACGTCCATGTTAAAGAAGAATATAGTTTTCAGTTGGACAAAAGAGGCCAAACTCAGCTTTGAGTCCATAAAAGAGGCATTATTGGTTGCACCAACTCTGGTAAATCCTAATTTCTCTAAAGATTTTATGTTGTATGCTTATGGCGGTCTAGATACAATCTCTACGATTCTGGTACAACAACAGAGTGATGGCTTTGAACAACCAATCACTTTCTTTAGTCAAGGGCTGGAGGAGTATGAGTAGAGGTATAGATTCGTTGAAAAACATGTCCTTGCAATGGTAAGGAGTCTCAAAACATTTAGGCATCTTATTTCTAATAATAAGATACATTTGATGGTTGCTCACCCTAGCGTGAAAGAGTTCCTGTTAGGTAAGGATGTAAATGAGAAAAGGGCTGGTTGGATCACTAAAGTCATGGAATATGACGTGGATATCAAGATAACCAAGCTTGTCAAAGGCAGAGAACTCAGTGAACAGCTTGCTACCAGTTCTGAGAATGAAATAGAAAAAGAGGAGGAGGTGCTTCTGACCATTGAAGATGCACATCAAGATGATACAACAATAGTGGGCACAAGTTGGGTTAATAACATGACTCAATTTTTGCAAACTGGTAAATGTCCAATAGGTTTAGATAGAACCAAGAGAAGGTATTTTAGACTGTAGTCCATTCCATATGTTTAAAAAGATGGCATCCTTTTCAAAAAAGACTTTAATGGTGTGTTGTTAAGATGCATTGATAATGATCAGACCGACAAGGTGCTGCATGAGTTTCATGATGGAACAGTAGGGGGTCATTTTGCCCTAAATATTACTGCTTGGAAAATAATGAGAGCTGGATATTACTGGCCCAGCTTATTCAAGGATGCCCATGCATGGGCTAGAAAATGTGTAAAATGTGCCATTTTTGCAGGCAAGGAAAGGTTGCCAACTTTAACTCTACAACCAATTTAAGTAGAGCAGCCCTTCATGAGATGGGGCATTGATTTTGTAGGTCCCATTAACCCACCATTGAGTGTAGGTCATAAGTGGATACTTACAGCTATAGACTATTTCACAAGGTGGACTAAGGTAGTGGCTCTGAAGGAATCCAATGAAAATGTTGTCTTGAATTTTTATCATGATTTGGTTTCCAAATTTGGGGTGCTTGAGTCAGTTATCTCAGACAATGCTTTAGCCTTTTTTGGATTGAAGATAACTGACTGGGCTGTGAAGAATGGGATCTATTTGAATACTTCATCAAATTATTACCCATAGGGTAATGGTTTGGCTGAATCTACAAATAAGAACCTCATAGGGATTATTAAAAGATCAATGGAGGACAACCAGAGGACCTGACACACTAATCTGAAATATGCCTTATGGGTAGATAGAATAACTCCCAAGAGGTCTATTGGAAACTCCCCATACATGTTAGTTTATGGGAAAGAGGCAAGATTGCCTGTATCTGTGGAGCTACCAGCACGTGATATCATGAATCAGCTGGAGATGTTTGAAGAGGAAGACCCCATGGCTGTCAGGTATGCTCAACTTATGGAGCTTGAAGAGATTAGAGATAAAGCTATGAAAGATATGGAATGTCATTAGCTTCAAACAAAAAGAAATTTTGATAAGAAGGCTACTCCCAGAATCTTTAGGGAGGGTGATATGGTACTCAAATGGGATGAGTTGAAAAGCAGACTAGGAAAGCACTCCAAGTTTGATAGCATGTGGAGTGGCCCATTTATCATTATTGAATGCAAGGAGCACAATGCATTTTAGTTATCAAGCATGGATTTAGAAAATTTGCCTATCCAGTCAATGGGATACACCTGAAGAGGTGTTTTGAGGCATGAGTGCCTTGTAAATCGGTAAATTAGGTTTCTTACTTTCAATAAGTGCTGTTGCACAATAGTTTAGATCCCTTTTATTTTCCCTAAGTGCTGTCTAGCACAATTGGAGGAATTGCATTCAACATTTTTGTTTTTGGCTTGGGTCTTCAAAGTATTCTTCATTACTAATATGCTGAGTTGCTAAAGTCAGGATTGTTTGTCAAAGCATATTTTTAGTCTCTGTATGACTCCATGCCCAATGGATGCTTAAGGCCACTGGTCTAATTGTTTAGCAGGCAAACATCCCATAGAGGTCGCCAAAATGTTGACCCTTTTTCCTTTGTCCAGAGTCAAATAGTTCACCCTGTATTTTTCTTGAAAATCCTCTAGAAATGACCCTACAGGCTTAAATCCTTCAAATATTTATGCTATGCCTTGTCAAAAATCCCAAAAATCTCGCCTAAAGAATCTTTGCTGAAAACCCAAAAAAACCCAGAAACCCTTTGTCTTCAAGTACTTTCCATCACAGATAAATCTCAATTTTATACTTAGTATTTTGAATATGCATTTTTGAATGTATGTTCGCATGTACATTCGCCAATGTATGTTCGCATATGCAAAGGAAATGTACATCGGCGAGATACAAGGTACCAGATACAAGGGTATATGCAAGGGGTGGAACGCAGGGATGAATGTATGTTCGCATTGTATGTTCAAATGTACAATCGCACATACAAAGGAAAAGATATAAGGGAAAGATGCAAAGAAAATATACAAAAGGCAGCATACAAAGGCGACATACAAGGATACACCAGTGAAAAGATACAAGGCAAAAGATACAATGCCTGATGCATATACAAAGGCAAAGACATACAAGGCCGATATACAAAGGTAAGATACAATGTGTGGGGTCTACTTTGTATACAAGGGCGATTGTATCTTCTATACAAGTCGCATTGTATATGCGCATGCAAGAAAAGATACAAAGGGGAGATGCAAAGGATGGGGCCCACCAATTGCATATGCGATTGTATCTTTGAACATACAATTTGCATATACAATGCGATATACATTCCTAAGATGCAAGCCCCAGACCCGAGAGGAATATGCATTCTGGTCGATATGGTACAAATGTTTGAATGCATCTTTTTGTTTGTATGTTCGCATTTGTATGTTGCGATATACAAAGGGGATATGCAAGGTCATATACAAGGGGCAGGTACAAGTTTGAATGCATGTTTGTGTGTAGGGTTTGTATGCATGTTTTCCTTTGTATATTTTGCATTGTATGTTTGTGATATACAAGGCAAAGGTACAAAGGCAATATGCAAGCTAGACTCGACCCAGAAGTCAATTTTGGCAAATACAAAGGTTGAGGTCCGCGGCTTGTATATTGCGTGCATTGTATATTGCGATATACAAAGGAAATATAAAAAGGGAAAACATACAAGGCAGATCCAACTAGGGAATCAAATGCAATGGATGGTCTTTGTGGGGTCCGCGAGTTATATGTATAAGTGCATTGTATATGCCGAAATACAAAGAAGAAGTGATACAAGCCAAACTTGCTGCAAAGTTACAAAATGGTTGATGATCTTTTGAGGTCCGTGCATTGTATGTATATTGGTGATTGTATGTTTGCATATACAATCAGATATACAAAGGTTTTTGCATACACCGAAATGAAGTGTTTGTATGCAGTTTTTCCTTTGTATATTTCGCATTGTATATGCGGTATACAAAGGTCAGATACAATGGCGATATACAAGGCAGACCCGATTAGAAAATCAAATTTGGCATATTCAGCATTGAGTCTGCAGTTTGCATGTTGAAGTGATTGTATGTTGGCATATACAATTGGATATACAAGGAGAATGTGCAAGGACTGTCGGCAAGAAAATATGCATCGGCCGCTCTATTTTTAGTCATTCCGACCGCCGATAAGAGGATGCGGTTTTTCAGCGATAGGTACAAAGATCAGCTTAGTGACCAATCAGGTGATGACACGTGGTAGGGGCATACATGCAAAAGGTGATGCAGAAGTAAAGGGGCCCGCTCTTGTATGTAGCCATTGTATTGTATTTGCAAGGTGACATACAAATGAACATACAAAGGCATTTCAAAGGCTGATTTAGATGCCGAATAAAAGCAGATGCAATGAACATTTTAGCGAGACAGTGTGCATCGACGACTTATTTTAAAGTCTTCCTGTCAGCTTGATATATATGCAAGTTTAAAAGCACATACAAAGCAGTTTGCATATGTAGTGCGATATACAAATGTAGTTTGACCGCAACTTTGACTGCCTGTATCTTCCACATCCTGGAAAATTTTGACATGCTTCAAAAGACAAATATGCTTGTTTTTGCCTCCTCTTTCATCTAGCGGGGTTTATATAGGATTTTTTCCACTTTCAAATTTTTGGATCTGGATTTGCATGTTTTGGCGACTAGATGTTTCAGTGACCATTTTTGGGCAGGATGTAGATATTTGTTGCATTTATGGGTGTAGGTCGACGTTCAGTAACTCGCATTGATGACTAGAAATATCTCTCAACCACCTTGCTTGGGATATTTTATGTATTCGTTGTTGAGGATGGATGTTTTGAGCTGCTGACATTCTTATCCCCAGAAAATATCTTCCATCTGCCCTGTTCCATATATTTCATGCCATAACTTCTTGTAGTTGGACGTCCCTTTAGACATGGATATTTTCCTATTACAGCTCATTGAGCGAATTTTTGTAACCGACTTAGGTTAGATTGAAATGCTATATAAACAGAAGCATGAGATGTAAATAGGGTTGGAAATTCTTTGGCTTTCAGGCTTTCTATTTCCAAAAAGAGCTTTCTGCTACTGTAACTATGCCTTCTTGTTGAATATATGCAAGTTATTTTACCTCTTTTACTGAGTTTTAGTTTAGTGTGAATCTGCATATGATTGTCTGTGAACATATTGTTCCTCTCAATCATCTTGTTTCTCACCTCTGCTAGAATCATTCAAATTTGTGTATTTCTACTTGTTGTATCTAGTTATGTTGTGCATTTTCTCAGTACTTTGAGGGTTCTTTTATTCAACTTGGTGAATCACCTTTTCTTTTCAAGTTTTTCTATTTTACCTTTCATTTAAAAACACTCCTTCTCCCTTTTCCTTTGCAAATTTAGTAGTTTTAGGTGATAACCAGTTAAGGAAGCCAGCCTTCTCCGGAGGTCTGATCTCATTTCGCAAGGTCCCACACTTCAAGATCATTCCTATGTTTCTCCAGATTGCTGAAGTGTTATAACTGTAGCAAGGGTACAAATCTGAGAGACAACATGAATTTTGGTAGGGTGTCAGCTCCCGCCATGTGCCTCAAGGTTTTGTTTACAAATTCTCAGTTTTCACGCGATATCGAGATGTTATTTCAAAATTTGAATTTCCCTAAATCTAGATATAAAATGATATTTGAAAATAATTTTATCACACATAATTCTTATGCAAGATTCATGCCAAAACTCTGCTAAAGTTGCCATTGAAGATTAGTGACTTGTTGAAGCTCTTGAAAGTATTTTGTATTTGCTATCATGGAGACAATGGATGGAGATTAGGAATCAAGATCTTGAGACTATCTTGCTCTTTGTAGAGTTTGTACACCTTTTGCATGATCAGGAGAATGGTTGAAGCCTCCAACATCGAGCTTGGAGATCCTCTGCAGACATTGTTGATTCACCTTCTTGTTCATGCAAGTCTTCATTTGTTTTCATCTCCTTGAGGTGAAGTTGTATGTGATTATTGATTTGAAGCAAGTTGTTGATCTTCCCTTGATTGAGACATCTAGGGTTTGATATTTTTGCATACACATTGTTAGGTTTGCACACACTTATGCAAATCTTTATTGCTGGCTATTGCTGAGGTAGAAATACCAAGGATGGGGCTTGGCTGAGGCAAGCTCCTATATAGCCGCAACATCTTTCTCCTTTTGTAGGTGCAGATCATGTTTTGCAAGTTTTGATGGAAATAAGCTGTAGAAAGAAAGACATTGCAGGTACGGTCATCACAGACTTTTAAATTTCTAGATTCTGACACTTGTGGGACTAATGAGCAGGCACCCTAGTCCAACTAGGGGAATTTTTGAGATCTGAGAGACATTCGGGATTATTAGTCAGCTTGTGTAGAAGATTTTCTATGACAGAAATTTGTGGGACTAAAGAGTAGGTGCCCTAGTCTAGTTGGCCCTTAGATTCTAGGTGCACAGTCTCTGAAACTTATCCTCTACATTTCTATGATCTATTTTTCCTGTTTCATTATCGGATTCTAAAAATCTTTGTTAGAAGGCATAATTAGGGTTTTCTTTGATTAATGAATAAAGGCACTTAAAAAAGCCCTAATTAGGCCCTTGAAATCATTCCTAGCGAGCATAAGGGATAGACAAAGTGATCAGTAGCTTGGTCTCAAGCTCAATCCTTGTTCTCCCAATTTTTAGCATGGTAAAAGAGTAGTTCTTAATCTTGTTAAGGAAAATCTACAATTTTACACTAAAAATTTTGGTGAACCCGAGCCTTAAAGAATTAGCATCCTTTTAAACTTTAGATCTGAACTAATTTGCTATCCTAGAGCATAATTAGATTGAAAAATCTCTTTGGTGAAATTGCATGCATTGAATTGTGAATCATATTCTTTATCTTTTCACTAAAGAGTTGCAAATTATCATTTATTGTGGTGCATAGAATTTTATTTTTATAGGGCATCATTTTACATTTGAATCTTGGGTTAAACAGAGCATGTTAAAATGTCAGATTATTTTTTGCAAGATTTTCATGTATATGATGAGCCATTTAGTCGTGATGACTTTGATATGTTAGATGAAGCCCTTGAGGACTTTATCTCAATTGAACAATCCACTATGGCCTCTAAGCCGTCATTATTTCAAAGATTTGTAAATGCGATCTATGTTCCTAAACCTAAAGAAGAACGTGAAAAACTAAAAAATTGTGGTCGCTTTATGTTCAAATGTGGTTAAACCATCTCCTAAACTAGTGCTCACTATTAAAGGTTGTCCATCTTCTCAACCTCCTGATCACATTTATGATTATGCTAAACAAATAGCGCAACAAAATTTACAACAAACTGTTTAGGGTAAAATTTTGATAGTTAGTTTTTTATTAGTTTGTGTGTATCCTCCTTTCACCCTAATACATTCAAGGACCTTGGGTCAAGTAGATATCTACCATCAAGCCCTTGGTCACTTAGGAATACAGGGAAACTTGGATTTGTGTGATTAGATTATCCATTATGCTCAATTATGCTTAAAACCTTAATTATGCAAATTGATGAGAGCTATTAATATCCCATTTTATTTCATATTTGATGTCTTTTCATATGCCTTCATATCCCTTTCCATATTCTATTTCCATGTCACTTTACCATTTTATGTTGCATATGATTAAATATACATAATGGACATTTAATATTGTTTTGGGATTAAAATATGTAATTTAATTCTCGGTTGCCTTTACTAACAAGAATTGTTGTTTTGAGCCTTGAAAAATATATTTTGCAACATGAAGACTTCCTATCATACAAAACCTTCCTATCACTTTCTGGTCAAAAGATTTTATATATTACTTTTTGACCAACAATTCAATTTCTGTGATCTTTTTCAAAAGAAGATGGCATCTGTTACTTCTTCAATGTTGACTATGTATTGAATAGGGAATATCATGGTGGAGAAGTGTTTCTAAATCATGTGGAGGAGAAAATCGAAACCTTAGTATTTCCTATCTTTGTTTGTTGTTACAATTTGTGGCCAACCAAGATTCCATGTTTTTCTGCAATAACTAATGGATCTGTCATGCAGGGGAATAATGTGTGGCGGATGCGCTCTCTTAAAGAAACCATAAATGTTAGTTTGTGAAAAAGGATGTGTTTGGTAGCTGGAGAAAACCACATATCTTCTCATCTCTATTTCTACTCATTGTTATAATAGATTTGTTTTTGAATCATGGTTAGTACTCACTAATTTTTGAGAGCCATTGGTATCAAAACAAACTATCCTATTCTTTACCATTTTAGATATTTGTTGTTATAAACTGCGTGTATATAAGTTGCGTAGTCTAAGCTATAGGGAGCAGATTATTATAGGAGACTTTAGCATGAGAATATTTCTATAGTAGAATATTGTGCAGACTTTGTAATATTCTTGGATGAATAAAATAATTCTTATTTTTATTAGAGCAGTTTAGAAAGGCATTCGTGCTCCCTCACCAGACAAACTGAGGAGGTAGGATCCACTTCTCGGAATGTCTGGTGATTTCTATTAGATTAGATGTGTGTTTATTTATGTTCTTTATTAAATGTTTTTTCTATTTTATTTGTAGGAAGAGTTTGTCATTCATTTCTTGTGAGAATATTTTCTAAAATAAAAGTTCATTCTTTATATTGCTTTATGCTTTCTAGATTAGTTTGCTTTGGAGTTGTAAGTTTAAATTTTTTTGTTGATTTTATTGTTGCTGCCAGGAAGTGATAGTTCTTGTCACCAGCATTATCTCAATATGTAATAAGTTTAGTTTCTAGCTGCATTTCATTTCCACTCAGCTCATTATCTTCATCTCTTCAGCAGACAGCCACAATACCTTTCAAAAGTCTACAATCCCCGAATTGGCATTTTAGGAACAAGCTGAGGAAGTAAATACTTTTATAACAATTTGATCCCAAATACTAATCCACAATTTTGTCCATCATAAATACAGAAACAAATAGACAAATTACTCAAAATGCTACTATAGGAAGATATAAAATGACAGATAAATGTGTACCAGTTTTTGAAGTCCAGGAAGCGGAACAGTCAAGGACTAATGAGTGGGCACCCTAGTCCAATGCCCTAATTTTTGTCAGGATCTGGGAAGTCAATCTACAACCTATTCCTACTGTCTCAGAGATTTCTTTATTGCGGGATCCAGAGGACTAATGAGCAAGTGCTCGAGTCCAAGGCCCTATTTTTGACTCTGATCTACAATTCTGACACTTTGCAACCCTTCTCTGCAACTCTACTTTTCTTGCTTCCTCAACCTGTAACTTGCAATCAAGAGAAAATGGGGAGGGGGTTGTGGTGTTTAGAGGCTTGCCTCAGTTAAGCCCCGAAGAGACATTCAAGTCTTTTGAACGCCACTATCAGAGAGAGAGAGTGCGTGCCCTTGTGAGGTAGAGGCAAAAACCAAATGATAAATGCTTGAAAACACAAATGATGTCACCTTGTAGTGAAGATCTCATAGAAGGAAGAAGTTCTTCATGCCATGAGGAGATGGAGGCTCAAATCTGCAAATACAAACACATAAACAACACCAAATCTTCTCTTCCATACAATGAATGCCTTAAATCACCTTTAGAATGCCAATGCTCATCTAGTTGTCATCTTGTAATCATCTAGTTTACAAATGAATGCCTAAACATGCATATATATGCAACTACAAACATTCCCGCCAAGAATTTCATAATTCAAACTTACCATGTCGGCCTAGGAACCAAATAACGGCCATAAACTGACACTTAAAATTTGGGCCTGACCCAAAATAGGGTAGGACTAGGGCGTGGGTGCCCAAGTCCTCCCCCCTATTTTGGGTAGGTTTATGGATCTCCCTAGGTCCCATTCACCATGAAACTTAGGGTTCATCTCATTGGGATGTCAAAATATGATGCAAGATGTCCTAAATGCATATTAAAGACCCAGGAGCTAAAACATAGGAGGGAAAAGCCCCCAAGGGGACATTTTCTGATGTTACACAAACTAATCATAATGTGGTTGCTCATGCATTTAACACTCGGAATAATAAACAAAGCACACAAAAATTGAGCATTCTGATATCTTTACCAGCTTCTCAACCTATGCTTTCTCAAGCACCTCATTTAACATATAAAGGTGGTAAAGACTATGATCTTGTAGAGCAACTTCATGCTACTCTTGTAAAGATATCTCTTTGGCAGCTTATACAAACTTTGCCTACTTACCATGGAATGCTTCAAGAAGATTTACAAAAGGTGATTGTCCCACCTATTGTTAAACCAAATGATGTAGTAGCTCTATTAGATTGTATGCATGCAACAAAAACAAACATTCTATTTCAACAACATGAATTGCCATCTCTTGAAGTTCAGAATCAGTATGATCCTTTGATTATATTTATTATAATAAACAAAACATTGGTTAAGAGAGTTATGATTGATAATGGATCAAATCTTAATGTTTGTGGCATTAACTTATTACATAGGATTAATGTTGATACATCTGCCATCAAACTGGAAACACTAAGTATCTGTGGTTTTGAGAATGTTGGACAACAACCCATGCGCACTATAACTTTACCTATACAAGTGGGACTTGTGATTGTGCCTACCCTAATTCATGTCATGCCTTGTTCTCTATCTTACAATATGATTCTTGGTAGACCTTGGATACATGCATTAGGAGAAGTTCCTTCTACTTTACGTTGTTCAATTAAGTTTATATTCAAAGATAAGCTACACACCATACATGTTGATCCTGAACCTGATAATTGTCTGCAAATGGAAGTTCATAAGCATGTTGTTTGTCCTAAGAGTCTAAACAATTTGAAAGTTGACACATCAACTCCTCTTGCTTCCAAAAATGTTATACAAGAGTCTAAACAATCAAATGCATTTGTTGGTGATGATTGGGGTTCTCTAGATTTTACATCTTCTGCCATAGGAGAATACAAGCCTAAAAACCTCGTCCCTAAAAGATCAAATATTGCATCGATCACGTCATATGCTTCGAATGATCAACATAAAGCTTCTTTGATGACAAATTTGGATAATACCTTTACTTATACTACTGATTATGAAACTTATGAAGCTCCACCTTCTTCCAAGGAAATGGCTTCTCTTTATGGTCAAGGATTCTGAATCCTTTATAAAGATTATGATTATGTAGGTAATGGCTATGGTATAAATCAACAAGGAATCAAAGTCCCTATAGAATCTGCTTCGCGACATTGCTCAAATGGAATTGGATATAATCCTTTCAAGGAATCCAAAGCCCGTAAACGCCCTACTCTTAATGTGAATACAATATCAACACTTAGTTTGATATTTCCTAAGATGATTGACACTAATTGTCCTCCAAGACCACTTCCAATGGATGTATTCTCATCAGATGAAGCGATAATAGAATTCTTGGGTGGTTATGAAAATATTCCTCGGTATCATTATAAACACAGTTTGCCTTATTATTTAAATAACAATGCATATTTTAGAAAAACTACTAGCACAATCAATGCCACTTTAAATTCCAATGGAGAATTTGAAGAACAACTACAATCATACAGTCCCTTAGACCATAGTACTCTCCTTAATGGAAAGACTATTGATGTTGTTATGGATAAGGATAACATTGAAAAAGTTATCCCTATTGGTGATTGCTTAAATGAGGAAGAAAAAGAAGAAATGACTAAGTTATTGCATGAATTTTTGGAATTGTTTGCTTGGAACTATTCTGACATGCCTTGTATCGATCCTTAGATTATAACACATAATATCATGTTGAAACCAAATGTTAAGCCATTTAAACAAAAGATTCGTAAGATGAATCCTAAGATTGCACTGCTTGTTAAAACTGAGATTGAAAAGATTTTACAAGCTGGTTTTATCTGACCTATTGATTATTCACCTTGGATTTCAAATATTGTTTCCATAGCTAAACCTAATGATCATATAAGAATGTGCACAGATTTCTAAGATTTGAATTTGGCATCTTTGAAAGATGATTTTCCACTTCCTAATATTGATATGATTGTTGATTCCATAGCTGGCCATGGATTAGTCTCTTTCATGGATGGTTTTTTAGGATATAATCAAATTCTAATAAATCATCAAGACCAGTATAAAACAACTTTTATAACACCTTGGGGTACATTTTGCTGGGTAGTCATGCCGTTTGGACTTAAGAATGCAGGAGCTACTTACCAACGCACAATGACTTATATTTCATGACTATATGCACAATATTTTAGAAGATTATGTTGATGACATCTTGGTGAAGTCTATTCACCATAAGGATCATGCTACGAACCTTCAACAAATATTTGAGCGCATAAGGAAGTATAACATGCGTTTAAATGCCTATAAGTGTGTTTTTGGTGTGGACAGTGGAAAGCTACTAGGATTTATTGTTTCAAATCATGGTATTGAAGTGGATACAAAAAAGATAGACGTAATTGTTAATATGCCAATACCTAAGAACATATCTCAACTTTGTAGTTTGCAAGAAAAGATACAGGCCATCCACCGATTTGTTTCACAGCTCACGGATAGGACTCACCCTTTTACGCAACTATTGAAGAAGGATTCTAAATTTCAATGGAATTTTGAATATCAAAAAACTTTTGAAGACATAAAGGATTACTTAGCTAACCTGCCCGTTCTACAACCTGTTGTCCCTGATAAACCATTTCTGTTATACATCTCAGCATCCAACAATGCCCTAGCACCTTTGTTAGAACAACATAATGCTGAAGGCAAAGAATGCATTGTCTATTACATCATTCAAACTTTGCTCGATTATGAAGTGAAATACACTATTATTGAGAAGCATTGCTTAGCTTTAGTGTTTGCAAATCAAAATCTTAGACATTACCTCTTAAATGCTGAAATACATGTGATGGTAAAATTTGACCCTTTGAAACATCTCTTTGCAAAAATAGATTTATCTGGTCATCTTGCTAAATGGGTTATGTTATTAATAGAATTTGATCTTAAGTTCATTTCTCAAAAAAGTAATTAAAGGACAAGCATTGGCTGATCAGTTAGCTGAAGCTCCTTCGCCTTTTTCTACAAAACATCAGGACATATTTCCTGACAACCAAATTTTAACAATCTCTAAAGATGAAAAATGGGAACTATACTTTGACGGATAAAGATGTCGAACCAGCTCTGGGGTTGGTGTTATATTGATACCCCCCACAGGTAAGTTGATTACTCTCTCTTACCACTTAGACTTCTCATGCATAAATAATATAGCTGAATACGAAGCTCTCATTGCAGGACTTCATGTTGCCTTGGCTCTTAACATTAAACACATTACAATATATGCTGATTCTCAGCTAATTGTAAAACAAATAACTAGATCATACCAAACAAGCATGACAAATTATCTCAATATTGGGTGGTTGCCCTATCTCTCTTAAAACAATTTACATCATATTCAATAAACACTATTCCCAGGAAAGACAATTGGCATGCGGATGCAATGGCAAGCGCAGCTTCCCTTATATCCCTTGATAGTTCCCCTGAGGAATTTACTTTTGTTGTTCATAATCTTAAAATGCCAACAATTGAAGATCCTATAGTTGTGAATTCAAGACTCTGTGGTAATACATACAGTGATGAATGGTTCTCCTATATATTCAATTATTTGAGTGATGGAACTATTCCTAATTCAACATCTACGAATGCTTGAATCCGCTTATGGGAACTAGCAACGTGATACATTATACTATTAAATGTCTTATATAGATGAATTTACAATGGTGTTTTGCTCTAATGTTTATGCAATTCAAAGATTTTGATAGCTTTAGAAGAAGCTCACTCTGGTGCATGTGGAGGGCATTTTTGGGGAAAATCATTGGTACAAAAATTGTTACGAATGGGCTACTATTGGTAGCACATGGAACATGATTCCTTCGCTTACATCAAGAGATGCCCGCAATGTCAACAACACAAACACCTAATCCATGCCCCTACCCAAGAGCTTCATGCCCAGGTGTCACCATGACCATTCTCTATTTGGGGCTTGGATCTAATTGGTAAAATTTCTCCACCCTCCTCTCAAGGGCATACATTTATCATTATTGCCACTGATTATTTCACAAAGTGGGTCGAAGCGGTCCCCTTGCAATCCACGACTGCTGATGTAATCTATCAATTTATACAAGATAACATTATTTCTCAATTTGGAATACCTTCCTCCCTCATTTCAAACAATGGTACACCATTTAAGAACAAGGATGTGAAAAAGTTCCTTGAAAAATATCATATACAACATCGCTTCTCTACAACTTATTACCCTTAATCAAATGGCCAAGTAGAAGCTTCAAACAAAGTTATTGGACAAATTTTACGAAAGACTATTAATAAATACCAAAAAGATTGGCATACTCAATTATCCTACACATTATGGGCTTATAGAACAAACATTCAAATGCCTATTGGTAATACACTGTATAATCTTGTTTATGGTGCAGACATGATAATGCCCTTGGAGTTAGAAATTCCTTCACTAAGAATTTCCCTAAGAGACATCATGGATGATGACATGGAATGTGAGAAAAGACTACAAGAACTTGAGATGCTTGATGAAAGGCGAATTAATGCTCTTGAGCACCTCAAGGCTTATAAAAAAAGTATAAATGATCCTACAATGAACATGTCATACAATGTTCATTCAACGTTAGGGATTTGGTACTCTATGAAAATCAACGCAATATAAACGCACCTCCTAGAGAAAAAGGTAAGTTCAACCCCAATTGGCTTGGACTGTACATAGTTACTGAAGCCTTTAGATTCAGAGCATATAGACTAGCTGATGAACAAGGTATGCCACTTAAGGAACCTATTAATGCAGCGCACCTCAAAAGATTTTATGCTTAAAGATTTGATGTTAAATGTTCCTAAGAAAATTTATTACATAGATTAGCTTCAATTTTGACAAGATATTATTGTTTTGTCTTAATTCATTTAACATTACATCTTTGTTCAGTTGATCATTGTTGTTAGGCATTCTCTGCTTAGATCACTTTGGTATTAATTGAATATAGCATTGAAATTTGGGTTATGCATGACATGCTTGATCATTGTGCTTATTACTGTATGTTCTTTTAAGAATTGTTAGTATATCACAATAGCATTAATTACAACATTCAAATATCATCACTAGTTGCATTTTTACAAAGATCATGTGTGATAGATTAAAAACCATTACATATAGATAGAAAAAAAAGCATCATATATATATATATATCCTCAGTTTTAAATATACATCTGAGTTGACTATCTCTCAAGACAAAATGGAATGTCGTAGTGCATAAAATCTATACATCACATAGCTGAACCTCAGTCGCCCGTACCCCTAGCCCCTCATGGTGTATGAGTGACAGAGGCTTGACCATGTGTGGCTACGGATCATGAATGATTCCTAGAGACACTTCATGATTGTAACCCCCTGATCTCGCCCCTCATCTCTATCATTTTCCTGTGTGCCTCCTGGTACATCCTCTGGTACCAGTCCCTCTCAGCCTGAATCTTGTCTTTGTCAGCTCTCAACTGCTAAACCTCACATAATAAGAACTCACTGATAGCCGGCTCCCCATCTGATGTAGTTACCACTACTGTCTACTCTCACTGCGCCTTAAGCTCAGCTTTGGCACACTCAGCTCTTTGTCGTAACTCCCCTCTCTCATGCAAACTTCTCTAGCATAGCATCTATAGCCATCCTATACTTGATGAAAGGCATAAATATCTCTGCATGTCACCTAGCGGATGACTGTGGTGAATACCTTGCCCACACTTGCTGCTCTGATACATCTGAAGGTACTATGTCTGGTATGACATGACTCACAAAGTCTGGCCAAGTGTCTGTCCCAACTACAAAATAGAAGATAGGATAGATATTAGAATCTCATATATAAATATCACAACTTATATACATACAAAACATCAAAATAATAAATCAAAGCTAATCTAGATCTCCATCTCGCCAGGATGGATCTCAGATCGCTGAAGGTGTGATGATCTCTACAGTCTAATTTGTAGCTGGGGGCATAGACCTCCTACACTCCCCTTGCTCTCTCTGACTAGGTCTTGCATCACCTGTAGGAATAGGACCACAAGCCCTAGACCGTGGTCTCGATTAGGTCTCCTCGTCAATGTCTATCTCTTGTTGGCCCTGTCATGGTCTCGCTTTGAAGATGTACTGTGATGAGACCTCCTCTGACTCATCCTCATCATCCTCCACATCCTCCTCAAGATTGTAGTATCCCACAAAATCACTCACATTGTCCTCTACCCCTGTGTCACTAGCGTGACCAACCCAAGGTCAAGCATCACTTATCGGGTGATTGGGAGGAAAGATAGGAGTAGGTCATGCTATATGCCACCATGTATGATATGCTTAGGTACAACTGACATCATCTACATCTGACACTGGCTCTACATCCTTAAGACTCTCATCATCACTAAGTGGTGCATCTACTACTATAGACCGTTAGACGATATTCGCCCTGACTATGCTGCGCATAGTACGCACGTAGCTCAGATGCACTGTAGGAACTATCGTGCCACCTTGTCAAAATAGAACCAAGCCATGACATGATCAAGGCAACTAGCCATCAACCAATCCCTCTGCATCCTTGCTAACTATCTCCGCTGGCCAGACCATACAATGTAGCTACAATATGTTCTCTAGATGATGTTGTCAAGATGTAATCTATCAAAGATAACTCTCTAGTATAGAAGATCTCCATGTCTCTAACATCTGACTAGTGGATAGGTCTAAACACGCGGACGGGTGAATGATGCCTCTATAGGATAACCCACCAGTTGTGTGTACCTAATGTGCTCAAAAGCCCAAACTTGTAGTAGTGTGCAAATCATTAGACTATGCATCTCATAATGGACATATCACCCTAGGTTGTAGTAAAGGTGTGCAAGCATATTGCGCCCCCATGCATAGAC
This sequence comes from Cunninghamia lanceolata, assembly GCA_027924645.1. Taxonomy (NCBI): domain Eukaryota; kingdom Viridiplantae; phylum Streptophyta; class Pinopsida; order Cupressales; family Cupressaceae; genus Cunninghamia; species Cunninghamia lanceolata. Next base: position 4,326,854 of record BSBN01001135.1, on the reverse strand, counting down.
CGTCTGATGCTCCTTCATTTCCATAATGGTGTGAACGAGACCCCTGTGTAGGTAAGTGCCTCATCCATCTAGCGTGATGGTAGTACGATAGTGACTATCATAATCCTCCGCAACAAGGGAATGTCACCGCATCCTTGCTCTAGAAGTCAGAGATGAATGTGTCCTCTCTCTACCTAAGAAACAGTGTGACCCAAATAGTATAACTAACTCTTGTGTGTGTACCTCATTGAGCGATGCCCTACTATCCTCACTATCTCTCCTTGGATAGGTAGTCGAAGGATCTTGTATACATCCTCTAGTGTGATGGTCATCTTGCCTGTAGGTAGGTGGAATGTGCATGTATATGCATTCCACCTCTACATTAATGCCATCAACATAGTGCAATGGAATCTGATTGTGGGCATATCAAATACCCACCATAAGCCCACCGCCTGTAAGTGCTCTCTCTGCGACAGACAAGGAGCTAGCATGCTCTCGTAGTAGCACCATCAGGAAACCACCTATGTGCTCTCATGTCTTGGGGACATCCTGCAAGTCAAAAAACAAACAAGGATATTAGTACCTCCTCGTGAAACCAAAAATTGCTATAAAAATAGAAAAAGAGTGCCTGTGCATAGGCCCCATGTCCTCTATGGACCCGAGCACCCCAGGAAGACTAGGGTGCCCCAAAGGGACATTAGCACCCCTGTGGGACTAGGGCACCCTAGAGAGACTCTAGTGCCCAAGGTGGACCCAGGTACCCCTCGTAGGGACCCCTGTCCATTCCCTCCCTCTCGGCACAGTAAATGATAAAGTAAAAAAAAATCAAACTTAAAGACAACAGAAGCGCAAGAGTAGGACCCTACCTCAGCCTCGAAATGCCTCTCCGCTACTCAGGGTTAGAGCATCTCCAGTCATGGGGGCTGATACCGACGTCAACTCAGCATGGCTATCCTCCTCTTCTCCTTCTCTCTCTCCTCTACTTTTCTACAAAGACAAACAACAAGAATGAGTAAATGATAAGTGACAACTCCCTTTACATAAAGTAAGTGAGTGAGAATTCCTATCCCTAACTAGGTGCAAGATTGATCTATTTTACTCTTGAGCCCTTATCTTGAGCCGTCGAACTCTAATTTCTATGCCATTTGTTGCGTTAGAATCCTAGTTCTGCTCTCTTTCTTACCCAATTTGTTGTACTTGAGTGTTGTTTCTTCAAATGACCCTCATAACACATTTCTCATCAAGTTTCCCTCAAAATCAATGCGTGTGGGTATCTCATTGTTTCTAATTTTTAGACTAAGCAAACAAAAACAAGGGAGACATATATCTGTTGATATGCGCTGGTCAACTGAGAGGGGGGGTGAATCAGTTGCCACAAAAACTTAAACACTTTCTGTAATTTAAACATTCATCACTTATCCACAATTATTATGATTTAACAATGAGAGCATGAAATCAGAAACTTAACCATAGATACAACATCAAACACAAGAGACACCAGATTTACATGGAAAACCCCAAGGTGGGGAAAAACCTTAAAGAGGATTAACTCTCAATATATATTGCAATCTTGAAATAGTGATGTTCAGGCTTGGTTACTCCATGGGCCTAAACATATTGTCTTACTTCCATGAAGAACAACTAGGTCTAGCAGACTCACTGCCTCAACCCTAAACCTAGCAAGATTACAATAAGGGCTATTAAACCATGAGGATTGTTAAACCCTAATGGTGGCTTACTGCTAGACTCACTATCACAATCAACACCTTTCTTTATTATGAATAAACAATTCCTGAGCTCTGTTCTTCCTCTGCTATGCTTTTCCTCTTCTTTCCTCTACCTCTTCTCTACTCTGCCTTTGGACCTTTCTTAATATCTTATCATTTCCGCTCAAGGACATCTTTTCCATGACTCAGCTACAAGTATTTATACACTACATCAACCTTGGAATGATAATCAAGGTCGCCATCAACCATTAGAACAATCTCCAAGGTCGGTATTACAAACATTTACAAAATAGGTCCTAACCTATTGCAACATCATGAAAAGGGAATGAAATGTGAATCACACCATGCCTTAGATGGGACTCAAACATGATCTTCCAGGCCACAACACGCTTCCACAATCTTCTAGAGATCTCTGCAATCACTGGGATCAACCAAGTTGGCCAAGACTAGTTACATGTTACATTAACTGGGAACAATCTTCACACACCATCTCAATTTCTTAATGCGGACCAAAGTCCAAATAGGAACATGATTAGGAGACATCCACAAGCACGCTATAATCATCAGGAGAAACCGCATGAACCTTAACCACTTTATCCATAGGAATCTTCTCACTGGAACACATGAACTTTATTGTCTTTAACTGTTATAAAAGAAAGATAGCTTGTGGACCACCAAACCATGAACCATTGCAACTATAGGCACTTATCATCATCCCAGACTTCTCTCTAGAACTACAGAGAAAAATACTTTATTGTGGAGGAATGCAGAGCCAAATACTATCTTCCTATCTCAACTGAACTCACAAAAAAAGTAGGCTTCACTCTGGTGAACACAACTCACTTAGATCTTCATGCGGATGGCTTAGACCCAAAATCCAGACATACCTCTAACTTACTTCCAATCCATAGACCACTATCTTCAAGTAGAGATAAATGTAGAGAAGTTTACCAGACTATTCTTTAGCATACAACTCACTATCTATACTGCACTTCTCTGTAACTCACTTGTTTCTCTCGGAGAGGCTAATTTTTCTAATATCCTCAACACACAAGTATTCTAAACAAGCAATAGAATAATATATAGTTGACACCAATGACAACAAGAATATGTTGACATCAATGACAACACTGATTAGGCACATACTTGCAACAATCTCCCCCTTTGTCATTGATGGGAACATATGATATGAAAAATTACAACAACCATCAAGACAAGATTCTCCCCCTTTCTCTTTACACACCTGCACTTCTTTCTTTCTCCAACATTCTCCCCCTTTATTTTACACATCTGCACTCTAATTTTTTCACATGACTTCTCTTCCCCTTTGACATCAATGGAAAAGGGTACATACTTTCACTCTTCTACTCTGATCAAATCTCTGTTATGAACTTTTTGACTACTCCCCCTTAGAAGTAGCCCTAAAAAGCATCAATCTGGACCTCTGAACACCTCCAGACTGATGCACTATTGTGCATCTTAGTTTAGAGAAAGTGGGGTGAGAACCCCTAACTTTTCTCTAAGATACTCAAAAGTATCCTTAGGCAGAGGCTTGGTAAAATGTCTACAATCTGATCCTTGGTAGAAACATACTCCAACTTTACTTCATTCTCTGTCACCTTTTCTCTCAAAAAATGATACCTAATGGATATGTGCTTTGTCCTTGAATGCATCACTGGATTCTTTGATATATTGATGGCACTTGTATTGTCACAAAAGATTGTAATTGGATCTTCATACACAACTCTGTTGTCCTTCAAAGTTTGCTTCATCCATAACACTTGAGTGCAATTACATGCTGCTGCAATGTATTATGCTTCTGTAGTAGACAAGGATATTGAATCTTGTTTCTTGCTCAACCAAGATACTAATCTTTTTCCCAAGAAGAATGCACCTCCACTCATGCTTTTTCTATCATCCACATCTCCTGCCTAATCTGCATCAATATATGCATTGAGAACAAAGTCACTGTCCCTGGGGTACCACAAGCCATAATCTATTGTACCTTTTAAATATCTCAGAATTCTCTTGACTGCCATCACATGTGATTCCTTGGGTTTTGCCTAAAATCTTGCCACAAGACACACTGCATGCATTATGTCAGGTTTGGTTTGAGTCGGATAAAGTAATCCTCCAATCATAGATCTATACTTTTTCTAGTCTACCAAGGGTGAGTTATCATCTTTTCTCAACTTACAACCAGTTATCATAGGCGTGCATACTGGTTTAGAGTCTTCCATACCAAATTTCTTTAACAATTATTTCACATACTTAGACTGAGAAATGAAGATACCCTTATCTGATTAACTTATTTACAAAGCTAAAAGAAGTTCATCTCCCCAAACATTGACATTTCAAATTCATTTTGCATTTCTCCAGCAAAAACTGAGCACATACCTTCATTGCCTCCAAAAATAATGTCATCAACAAAAACTACAACAATAAGGGTTTGTTCATCATTGATCTTGAAGTAGAGATTACTATCTATCATACCTTTGTTGAACCCTATCTGTAACAGGTACCTGTCCAACTGTGCATACCATGCCTGGGAGCTTGTTTTAATCCATACAATGCTTTCTTCAATTTGCATACCATGTCCCCTTGCTCTGATGACTGAAATCCTTCTGGTTGTTCAATATAGACTTCCTCTTCCAACTCTGCATTTAAGAAGGCAGACTTCACATCCATTTTATAAACCTTGAAATCTTTGTATGATGCAAAAGCTAGAAACATCCTTATTGCTTCAATCCTTGCTACTAGAGCAAAAGTTTCATCAAAGTCTATTCCTTCAACCTAAGCATATCCTTTGCATACCAATCCTTCTTTGTTTCTTACCACTTCACCATTCTTAATTTTGTTTCTGAAGACCCACTTTGTACCAATTACATTCTTATTTGTTGGTATGGGAACAAGATCCCAAGTCTGATTCTTCTCTATCTACATCAATTCTTCTTCCGTGGCCTTTATCCAATTCTCATCTTTGCAAGCCTCATCCACAGTTTTAGGTTCAATCTTAGAGATCAGACATAAATTTACTTGTTCTTCTGTAGCTTTTCTTCTAGTTAAGATCCCTTTGCTCTTATCTCCTATGATTTGATTTTTAGAATGACTGATTCTTACAGATCTTGGAGTTTTGGTAGCAGTTACCGGAGCTTGTTCTTCTTCATTTGTGTTGTCTTCATGTTGTACCACTTCTGAAACATCTGGATCATCTAACTCATATCCACTTGATTCTGAAGACCTGTCCTTACATTCATCAAATTTAACATTTGCATTTTCAATGATTTCATTCAGCCTCTTATTATAGCACCGGTAGGCCTTGCTCTTGGTGGAATAACCAAGGAAGATTCCTTCATCACATCTAGCATCAAACTTGCCTAAATCTTCTTCTCTTTTGATATAACATCTACTACCAAAAACTTTAAAATATTTCACAATAGGAACTTTACCATGCCACAATTCATAGGGAGTTTTTGAACTGTTACCTTTTACTTGAACTCTGTTTAGGATATATACTGCGGTGTGATTTGCTTCTCTCTAATATGCTTCTAGAAGATGAGCTTCCTTCATCAAGGTTCTAGCAGCTTCTTGAACTGTTCTATTTTTCCTTTCAATAACTCCATTTTGTTGTGGAGTTCTGGGCACAGATAGCTACCTCTTTATTCAATGCTCTTCACAAAATAAATTGAATTCATTTGATGTGAACTCTCCTCCTCTATTAGACCTCAAACATTTGATTTTCAAATCCATCTCATTTTCAACCATTGCTTTAAATGCCTTGAATTTATCTAGAGCTTCAACTTTCTCTTTCAAAAAGGTGACCCAAGTCATTCTAGAATAATCATCAATGAGTAGCATGAAATACATGTCTCCTTGCAAACTTCTTACTATGAGTAGCATGAAATACATGTCTCCTTGCAAACTTCTTACTCTGGTAGGTCCACATAAATCTGTATGCACTAGCTCAAGTATTCCTCCAACTATTGATCCTTGCTTTTGAAACTTGTTCTTGTTTGTTTTCCAAATTGACACTCCTTGTAAACCAAATTAGCAAGCTTCACAAGCTTAGGCAGATCTCTAACAATTTGTGTAGTACTTATCTTCATAATATTATAAAAATTTATGTGACACAACCTTCTATGCCATAACCAACTCTCATCAATTTGAGTCAACAAGCAATAGTTCTCAGTTCCTTTCAAGTGATAGATATTACCTTTGGTCTTCTTACCAGTTGCAATGATTGTTCTGGACCTTTCCCTGATATTGCCTCCATTGTCCTTGAAGCTTAAGTCATAGCCCTTGTCACACATCTGACCCACACTTAGAAGATTATGCTTTAATCCTTTCACATACAAGACATCTTCAGTATTATGCTTACCATCAAAATAAATAGATCCTTTTCCACAAATCCTACCAGCTGTATCATCTCCAAACCTAACCAGTCCACCATCATATCTTTCCAAACTTACAAACTTACTTTTGTCACCATTCATGTGGCGAGATCAAACACTATCAATAACCCATTCATCTTTGTCCTTAATGACCTGAGTAGCCAAAGCACTTTCCACTGGTTTTTCTTATAGATAGAAGAATTAGTAGACACAAGATCTTCCTTAATAGCAATGAACAAGCATTCATTTACAGAGGGATTAGCATTATCTGGTTCACCATTATCTGATACTCCTTCATTATCATCAAAATCTTCAACATAATAACACTTCATTTGGGTCCTAGGCCTATCCTCATATCTTCTTCTATTTCTTTCAATTCTTTCAGGACATCTGGAAGCAAACTGACCTACTTTACCACATGAAAAATATTTGAAAGGTAATTTGCCTTTATACTTACCGGATCCTCTTTACAGCCTATCCACAAAGTTGGCTTCAACTTCATCTATCTCATCATTGGATTCCACCTTATACTTTCAAGAATACTAGATTTGAAGGCAGTCTCAACCTTTGGCAGAGCATCATCTAACTCCCTCATTTCAAAATAGTAATCTTACCAAGCAACTGATCCATGTTAAGTGTTTTTACTTGCATGAATTCTTCAATCACGACCACCTTGTGACAATAGGACTTGGGCAAAGATTTGAGTATTTTCATAACAATTTCCTTTTCTTTGAGAGTTCTGCCTATGGATTTTATTCATGTAACAAGTTCATCAACTCATTGCATAAAAGCTGATATATTTTCATCATTGTTCATCTTCAAGCTTTCATATTTCACTTTCAAACTTTGTAACTTGGCTTCCTTCACAGAATCATCTCCTTTATACAGATTTTTCAACTTTTCCCATACCTTATTCGCAGTTTCAAGATCCACCACTTTCGTCAGTATTAAGTTGATTAATGAGCTTAGTAGAGCATCCATTGCCTTGATATCTATCTCATATTCTTTGATTTCATCTTCAGTCATCAGACCATTTTGAGGTATGGTGTATTCTATTTTTGTAACTTTCCAAACTTTGACACCAAGAGAAAGAAGATGGATTTTCATCCGAGCCTTCCAGATAACATAATTAGTTCCATCAAAATGTGGTGCTTCCTTCTTGTAAGACATTTTGGATCTTCCTCAAGTTGTTAAACTTTCTTCAAAGGAACTTGGCTCTGATACCAATTGTTGATATGCGCCAGACAACTAAGAGGGGGGGGGGTTGAATCAATTGTCACAAAAACTTAAACACTTTCTACAATTTAAACATTCATCACTTATCGACAATTATTATGATTTAACAGTGAAAGCATGAAATTTGAAACTTAACCATAGATACAACATCAAACACAAGAGACAACAGATTTACGTGGAAAACCCCAAGGTGGGGAAAAACCATGGAGAGGATTAACTCTCAATATATATTGCAATCTTGAAATAGTGATGTTCAGGCTTGGTCACTCCACGGGCGTAAACATACCGGCTTACTGCCATGAAGAACAACTAGGTCTAGCAGACTCACTACCTCAACCCTAAACCTAGCAAGATTACAATTAGGGCTGTTAAACCCTACTAGTGGCTTACTACCAGACTCACTGCCACGATCAACACCTTTCTTTATTATGAATAAACAATTTCTCAACTCTGCTCTTCCTCTGCTATGCTCTTCCTCTTCTTTCCTCTGCCTCTTCTCTTCTCTACCTTTGGACCTTTCTTAATATCTTATCATTTCTGCTCAAGGACACCTTTTCCATGACTCAACTACGAGTATTTATACACTACATCAACCTTGGAATGATCATCAAGGTCGGCATCAACCATTGGAACAATCTCCAAGGTTGGTATTACAAACATTTACAAAATAGGTCCTAACCTATTGCAACATCATGCAAAGGGAATGAAATGTGGATCACACTATGCCTTAGCTGGGACTCGAACATGATCTTCCATGCCACAACACACTTCCACAATCTTCCAGAGATCTCCACAATAACTGGGATCAACCAAGTCAGCCAAGAATGGTTACACATTACATTAACTGGGAACAATCTTCACACACCATCTCAATTTCTTAATGTGGACTAAAGTCCAGATAGGAATATGATTTGGAGATATCCACAAGCACACTATAATCATTAGGAGCAACCACACGAAACTTAGCCACTTTATCCATAGGAATCTTCTCATCAGAACACATGAACTTTACTATCTTTAACTGTCATAAAAGAAAGATAGCTTGTAGACCACCAAACCACGAACCATTGCAACTATAGGCACTTATCATCATCCCAGACTTCCCTCTAGAACTGCAAAGCAAAATACTTTATTGTGAAGGAATGCGGAGCCAAATACTGTCTTCATCTCAACTAAACTCACAGAAAAAGAAGGCTTCACTCTGGTGAACACAACTCACTCATATCTTCATGCAGATGGCTCAGACCCAAAATGTATCATCCTCAGACATACCTCTAACTTACTTCCAATCTGCAGACCACTATCTTCAAGCAGAGATAAATGCGAAGCAGTTTACCAGACTGCTCTTCAGCATACAACTCACTATCTATACTGCACTTCTCTGTAACTCACTTGTTTCTTCTGGAGAGGCTAATTTTCTCAATATCCTCAACATACAAGTCTTCTAAACAAGTAATAGAATAAGATACAGTTGACACCAATGACAACAAGAATATGTTCACATTAATAACAACACCGATTAGGCACATACTTGTAACAATATCTCCCTCGATTTCCTCCCTCATCATGTCTCATCACTCAACCCCTTAGTGTTTTTGTACTGACTCATTGGTGGTGGTTGCAGAATTTTTGATTTTGTAACAAAAGTGTTCCTTTGCAAGTTGCAGTTCCTAACTTTGTGGTCTTGCAGGATTGTAGACTTGGGGGCTTCTTCCTTCTTGGTGACAACACTTCAGCTTCCTCTATAGTATCCTTTTGGGTATCCTTTTCATGATTGTTGCATTTAATTTCCTTTAGTTGCATATGCACGTAGTGTCATATGGCCACTAAAGTAGGGGCTAAATGTAATGTCAAAAATTTTCCTCCTATATGGAATGGTACAATTTCCCTTGGTTTAGCTCCCCACTATGGGTGACCTCTCAACCTTTTTCTTTCTAACCTTCTCGAAACCCTGATTGGCTAAGTCTAGTTACAAAATATTCACTTTTTGAGGTAACCTTTTGATAGAACCCAGAAAGAGGATTTTGATTATGGGTCCCTGGGATCCCCAAAATGCAAATCTAGTTAGAAAATGGGGGCCTGGACTCAGGTACTTGCACTCTAGTCCTGCCCCATTTTTTAGGATTTTGAATTTTGGTGGGGTGTCAGTTCCCGCCGTGTGCCTCGGGATTCCATTTTCAAATTCTCAGTTTTTGCACAATATCGAGACGTTATTTTGAAATTTGAATTTCCCTAAAGCTAGATACAAAAAGACATTTAAAAATCATTTTATCACACACAATTCTTATGCAAGCTTGATGCCAAAACTCTACTGAAGTTGCCATTGAAGATTATTGACTTGTTGAAGCTCTTGAAAGTATTTTGTATTTGCTATCATGGAGACAATAGATTGAGATTAGGAATCAAGATCTTGAGACTATCTTGCTCTTCCTAGGGTTTGTACACCTTTTGCATGATTGGGAGAAGGGTTGAAGCCTCCAACATTGAGCTTGGAGATCCTCCTCAGACATTACTAATTTACCTTCTTGTTCATGCAAGTCTTCATTTGTTTCATCTCATTAAGGTGAAGTTGTATGTGATTATTGATTTGAAGCAAGTTGTTTTTCTTCCCTTGATTGAGACATCTAGGGTTTGATATTTCTACATACACATTGTTAGGTTTGCACACACTTCTACAAATCTTTATCTCTAGCTATTGTTGAGGTAGAAATGCCAAAGATGGGGCTTGACTAAGGCAAGCTCCTATATAGCCGCAACATCTTTCTCCTTCTTTTGTAGGTATAGATCATGTTTTGCAGGTTCTAGCGGAAAAGAAGCTATAGAAAGGACATTGTAGGTATAGTCATCACAGACTTTCAAATTTCTAGATTCTAACACTTGCGGGACTAATGAGTGGGTGCCCTAGTCCAACTAGGGGAAATTTTTGAGATCCGGGAGCCATTCAGGATTATCAGTCAGCCTGTGTAGAAGATTTTCCATGACGGGAATTTGTGGGACTAAAAAGTGAGTGGCCTAGTCCAGTTAGCCCTTAGATTCCAAGTGCACAGTCTCTGAAACTCATCCTCTACATTTCTGTGATCTGTTTTGCCTGTTTCATTATCAGATTCCAAAAATCTTTGTTAGAAGGCATAATTAGGGTTTTCTTTGATTAATGAATAAAGGCACTTAACAAAACCCTAATTAGGCCCTTGAAATCAGACCTAGTGAACATAAGGGACAGACAAAGTGATCAGTAGCTTGGTCTCAAGCTCAATCCTTGTCCTCCCAATGTTTAGCATGGTAAAAGAGTAGTACTTAATCTTGTTAAGGCAAATCTACAATTTTACACTAAACAAGGGTATCTTTCTCATTATAAGTTATGACAAGGCATTAATTTTCCCTCACGGAGTGCTTAGAATTGGGAAAGTGGGCTTAATGAGTGAATTTGACCATTTTAATGGCATCTATGACACATAGAGTTACATTATATTCCTGGAGGTTGACCAAGTGGATGTGGGTGTTGGATTTTTACAAGTGGGTTAGTGGGTGCCTAGTTTTTGGCTCATAGCTTGAACCTCTTATTTTGTAAACCATTTATGGTTTCTTGTTTTTGTTTGCTCTATATATTGGAGCCTTGGGATATAGGTATGATGTATGTTTTTTCAGGTACACAGGTGTTGCTAGAATGCTACTAATTAAAGATAGAAGTTTTCTGATTATGTACTCTTGGTTTCAAGATTAATACAAACTTGTGCTCTCTTTGATGGTGGAATTTTTTCCAAAAGGGGTCCTCCACATACATCTAGTTAAGGTTTCATTCTAGGACATTGATTTAATGGATACTCATGTTGCTTGTGCATGCCATGGTCTTTCTATGTCTTAGTGTGCATTTAACCCATGTATAGTATGTTAAGAAAGGTATCTCAACATTGCGCCTAATGTTAAGATTAAAAACTGTATGGTTTTTAGGTTGAAAAATAGAAAAACTCAATTTTTGGTTTATAGAGTTGGTTTTTGGCCAAAATAAAAATTTTGGGCTATTTGGCATTGGTGCTTGAGTGCTTGTCACATGGACCTTTTTGATCTCTACAATTTAAAAAAATGGTCCCAATCAGCTTCCCAGATCAAAAGTTATGGCCTCAAGAAGTTTGGCCTCCTACATTGGAAATGTAAAAACATCAACACATAAAAGAGTTGTAATGGAGAGTTACACTTGTTGACCAACACATCATAAGGCATCTTTGGATGGGGATAATGAAGCCAAAATTGAATTCCCAATTTGGTGAGTGGATTATAATGAGGTTATGACAGGTGAAAGGAATATGCCATTTTTAGCTCGTAGACTCATCTTAAAATTTGGGTGTTGGATTTCCAACTAAGGATTTGGGTGCCACTATTTTTGGTGGTTTTAGCTCATAGTTTTCTAATTACCATTTGATGGCTTCATGTATTGCATTTCCTATTTATTGGGTGCTTGAGATGGAGGTTTCATACCAAGTTTTGTAGGTATTGTTATGTTGTTGGAATTCCTCTAGATCTCTGGTTGGTGATACTGCTATGAAGGCTTGCTCTGCAAGTGTTTTGTAACTGTGTTGTTTACTGAATAATACATTGAGCTACTTTGGAGTGTGGGGTTTTTTCCCAAAATGGTTTTCCCCACGTACACGTGTTATGGTATATTGTTTATTTTATGTTTATTTGTGTTTCTACTTTCTATAATTGTTAAAAGATTAAAGTTTGTGCAACACACTCCTCAAAAGTTAAATGTAGGAAGCATTTCTATGTACCTTACTTCTTTTCATTTGGTATTAGATCCTAATCACCTTAGATTCTAGGTGTTGGTTAGAGGGTTTTTTATACTAATCTTCATTTGAGTGGGAGCTTGCACAGAGAGGGTTTTGATTTTATTACAAAAGAGATGACAAGCACATCAAGGATAGAGATGGAGCAGTTCTCAAGAATGAACTTTGAGTCGTGGAAACTCAATATGGAGGATATGCCTTTGGATAGAGATTTACGGGCTACAATATCTGATACCAAGCCATTAGGTAGGAAACAAGAATACTAGGACTTAATGGAAAGAAAGGCAAAGGGTCTTCTGAGACTTTGTTTGGCATATTTAGTTTTGTTAAATATTTACAAGGAGACTTCGGCAGTTAATCTTTAGAAAAATCTTAGAGAAATTTATTAGGCTAAATCCTTGGTAAATAAGTTAGTCTCGAGAAAGAAGTTGTACTCTCTTAGAATGGAAGATGGTGGATTCGTAGATGATCATTTGAGTGCCTTCAATATGCTAGCTGCCTAGTTGAGCTTCGTGGGAGTGAAGATAGAGGAGGAGGATTGTTGTATGACTTTGTTGTGTTTTTTGTCAAATTCATGGGACCACCTGATTATGGCCATTGGGAGAACTACCACCAAGTTCAAGGTGGACGAAGTGGTTGCATCTTTGCTTTGTGAAGAAATAAGAAGGAAAAATTCTAAGTCAACAAAGGAGGCCCTAGTGGTCCATGGAAGATCCAATGAAAAAGGCAAGAAGAAGGACAAGATGCAAGATAAGTCTAGATCCAAATCCTATGGGAGATCCAAATCTCCTAGTAAGTTCAAGGCAAAATGTTGGAATTGTGGAAAAGTTGGACACCTTAGAAGAGACTGTAAGGAGGAGGAGAAAAAGAAAAAGGTTGACATTGATGATGAGTTTAAGAGATCCTCCCAAGATAATGGTGATGCTTTCATCATTGCCTCAGATACTCATGCATTGGAAGGTGTGGGGTTGATAGACTCTAGTGTCTCTTTCCACATGACCTCACATTAGGGTTAGTTTACAAAACATGAAGAATATGATGATGGGAAGACATACCTTGGAGATGATTCTCATCTAAAGATTGTTGGCCGTGGAAGAGTCTTGATCTAATTCCTTGATGGACAAGTGAAGGGGATCAATGGTGTACTGCGTATTCTTAGTTTGGCATGTAACCTACTTTTTGTAAGTAAACTTAATGATGCAGGTGTGCATGTTCTTTTATTGAATGGAGGGTGTAAGATGAATAGAGAATCTATGGTGCTTGCTAAGGCTGTCTAGATTGGCACTCTTTTTTAATTGGATGCATGCATAGTTCAATTTAATAGTTATTCCATTCTTGCAGTGAAGAGATCTACAAAATATTCACCTTCAAAATTGGAACCAACATCAAAGAGGTGTTTTGCATCTACTTTTGATGGTTATTCTTTCTGGGTACCTAAGGGTGCTCATTCTATAGAGATAAAACTTCCAACAGAGAAAATAATGTAATGAAACCATTGGACGGGTCACATAAGTGGGAAGGGTCTTCAAACCATGAAAAATAAAATAAAAAACTTTTTGAGGGGTTAAATGATTGTAACCTTGAGTTTGATTTTTGCAAACATTGCATATATGGAAAATAAAATCACATTCATTTTTACTCTAATTCTCATAAATCTTTTGGGATATTAGACTTGATACATTATGATGTTTTTGGTCTTGCTAATGTTCCTTTGATTTCTAAATCTATTTACTATGTATCTTTCATTGATGACAATAGTAGAAGAATATGGGTATATTTCCTTAGAAGTAAGTTTGAAGTCCTTAGTGTATTTTAAGAGTTTAAGGCTCTTGTAGAAAAATAGATTAGTAAAAATATTAATTGTTTGAGAATTGATAATGGTGGTGAGTTTTGTTCAACTAATTTTGATAGGTTCTACAAATATTATGGAACAGAAAGGCACAAGACAACTCTCTATACCCCTCATCAAAATGATCTTGTAGAGAGGATGAACAAGATGTTGATGGAGAGGGCAAGGAGTATGCTTAGTGGGGCTAGCCTAGAACAAAATTTTTGAGTAGAAGAAATTTCCATGACTTGTTACATGGTTAACATGTCTCCTACATCATCTCTTGTTGATAAGACACCCATGGAGGTGTGGCTGGGTAAAAAGCCCTCATTGAGTCTTTGGTTATGAGGCATATGCACACATGTCTAGGGAGAAAGGTCAAAGTTGGAGAAGAAGGATATAAAATGTATCTTCATCATCTATGGTGTTGGTGTGAAAGGGTACAAGCTTTGGGATCCAATGGATGAGAGAGTTTAGTATAGTAGAAGTGTTATCATTAGAGAAGTCAATCCTTTTTCCATAGTATTACAACTAGAGAAGGATGGAACAAAAGATGTGATTAAACTAACCCCAAAGACTTAGAAGGTTGAACTAGAAGCCCATGAGGGACCTAAAGAGGAGGATAGCTCATAAAGTTTAGAGAGTTTTGAAGAAGAAATAAAACCTCCACCTCGGTCATTAAGGAGGTCCACACGACAAAAACAACTAAAAAGGCATAGTCCTCCTGATTAGAGATGTATTTTTGCTTTGATTACTAACATTGATTAGCCTAGGATTGTAAAATAGGCTATGAGTATGAATTATATAGATTCCTAGAAAGTGACCATGGAAGAAGAGATGGTTGCACTAAAGAAAAATGATACATGGGATTTAGTACCTTTTCTTGATGGAGGTAAACCTATTGGATGTAAATAAGTGTTCAAGAATAAAATTGGTTTAGATGGTAGTGTTGAGAAGTACAAGGAAAGATTGGTTGCAAAGGGTTATTTCTAGGTTGAGGGAATTGATTATGGTGAGATTTTCTCTCTAGTTTCTAAGCTGACATCCATTTAGTTTCTATTATCACTTGCTACAACATGTGATCTTGAGGTTGAGCAAATAGATGTGAAGACAAAATTCCTTCATGGTGATCTGGAGGAAGAGATTTATATGACACAGTCAGAGCACTACATTGAGAAAGGTAAAGAATATTTGGTTTGTAAGTTGAAGAAGTCTTTGTATGGTCTTAAGCAATCTCCTAGGGTGTGGTACCAAATGTTTGATTCCTTTGTGTTAATTTTGAGATTTCTAAGATCCAATTGGATCATTGTATCTACTATGATGAACAATGAGCATATTCTCATTATTGCATTATATGTTGATGATATGTTATTTTTCAATAATGGGAAGGGTTTGATTTGTGAATTGAAGTCTTAGCTTTCAACATAGTTTGAGATGAATGACTTAAGAGAAGCTAGGTATATCTTGGGGATGTAGATCAGAAGTGTTGGCATTAGTCTGAACAACTGAGAGGGGGGGGGTTGAATCAGTTGCCACACAAATTTAATCTTTTCTACCTTTAATATTCTTTCACAACTTATAATCAGATTAATGATATAAACATTAAAGCATGAATCAACAATACATGAGTAGAAACAAATTGAACACACATAACACCAAAATTTTTATGTGGAAACCCGGTTAAAGGAAAACCACGGTGGGGGTTAACCCACAAGATTCGTACACTGTTAAAAGTACTTAAAAGAAAATGGGAAGGCACTTGCCTTCAGGTGCACTTCCCAGAGTTCACTGCTCAAAGAGGCTCACTGCCTATAGAATTTATGTTTAACACAAAAAGAATTTAAATGATAAATAGCATCTTCTTCATGCCTGGTTCAGTCTCATTGAATGCTCACAAAACTTCTACTCTACCCCCAAACTCTTCTTTACTAACTCTTCATTCTATACTAGTCTTGTTCTTCTGCTCCTCTTCTCTGCTCTACTTCTGATCCTTTCTTTGGATTTTATTACTTTCGTACAAGGATGATTTTCCATGACTCAACTACACTCCTTTATATGCTTCATCAACCTTGGAATAAACATCAAGGTCGGCACTCCAAACATCTGACTTAATGTGAATCACAAAGTTGTCGGCCAAACATGACTGGGACTCAAATCTTCCTTGATCAACACACCATGCTCCATAGAATTGTTCTTAGATCATCCGCAACATGCTTGAATCATCCAGTCGGCCAGGACTGGGAAGAAAAACAACATAAAGGAAGAATCCTTCAACAACAAGCTCAATCTTCAATGCAGACCTCCAACACAGTAGGCACACAATCCAGAGACTTCCACAAGCACATTGAATTCAACAATAACAACCACACTATTCCAAATTATCAGAATCACTTGCATCTTCATCCAGTACCTCAAGAACACTATTTGTCATGACTGTCACACTAGAAAGATTGCTTGCAAACCTCCAAACCATGAACCACTTGAGTTGAGGATACACACTGACTTCCACAACATGCCTCTAAATCTACAAATCATCATTTTACATTTCTAGAATAATCCAGATCACTTTCCTGTCACTCTATCTCTTCTGAATACTGCAAAACTAGTTCTACTCAGATGGCCATACCTTTTTCAAATCTTTGTGCGGACCTCTCAAATCTTAATTGGAGCTTCTTTAAACAATCCTCTATACAACCATATGGTCCGCATACATTGATCTTCATTAATTTTCTAAATATTCTCAACATTCCAGTCTCCTCAATTAGGCAACAAAATAGGATATAGTGGACACCAATGACAACAAGGATATGTTGACATCAATGACAACACATCATAGGCACATAGTTGCAACAAGAAGATATAGAATGAACATAAAACTTTGGTTGGGTTAGAGTAAGTATGTGAAATCAATGTTGGAAAGGTTCAACATGTCATCTTGCAAGCCATTGTGTGTTCCTATTATGATTGGGACAAAGTTATCAGTTGAGGATTTTCCAAAATCTCCTAGTGAGATGGAGGATATGAATAGAGTACTTATGCTAGTTTTGATGGATGTTTGATGTATGACACGGTCTATACAAGACCATATATTGCCTAAGAAATGTGAGTCCTTAGTCATTTTATGTCTAATCCTGGAAGGGTACATGAGATTTAGTGAAGAGGGTCTTTAGATATCTATGGGGTACTTCTGAGTATTCCATTTTTTATCGTGGTTATCCTACAGTGACCCAAACTTTAGTATGTATGCGTGGTATGTGGATTTTGATTAGGTTGGTGACATTGACAGCAGGAGATCCACCAGTGGATATGTTTTCACTATGTTCAACAGTGTAATCAATTTGATGAGTAAGTGATAAGTTGTGGTTGCTTTATCCACTATAGAAGTAGAGTACATAGCATCTACTCATGCTTGTAAGGAATCCATCTGGCTTAAGAGGTTGTGTTCAGATGTTGGGCTAGATGTAGGAGCCATTAAAATTCATTGTGGTAGTTAGAGTGTCATATGTCTGTCAAAGAACTTGACCTTTTATGCGAGGATGGAGCACATTGATGTATAATACCATTTTGTTTGTGATATGGTATAGAATGGAAGGATGATGCTAGAGAAGGTTGATACTTTGACGAATGTTACAAATTCATTGACAAAGCTAGTGAGCACAGACAAGTTTAGGGGCTATAATGAGTCTATGGGTCTCTCAACCCCTAGCAATTAGTTTTTAGTGTTGGTAAGTTTCCCCTTTTCTCCTGTAAGGTGTTCAACAAGTGGGAGAATGTTAGTAAAGGTGTCTCAACCTTGTACCTAATGTTAAGATTACAAACAATGCAATTTTTAGGTTAAAAATAGGAAAACTCAATTTATGGGCTATAGACTTGGTTTTTGGGAAAAATAAAATTTTTGGGTTGTTTGGCATTGGTTCTCTAGTGATTATCAAATGGACCTCTTTGAGATCTACAATTTAAAAGAAAAAGGGCCCAATTAACCTCCCAAATCAAAATTTATGGGCTCTGAAAGTTGGGCCTCTTGCATTAGAAATGTAAAAACATCAGGACATAAAAGAGGTGTAATGGAGAGTTACAATTGTTGACCAAAATGTCATAAGAGATCTTTGGATGGGGAGAATGAAGCCAAAATAGAACACCCAATTTGGTGAGTGGATTATTATGAGGTTATGATAGTTGGAATGTTTTTAGTATAAAAAAGAAGAATGATGACAACTAGAACACAAACTAGATCAAACCCTTTTCCATATAGTATTCAAGGACAAAACTGAGCCAAATCACTACTAAATGGAGGTGGACCCATCTACAGATCGTGTACTCAGGTATGCTATAGAGGAATCAGATTTAATTCATCCTTTTTTATCAAACCCTAGGTTAACAATGCATGAAACCCTATTTCTACAAAGATCAACTTATAACAGAACAAATACAACAACAATCCAAAAAAAATTGCACACGTATGATCAAGAAGGTGATAGAACCTATCTCCCAGAAGCAGAGGTATCAGAGGACTAATTCAGTATTGCCCACAAGTAGATCTTCACTCAGTCTTCTTGTATCTTCACATTCTCCAAATCTCGCTTTTGTAACCTGCACACAAGAAGATAAGAAGGGGTTTGGGGGTTATGGTGTTTAGGGACTTGCCTAAGTCAAATCTGGGGATAGCATTCAAGCTTCCCTAAACCATTGATTGATAGAGAGTGCATGCCCTCGTGGGGGCAAAGGCTAAAAATAATGATAATAATGATGGATCAAATGATGATAAACAACAATGATATCACCTATGTGACGATCCCTGAGAATAATGAAGATCCTTCAAACCCTAAGGTATATAGATGATAGCTCCATGCCTGCAATAAATACACAATGACAACACACAAATCTTTTGTAGAATCATAATGAATACTCTTGCTTGCTTTCCTTCAAGATCTCAAGTTATGCTCTTTTCAACCTAGTTACAAATGAACTAAAAAACACACTTATATATGCTTTCCCGCTCATAATCGTGAAATTAAACCAAAAGAGTTGACAAGGAGAAACCTTTTGAAAGGTCCCAAGCTGACCAATACTTAAATTTTCCCCAACCAATCAAGAGGGACTTGGACGGTGGCACCCAAGTCTTTTGACTCCTTTTGGGTCTGGGATAAGATAAGTGAAGGACCCCTTATTCTAATTTTACATTAGTGTCAAGTAATTTTGCATCAAGATGAACATTTAGAATGAATAATGTAATCATAGGGACCTAGGAGCTAAACAAGGAGGTAAAAAGACATGTGGACACTTTTTACTCCATAACATTTAGCCCCCACTTTAATGTGTGTATGATCTTACGATTAGTACATGCATTAAAGTACACTCAAAGCACATCAAGCACATCAAACACTAGAGCGAAGACACACTCTAAGTTTGGAAGACCATCTCTAGTCCCCAAGCCAAGGCAAACATAAGAAAACACTTGACAATCACACAAAACACAGAGAAGACAATAAAGAAGCACATAATACATGGAGAAGACATGAACGTAGTCACACAATACACAAGGTATACATGGAGAGAAGACATGATTAAACAATTATAAAACACTAACTAGGTGATTAGGGGAGCTCATCACTACGTGCCACCATCAGAGCACACATGACACATAGCGTGGGGGAGTTCATCGCTACGCACCTCCATAAAACATGTAAGAGCCACAGCGTGGAAGGAGCTCATTGCTATGTGACTCCACAAAACATGCAAAACACACGTGTCACTACAAACCAAGTGATCCCAATGTTAAAGTGCTACACATAAAGGCAAATATAGATCATTTTAAGATTTCTTGCAAAATGTGAAAGAGATGTTATCTTCTTATGTTGAAATACACAATGTGTAATTGAAAAAGTATGAATTTTCAAATCTAGGATATGAAATGATGCAAAATTACTACACAAAATCAGATTTGATGAATATCTAATGCAACCAATATGATCATGCAAGAGAATTTTTGAAACCCTAATGCAAAATTTTACCAAAATATAAGCTTTTGAAGGCCTAAATATGCACTTTTTTCCAAAATTATGCAAGATTTTCAAAATAAATATTGATAAATATGTATTAAATCAATGCAAGATCTAATATGAATAATCAACAAGATGAAAATGCTCGAAGCTACGAGTTCACCAAAATGTTTAGTATGAAAAAGAAGAGTGATGACAACTAGAACACAAACTAGATCAAACCCTTTTCCATATAACATTCAAGGACAAGACCGAGCCAAATCACTACCAAATGGAGGTGGATCTAGCTACAGATCTTGTACTCAAGTATGCTATAGATGAATTAGATCTAATTCAACCTTTTTATCAAACCCTAGGTTAACAATGCATGAAACCCTAGTTCTACAAAGATTAGCTTATAATAGGACAAATACAACAACCTAGAAACCAATTTCACATGGATGATCAGGAAGCTGATAGAACCTGTCTCCCGAAAGTAGAGGTGTTGGAGGA
Source organism: Cunninghamia lanceolata (assembly GCA_027924645.1). Classification (NCBI taxonomy): domain Eukaryota; kingdom Viridiplantae; phylum Streptophyta; class Pinopsida; order Cupressales; family Cupressaceae; genus Cunninghamia; species Cunninghamia lanceolata. Next base: position 4,306,421 of record BSBN01001135.1, on the reverse strand, counting down.
CTAATTCAGGACCGCCCAAGTCCTGATTGAAAGAATCTATTGAAACTATGAAATAGAAAGAGGTTGTAGATGCTACCTTGGTGCCAGATCTGAAGTCAGAAAGGGAAAAAGACTAGGGCATCACTACCAAAGTCTTGGATGGAGAAATAGTCTAATTGTTGTCAGATCTCAAAACCCTGATCTTCACTCAGTCTTCCTATATCTTCACATTCTCCAGATCATCTCACTCATGTAACTTGCACACAAGAAGATAAGAAGGGGTTTGGGGGTTATGGTGTTTAGGGACTTGCCTTAGTCAAATCCTGAGATAGAATTCAAGCTTCCTACACCGTTGATTGATAGAGAGTGCGTTCCCTCATGGGGGCAGAGGCTGAAAACAATAATAATAATGATGGATCAAATGATGATAAACAACAATGATATCACCTATGTGATGATCCCTTAGAATAATGAAGATCCTTCAAACCCTAAGGTGGATAGATGATAGCTCCGTGCCTGCAACAAACACATAATGACAACACACAAATTTGCTCTAGAGTCACAATGAATGCTCTTGCTTGCTTTCCTTCAAGATCTCAAGTTATGCTCTTTTCAACCTAGTCACAAATGAACTCAAAAACACACTTATATATGCTTACCCGCTCATAATCGTGAAATTAAACCAAAAGAGCTAACAAGGAGAAACCTTTTGAAAGGTCTCAAGCCAACAAATACTAAAATTTTCCATGACCATGTAGGAGGGACTTGGGTAGTGGCGCCCAAGTCTTTTAGCTCCTTTGGGGTCTGGGATAAGATAAGTGAAGTGCCCCTTATTCCAATTTTACATTAGTGTCGGGCAATTTTGCATCAGGATGAACATTTAGAATGAATAATGTAATCACAGGGACCTAGGAGCTAAACAAGGAGGTAAAAAGACATGTGGACACTTTTTACTCTATAACAGAAGGAATATGCTATTTTTAGTCCATAGACTTATCTTGGAATTTGGGTGCTGGATTTCCAACTAAGGATTTGGGAGCCACTACTTTGGGTGGTTTTAACTCATGGTTTTCTAATACCATTTGATGGTTTCATGTATTGTATCTCCTATTTATTGGGTGCTTGAGATGGAGGTTTCATACCAAGTTTTGTAGGTATTGTTATGTTGTCATAATTCCTCTAGATCTTTGGTTGGTGATACTTCTGTGAAGGCTTGCTTTGTAAGTGTATTGTAACTATGTTGTTTACTGAATAATACATTTAGCTACTTTGGAGTTTGAGTTTTTTCTCCTAAAAGGGTTTTCCCCACATACACCTGTGTTATGGTATATTATTTATTTTATGTTAATATGTGTTTCTACTTTCTATAATTGTTAAAGGATTAAAATTTACACAACACTCTCCTCAAAAGTTTAGTGTAGGAAGCATTTCCATGTACCTTGCTTCATTTGAAATTAAATGTTGGCCAATCAAATAGCATCATTTGATTGGACCCATCATTTTAAGGGTTTGTGCTTGTGTTCTCTATGGTATGTTCTTGTGTGTCTTGGGTGTTTGCATAATACTTGATTATCATGCCTTATGCCTTTATCTTGAGCTCCTACAACTTTCATGGTGGCCTTGCTCATAAACCCTAAACCCCATGCCCCTTCTTATCCAAATTAATAATTCATAGGTACCGATATTCATACTTGATGTCTACCAAGGCCTCATCCACTTTATGTTCTAACCTCTTGATAACTGGCTACCACCCGTTGCCAAACAATTTAAAGTGCATGCGAATTTTTATTCCATTGCACTCACCATCTAGTCTAGTTTCTCTAATTACTTACCACCCATCACATCAACCTTATATGATTATTTCTACCCCTCACTCTCAATTACCCATGCATGTTATACCATTAGTCTTAGCCCCCTCTTGGTCACTTCGGTTGATGAACCTCAACTTGGTGGACTCAAAGTCTAAAATTGTCATAGTTAAACTTTAAGGGCTATAGATGGCTCTAATTAGGGACAAGGAACTTGATAATGTAGAAGGAACCCCAAAATATTAGATTGAAAATAGTGTCTTATTCATGGGCCATAGAGTCAAGAGCAAATTAACAAAACACAATAGGAAACATGAAGAGACTAGACGAGAAATGACACACACCAAAAATTGGGTTGAACACAACAAAAATTTCTTAACATATATGCATGGTAGGAGACAACCTACCTCTACTGCTTCAAAAAGGTCATGTGAACTCATTAACAGGTTAGGAGAAGTAGGCACTTGTCTAGAACAATGAGTTTTACCTATGGAGTGTTTAAAAACCAAGTTACCATCTCATGTTCTTAGAATGTTTGATATTTTTGTGAAATGCCATCTCTAGGAACAAGCCTTCACACTATGCTCTCCACTCTTCACTGGTCAAATTAGAAACCTCTCAAAGATCTTTACAACTCTCTTGTGTGCATATCAACACTTCCACCTATACCATATCAACTTTATTTAGATCTCTAACATTTGAACATTTCTTTGCTAATCAAGTTCAAGAAAAAGTAGTCTCAAGTTTGATGTATTTTTTGTAGGTTTGGAAATGAATGAATATCAACTTGTTTAGATTGTGCATCTACTTTATGAATAATAATTTATATGAGCATGGGATCATATCCCTTATAATAAAAAGTTTCATCTCTCTTTGCTATGATAAATTTAGAATATTCTTTTTCCAGTGATTGAGAGGGAGGAGAGAAGAGTGGAAAATCCATTTCCATGGGTTCATTGACAAAAAGGTCTTCTTCTATGACCAACAAAGGATAAAGAACAACAAACCCTCCATAAAGAAAGTCATCATCTGATGCTTCAAGGCAAAAACTTGGGATAAAGACTTCATCATGCTAAAAATCTCCAGAGGCTTCATTTTGGTGATCACCATTTTCTTGCTACTCTCTTCATGCTTCCAAATCCTTAAATGTTTTCTTTATGACTTCAACAAGATTCACTAACTCATTACCAAGTTTATGATCAGAATGCCCACTAACCATTACATGTAGCTTCAACACATATTACACCTCTAGGGTTGTCGTTTCTTCATCTCCATATGCCATCAATGTTTTGATAAGGAAGCAAAGAAAAGGTGGGACTTTAATCTTTTTGTTGACCAAATCATCATTTGCAACCTCTTCATCATTGTCCTCATTGTTTTCTCCATTATGTATATGATGTTCAGTACCATCTTTCATTATTTGTTCAATCATTTGTGTCTCTAATGTTTCATTTTCTTTTATAACCACAAAGTTGAAATAACTATCAAGAATATGTAGACATTTTCCTTCTTCTTCAATCCATGTTTCATTTAATGTATTAGCACCAAAAGAGGTAGAGTGTCATATGGAACTATAATAATTGGTATAAAGAGATTTTCAAAACAAATGTTTTAAAAGCAAGGTCTTTTCTAACCTTTTCATGCAAAGCTTCTCCTTCTTCATTCTTTTCAAGAACTTTGAATGCTTCATATTTAGGCTACATGCAAATTGGGAGATGAATTCTTTCTAGTTCATAGCCAAGGGTGTAGAGACATGCAATCGACTTTAGAGTGATCTTCAATCTTTCTTCCTACTACATTGCCCATTGAATGTTTCTCAATAACTTCAAAAGTAAAGGTTTCCAATTTAGGAGGAGAAAAACATGTGTAAAGAATCATTCTTACTTTCCTCTTTATGGTTCATGTTGTTGAAAGATTGTCTAAAGACTATGATTGCTAAAGAGGAGCATATTGTCGGATTCCCTGATTGAATGTAAAAATTATCTTAGTTTACATGAGGTGTTAAAGAAATGTTATCCTCTTCATCGATGAGGAATATTTTTTATTCATCATCACTTTCCTCATAATGCAAATGGTATGTACTTCAACCACTTTTCTATTATAAGGTTCAATCAACGGATCTAGCAAAGTCATTCTTTAACAACTCCTCTTTACCCAAAACTGTAAAGTTGAAGCAATCATTTGGAGTGGGCAACGTCTTTTATCTTTTTCCTATTGAATTTTTTTGTTTAGAATGAGGATTTGCAGGCTAATAATTGTCTTTGTATAATAGACCTCTTTACAAGCTCATTTCTTAAAACATTCAGAATATGTCTCTCATCCTAGTTCTCCTTTAACATTTCAGATAAAATCAGAACATGTTCAATTTTAATTGCTTCTCATTGTGTGACTTCTAGATCACATATTTTATTCTGCTTCAAGAAGAATCTAACTTCTGGATGCAGGGCAACAATGAAAACATAGAATTGATTGTTTTAGCTTTGGTTGATCGACATGAGGAATCTGTTTCAAAGACTTGTTAAAGCATTCCGCAAGTTCCCTTATCGCTTATTCTTTCTTTTAAATTAGATAAAAAGGAGACAAGGAACATGTTTCAACTACTATTTGCATCTCTCTAAGAATTTATATTTTAAACTGTCCCAGTTTGCAATGCATCCATCCTTTAGGTATTGGAACCAATTAGCACCAAGTACAAGGGTTCCAATAAACAACCTTAAATACATTTTCTTTATTGACTCCTCAAACTCCACATTCTACGATAAGGCCAAAATGTGATTTTTTGCATCTTGTGCATTCTCTCCAATAAACTTTGAGTTCTACCTTGAACCGAAGGCAAGCTTGTGTACTGAGTTAAGGCTAGAGGGCCAAAATGACTTTTCCATGGTGTAGGTGAAATTAGGTGAAATTAATGTCATGATGCAAATCTAAAAAATAAAGGCAGTAGGTATCCTACTTTCACAATGTCACCAACCACCATTCCAGGGTATATTTGGAAACCCAAAATGCACTAGCATTTTAGTCTCTATCAGTCACCAAAAATATGTTAGCAAGTAAACTTGTCACTATAGTTTTTTAAGAATTAGTATGATTTGCCCAATGGGAATGCCAAGTGCTTATAATGTAGTTGGAGAAATTACCATTGAATAAATGATTTTCCTCTATGTTTGAGAGAGACAACTCCCTTGTATGATGGGGGTATTTATAGATTTTTGTATACATTTACTAGAAAGTATGAATAGGCACAAAAATTGAAAATGATAAAAAAAGGAAAAATAGAGAAACCTTAGACAAGACAACACAAAGGACCACACGAGCTTTCATGGATTTGAATATGAAGGATAAAAAAGAGAAAAAGTGTTATGTAGAACTAAATAGAAGAACAAATTTTGATTCACACGTATGACATTAAAGTGTGAGTAATAGTTTAACAATTTACATTTTGCACACAAAGAAGATAATAGGAGGAAAGGATTTCATATTGAACATAACAGCAACACAAAACCCTATGAAGAATAAGAGACAAAGTTTCCTCTAATTACTTCAAAATATGAGCATAAAGACCCTATTTTTATTTTAGTTCATATACATATGTTTTGTGAAAATGCAAGAAGTTCAAGAAGTTCAATTATTACTCTTGGATATTTGTTGTGTGAAAAATGTCCCTCCAAAAAGTCCCCTTTACAATTACATTAGAGCCTTTTCAATAGGCTTGTAAACAGGGTTGGGCTCATATTTTGCCGTAACTTACAAACATATATCCTTTCTTTAAAATATATACCCTTTTTGAAATGTTTGAACTGTTTTAAAAAAATAGTTTCCAATACTTTGCTTGTATGATTTGTAAAGTCTCTCGGACATTTTCTAGAACAATTCATGAACTATGGTTGTTGATGCACATCCTTTCAAAGTATTTTGTCAGTCAGTTGGCTTGCTTGCTTTATAAGTGAACATTATTTGATTCGTTTTGACAAATAGTTCGCATCCCTATCATGTTTTCATATTTCTCAATTTAGGTATTTTAATGAACATTCATACCAGTTTCAGAGCTCCTATTATGGTGAAGGCAGGGAGGACGTTGGCAAAGAGTGTGGAACTTGGCTTCTTGTTGAAATCTACATTCCATGAGATCACATTTCTTTGAAGTATTCTTGAACAGTTTAGGCACCTTGTTTATCTCTCCACACTTCGTACATAGGTCTATAATAGCATTTGCATCTACAAAATCTGACAAAAATTCTTCTTAAAATTTGTTCTAGAGCTCCCATTATGGTGAAGACAAAAAGTATACAGGCAAGAAAAAGTGTTAGGATTTAGCTTTATATATGCCTACTGCATCAATGTGAAAGTTTTTAAAGCCTTTTCAACAAATGTATTCCATTACATGTACTATAATATTGGCACAAATAGAGAGGATGCTTGCAAAAAAAAAGCATCGAGTTTGGTTCTTGTATACACTTCCAAATCATGCATCCATGTTCATCATGGTGTTGCAACTAAGACATTAATAAAAATCCTTCCTCCTCTACATTTTGCTGGAGGTTAAATCCACTTCAATGCTTTCTTAATGTAGGCAGGTAGGAGGCTGGAAAAGACCATGGGATTTAGGAGGCTCAAAGTTTATAAGCCTTTACAATAAACCCATTAATTCATATGATGCGCTCTATACGTTCCGTGAGATCACATTTCTTAATATTATTTGACTAAATAATCTGTGTTTTGATCTGTGCTTCCATACTTTGCATGTAGAGAAGTTAGTTGCAGAAGCAGGGGAGAACTTTGCAAGCTTTTGAAAATGTGTGCATGTGTAACATAAGTCTGCACTCCTACATCTCTATTTGTATTTTAACATGGAGACTTGGCAGAGACCAGGAGGTTGGAGACATGAAGCGGAAACACATAATAACTTTGCAAATTTTTGCATAGCTGCATGCTAAGTTCGTCAATTATTCTTAAATTTCATCCATTGCAATAGTCAAAGGTCAATTTTGGCCAATAAAAATAGGACAAATATTTACCAACTTTTTATTGTGAATGAGGTGTAAAATTTCTATTGACTGTTTGACCATTGAAGTGGATGATATTTAAGTAGATTTTAATTACACACACAAGACTTATACACCATTTAATACCTTGTGGGTTTTTAGAGTCACGATACATATTTGCAATTTTTTTATAAATGTGAGTTGCAAGTTTGCTTCCCACTTTTGCTTTACCATATAAAATGAGTCATTTTCCCAGTAGATTGGAGATGGAACAATCCATTGATCTATAGTTTCTTGATGATATATTCAATTTTTATTTTTTTTGAGGATGTCAATATTTTGACAAGAACAAATTAATTCAAAATGAATAATTTTTACAAGTTAGTTTTGAAGTGCAATTGTAAAATGATGTTCATTAAATTTATACAATGACTTATTGTAAAAAGAATTGCCTTCAGTTAGGCTTGCAAATGTAAGGGTTGATTGATTAAAGAAAAAACGATATTTTGTGTAGATTCCAAACAATGACACAAATATGTATTCCATGAATTGTATATTGGTTTGATCAAGAAAACATCAAATGGTGATTTAGTTGACTATGAAGACAAAGAAATTTGTTTGTAAGCTTGGCTAGAATTTTTTCGTTCGAGATGGAGTACTTTTTTTGCTATTCAAAATGACTATCAAAATGGGGAGTGCTGGTCAGTTCTTAGAAAACCAAGAACTAAAACCATGGTAGAAAAAGACAAATTTTGTAGGTGTCTCACATAGGATTACATGCCAAATAAATATAGATGGTATAAGAGGGAATGCAAGATAACTTCCTACCACATTTACACAAGAATTCAAGAGATTATATGCCAGTTAGAATCTTATAGAGATCGTTATAACAATATATCATAAGGAACACTTAATAAAATGTGGAGAACTAAGTATCCAGATGTTATCATTTCCAAATCAAATGACTTTGTGAAGTAAAAAACTAGTATCACATTGTATCATGGGAAAATTAGAGCTTGATTTGTAATTCACAATATTTTTAGAAATATGTGCCCATGCAACATAAGCCTACACCTTTTTTATATTTCACATACTATGCTTTACGGGATGGCAGAGATCAAGAATATTTGAGCAATTCACAATATTTGTAGAAATATGTGCCCATACAATATAAGCCTGCACCCTTCTTATATTTCACACACTATGCTTTGTGGAATGGTACAGATTAGGAATATTTGAGCAATTGACAAATTGTGAATTTATGCTTGGATTCTATTTTTTCTTTGTTTTAAATTGAGGTGTTGGATATCTTTAAACTACAAACCCATGCATCATCACTGCGAAACAAACACTTAATAGATTTATAAAAGCAATATATTTTTAGAAATTAATTTGTAGCCTTGTACCTTGTATGACCTAAAAATGTGCTCACAAACTTCTAGACTTATGATGATGCCTTTGCGATGCCTTTGCTTGAAACTTTTTAAACTCCATTGTAAATACAAATTAATATTATGAAATCCTGTTGGATTTAATGTAGTCAAACTTGAAAATCAAATTGCAACCATGTGAAACTACAAAGTGCAAATTGTGACTTGCAGATTACAAATTGCATTAAAGTTTTGTGGCTCTGCCTTCTTATCAATTGATATAGCCTCATTAATGCACCCATGTCAGTACTTTGAAGAAAACCCTTAAAACCTGTCGTCAAACTTTTTTAGAATTCTTGCAACCTTACAAAACTACGAACTAGAGGAATGCCACCTTGAAATCATAAACTTGTAAAACTGCACTGAAGCTTTGGATCACTACTCATAACAATTCAATTGGACATTTAAACACTTGTGTGCGAATTACCAGACTGTCATGGATTTACAACTAGACTTGAACAATTTTTTTGACACTTCTAGATGATGGGTTTAAATACAAATCACCTAAACCAAAATTGACAATTAATAATTTTTTATGATAGACAATTTCAACAACTCAAAATGATTGATTTTCTTTCTTGAAACGCTTGTGACCAAGACTAATTGACATTAATGTTTTCGACTCAATCAAGTCATGATGACAAAGAATGAAAGCATTTTACAACATTCAATGACATGAATTTGAATGACAAACCTCAACTTAATGAACTTGAAATTTAAAATTGTCGTAATTAAAATCTAAGAAAAACATATATCTGTTGGATAATGAAATATTGTGTAAACCATGATTCGTTACTTGTTATGTTATGGGTAGTTGTAGAATTAGTTGTAGGATTCAGTTTTAGGAATTAGTTGTATTTTAATTATATATGTACATTCCATTGGACAATCAACATGATATGAAGATTTCTGTTCTACCTTTCATTTTTGTATTCATTTTTGTATAGTGTTATGTATAATTTCTGCTCCTCCAATGCCTTCAATTGGTATCAGAGCCCAGGGAGAAGGATGCAGAAAGGTTGAAGAAGCATTTGTTGAAGGCGCAGAAGTGCTTAAAAGAGATCGTCGGGCAAATTAAAGTTAATAAGGTTTGAATTTCTTTGCAAAGTTTGTGAATGCAGTTTGAAGATATTAATTTTTAAAAAAATTGCAGTTGGATTTGATTTAAGGAGCCGCTGCCTCAGATGAAAATTAAGCCGTAAGATTTGTTTAAAAATTAAAACGATTGTTACAACGGTTGTTGATAGGTTAAAATAAATATTGAAAGTTTTGAGAACTGCAAAGGAAGTTTATCAGCCATATAAGCCGCAGCTTTGATAGGAAATTATAGTAATTTATAGCCGCCAAAGGAAAAGAAGACATCACAAGGAGATATCTGCCGAAGATTTCAAACAAATTGTTGAGAGCTGACAGAATGGATCACTGGAGATCGCTGCATAAAGAGGAGAATGTGGACATATAAAGATGGTAGTTTAAAAGTCCAAAGCATGCCAAGGTAAAAGAAATCACTGAATGTTGAAGTCCGAGGAGATGTTGCATTTGAGGAATCGCCATAAATGAAAGGTGCGGATTTGAAGATTAATCGTTTTTTAAGGAGGAATTGCTGACTGTTAAAGCCTGAGGGAAAAGTGTTAAGCCGTTGTCCTGCTGGAAGCCATCCAGGTGAGATATTACTGAGATTTGTCCTGTGAATAAACTTGTTGCAGAAAAAATAAAATCTGGAAATTGTAAGTCACAGATTGTGAAGGTGAAGTTAAGGTCATAGCCAGTTACAAAGGAAATACTAACATGTTTTGGAGATTGTCTACATCGAAGAAACTTGCAGGAAGTTGGCACAGGAAGTTAGAAGAATAGATTGTAGAAATTGCAGGAAGGACGACAGATCCAAGTAAGTAAGTAAATTATTAATTTTTCAATAGGAAAAGCTAAAAGAGAAAAGACGTAAAAAGATTGGAAAAAAAAAAAATGATTGGGAAGATGAAAGAAATGAACTATTAAGAAATATAAAACAAGTTTCAATGGAAACGACTGGACAACAGATACAAATTTCAAATCTTAAAATTGAATTAATTAATGTTAAAGAAGAATTATAAGAAAGATTGAAATTATTTGATGAAATGAAAGAAAATATTGAAATGTTAGATGAAGAAAACAGTTTACAAAAAGAAGAAATATCAAAATTAAAAAAAGAGAATGAATGTTTGAGGATAAAGCCATTAGTTTGATGTTTCGTGTGATACAAGTGATTTGTGTGAAAGAGTTGAAAGTTCATGTGATTTTTGTGAAAGAGTTGAAAATAAAGAATGCAAAGTTGAAGATAATAAGTATATTGGATCAATAAAATTTGCTAACATAACTAGTTGTTTTGATGATAATGTTGGTTTGGAAATAATAAAGAAAATGGTTATAACTTGGTGAAGATTTGGGTAAGCATGGGCAAGGAATCAAAGAACTCATTGAGTCAGTAGTTAAGCCAAAGTATGAAGGTATTGGATACATAGGTAAACAAAATGGTTCAAGAAGATTTGTTCAAGGAATGCATTGTTCTCATTGTAACAGGAAAGGACATAACGATGAAATGTGTTGGGATATTTACCGTTGTAGGATTTGTGGTTTGAAAAATCATTGTGAAAAGACACGTTGGAATAGAGAGTTAGAAAATGAATCTATGACAGGTTGTTTGAAAATGAATTGTGGTTGGATAAATGTATTTGATTGGCAAAAGGTCACAGGTATGTTCAGAATGTTTTATAGACCTAAGTCTTCTCATATTGAGAAAAAGGAAAAAGAATTGAATAGCAGAAACAAAACAGCTGAATACAGTGAACAACCAAGTGCAGAGAATAGTAAAGAAATTGAAGAAATTGAATTGTTTTAGCAGAGTGCAGAAGCACGAGGAAGACAAGGAAGAGAAGTTTGTTGGTCTTGCAAGACATTAAGAAAAAATGAAAGCTATAGATAGCAAAAGGACTTCTTGATTGAAAATCAAAGTTGAGGGACTGTCGTAGTAGTGAGTGAGAGTTGAAAAAGGAAAGATCAACAATGAGTGAGAGTTGAGAGAGAAAAGATCAGCAAATCGTGAAGATAATTGGAGTCAGCAGACTTGGAAGACAAAACTTGGAATGGTATTGACATTCACTTGGTGTTCTTCCCAATGTTCATTATGGGGGAGAATGTTGGATAATGAAACATTGTGTAAACGAATGATTAGTTACTTGTTATGGGTAGTTGTAAAATTAGTTGTAGGAATTAGTTCTATTTTAATTATGTATGTACATTCCATTGGACAATCAATATGATATGAAGATTTTTATTCTGCCTTTCATTTTTTTATAATGTTTGTATAATTTCTCCTCCTCCAATGCCTTCAATATCTACATTATTTACAAGCTAAATATATTCCTTTTAACATCACTATTTCAACCTATTATTTTCTCGCCAACTTGATCTCTTTTCTTTCCCACACCTACCAATTCTTCCCCCTTCCTTTTGGAACTTAGTCTCTTTCATCAAGCTCACTTTTGGTTCTATATTCTCTCTCTGTTTTTACATTTACCTTCCTACAATCACTGTATACTTTTCTTCCAATTCTCCTTGTCTTTCTTATCTACTCCACTCCTACGACAACTTTGTTTTTGTTGTCCTTGAAGCTTTTGAATCTCTTTATTCTCTTCTTTAATACGCAGGCAAGTCCCTCGGCATATAATGCACAACGTTTGCAATTTCGATCATAATGTGTATGTTGAACATATTAATGGCCATATGTACTCATCATAGTGCTTCTTGTGGATGATTTAATCATTACTGGTCAATTGAAGTGTTTTTTGAGATGACAAATTTAGATTTTTCACATAACTTCTTGGGGAAACAATTTTTTAGGCAGATAATGGATTTTTTTCCTCTTAAACAAATATACATTAAATTCACTGATGTTTGAGCTGCATCAGCGTTGGACGTGCTACATCATACTACTGTAAATTCAAGTTGATAGCTAGTATACGTCGACAATAGTTGACACTACTTTGTATATATTTTTGTATATACGTCGATACTAATTGACTACGAACGTGAGATTTGTTTGTGTGGATAGTAGATTGCAAACATATTCACAAATCAGTAGCAGAGGTGAATTAATTCAGTTGCGAGACTTGCTTGGGAGTTCTGAAATTATCATTGGGAGGACAGGAGGAGAGATTATGAGTTATTTAAAAGAGAAAGTGAGGATGTGTATATCCCTCTTATGGAGCACTCTACTTAAATATCATTCACTTCAATGGTCAAACAGTTAATAGCAATTTTACACCTCATTCACAATAAAAGTGGTTAATATTTGTCCTATTTTTATTGGCCAAAATTGACCTTTGACTATTGCAGTGGATGATATTTAAGAATAGCCTTGAGTCCTTTGTAGATACTTAATTTATGAATATATTGACATGCATATTGATGATGTTAAAATTTGTCAATTAAATTACCAACAATGGGAGATCCTGAGAATGTGGGATTGACTCTCAGAATAACTTCTAGATTTTAAAGAAGCCGGTTCTTCTCTATGGGTTTGTGACAAAAGGGAAAGAAAAATAAGATTACAGATACAATACAAAATAACTTCTTAAGGCGATGTGCCAATAATATGTTTTGATTCCAAAATGAGCACAATGATTAAATCCTTTAAAATCTCTACCAAGTTAAAGAGCAATATACATTATTAACAGAAACAGAATATATAACAAATTAATATTCAAATGCTGAACTTAAAGAACTTGCAAGAAAGACCCAAAAAACATCACAAAATGCACAGAACAGAGGCTTATTTTCATTAATAGCTCAAACAAAGTACATAAGGCAAAGAGTATGCACAGATCTACAATGTTTTCGTTTCTTGAAAGATAACTGTAAAGGCTAATGATATATATCTGGTCTAACAACACAAATTCTCTTAGCATATATTTTATATAGTATATCTCCCATATCTCATTACAAACTCCCCTATTTATAGTACAAAAATGAGGCTCTAGACTCTGGTGGCAGCTGAGACTCTCCAACCGCCTGCAAAATAGAACTGGCGTCAACTGGAGATACCATTAATGGCCCACATGCTGAAGATTTCCTTAGATTCTAGGTCTTTGCTTCGACTCTTCTCGTTACAATAGACACTCTGAATCTTCTAATATGCTAGATTCTCCTACTCATTCCTTGGATTCCTATTGATCGACAACCATGTTAAATATAACTCAAACCCATGGTGCTTCTATCAGGGTCATTGAGACAAGTGGCGCCTCCTGTGGTCTTCAAAAAGACTAAAAAATATGTACGTGGCACACTGGCGCTTCTCATAAAAGGCCTTTTCCAAATGATTCCTAAATTGCGCGTCGTGCTGACACTTGGCGCTTTTCGCCGCTTCCATACTTAATAAAACAACTAGCTTGTTTATGACACATAGCGGGTTCCACCTGTTTCAAACTGGGACACATGGTGCCTTCGCGTTGCTTCACAAAGCTTCACCAAAACCTTTCCTTGAATCTTTGCCATGCCGACACGTGGTGTCATCCACTACTTTCATTAACCTTGAAGCTTAAGTCACGCCACAGACATACATCACCTTACGACCCAAAAAAACTTAACAAAAGGGGGCCCAAACATAAAGACACGCGACAAGCTGGCGAGCTTTTAAGATGCCTTCACAAAAAACTTTCCTTGAATCTCCGCCACGCCGACATGTGGCCCAGTCTATCAAGACTCAAAACTTTAAAAGAAACATGCAGGGGGCTCTTTGAGCACTGTAGCCAAACTGAATGACGACACTTGGCACATTCCGCAGATACAGACCTAGCCACATGGCGACTCTGCACTTGTTTTGAGTTTCTTTGTCCCTCTGCATCTTCAAAACTCCACCACTATGACACATGTCATTTTCGCAGGAGAACACTGATACTTAGCCAATTTCTAGTCACTGTTCAACAGAAATACTGGAAACAAAGACATAGTAAAATGTAGAGTTTTAACTCTACAGTTCTTGGTGACAGACTTGGGACTCTGTGCCTGCATAGAGAGCCTAAAAATATTGCAAAAAGATACAAAAATCAAAATTATATTGCCACAGAGAAACAAGGACTTAAAGCTTTTGCAATGCGGCCTGGTAACCAAACCACTCTGAATCTGATAGACTCTTTCTCTTTTGTAAGGCTTAGAATGCCAAATCCAAGTCAATGATATCCTTATGAGAGAAGTTTTTAGGATCTGAACCATTGTATGCAATTGGAACTCCAACTGAGCCATTGGAAGCAAGACTGACTCTACCTCCTTGACACCTGATGAATCACTCAGACTCTAGATGACAGGCTGATCATTTTACTTTAAGAGAAGCAGTGTCTTTATCTGGTTTGTCATCAAGACCATGCTATTATTAGGGAAAGGAGATGGGAGTCCCATTTGCACCAATTTTTCTATATGCCACTTCATACCTTTAACACCTTCCTTCAATGTGTTCAGGATCGTCTTGCATCTTGTTGCAGCCTCATTGTAGCTCAGAACTTCATTAACTTTCTCTGTTGTAGTCATCCTGTCACTGACCCCTGCTGCCAGTAAGGCTTCATATGAGGCATCATAAAACTTCTGTAATAAAAGTTGAGAGTCTGAGACCCTTATAGAAACATAAGACAAAGTAGCCTCCACTGAAGATTCAACTTTTTCACAAAGTTGTTGGGCATTCAAAAGAAATCTAAGAGCAGGCTTCAGTTGTGTGACCTCATCTAAGATCCTTTGCCATGAAGACACATAAATCTCTTTCACCATTGCCAAGACTTCAGTGTTTTGAGGCCTTTGATTCAGTTTAATAGTCATTTGCTTCAGTTTCTCTTGCTCGGCCAAATATTGTGCTTGATAGACACTGCTCTAGTCTTGTTCCTTCTTAAGACTTTGTTGAAGATATGACACCTCCTGGGTTTTGTCTTGGCTTTTATTTTTTGCAAGAACTTTCTCTTGCTCAAGTGCACTTGCAATAGCTTTTGCTTGTGTCAATTCAGACTATAAGGTTGTGACACTCGCTTGCGATGCTTGGAACACCTACAACGACACAGTAGACTGGATATCTTTGTTCAAGTTATCAATTTCCAAGTCCTTAGCCTTTATTTCAGTAGTAAGGCGATTAATGGTGGCCTTTGTCTTGGTCAGATCTACTTCTGCCTTCTGTAGCTTCCTAGTCACCTTCAAATAATCAGTTGTTACAGTTGTACAGGTTTCATTCATCAACTCCACCTTGTCCTGAGGCCTGAACTAAGTCAGATCCATGGCAACTGCATTCATAGTGTAATCTTCTAGCTTCATCTACTCTAGAGGCTTGATCACATTGGGGCTCATGTACGTGATGGTCAAAGATTGTTGAATTGGATCAAAAAGTGTTTTCATCAATGGAGTGGCAGGGTTTTTGCTCTCCTTCATTCTCTTATTTTCCCTTCTGGATTCCCTTGCTTTCTTGGCAGCCTCTGCTTGGCTTTGAAAAGAAAGGGGAGAAGCAATTAGTCCACCAGTAAAGGGATGACCTTGTGGGAGACCATAAGGTATGGTAGTGATCTATTGGCTAGGGTCCGGTTGGGCAAGGGCTCTTCTTGGCATGGCTGGAGAGAGCATAGTTAAGCCAAGAGCCTATGATACTAACAAAACTAATGAGTTGGAAGGGGGGAAATGGATTGCAAAGGCACGACAGAGGTAGAAGGAGGCATGAAAGTATAGGGCATTTGGGTTGCCACCCCTAAAGAAGAAGAAGACTGAGAAGGAGAAAATGGAGGAGCTGCAAGAACTTGTTGCTGTAAGCCCTCCATAATATCGTATTCTTCTTCCTCCTCTTGTAATTTCAGCTTCTGCTTCTTCCTTAGAGGCCTTTCTACTATGTCCTTAGGATCTTCCTCCTCCATTGCTTCTTGCATAGAAATGAGTGATTGTTTTGAAATGGCCACTCCAAGCCCCCCAGATGCCGAAGCTATTTGGGTCTCATGAGACGGTTGTTGTGCAACTTTCTGCTATTCAATGACACTGAGAGGTGGTGGCCAAGTGGTTCTTGGAACTTGCTTAGTGGTTTCTTCTTTTTCCTCTATCTCCTTTTCATAGTTCAGAAGTTTGCTTGTGTCAAGGCTTGAGACAGGAGTCATATGATCTTCATCCCATAACCTCTCTCACTCTTAATCCGTTGCAACTTGCTCGAAGGTGGTAGTAATCTCAACAAACTCTTGCCTGTATTTCCAATAGGCTGATATTTTCTCAGGAGTACAATCTTTATTTCTCAGCGTCTGCCTTAGACCATGGGTCATATTCTTCTTAGGGTCATACTCTTGAATGACAGTGTAAAATGTCTCCCATGGCTTGGGAGCTTTAACAGGCACATCTGTCAATTCCACATAGACATCCAGAGTATCCTTCTTTGGTGATCTCCTCTACTCCCAAATGGCTGACTCTCATGAATGAAGATTGTATGAACATTATTTTTTACAATCCAAGATGCCAAGAAACTGTCTGGATCATAATTCCATTGATCATGTACCATTAAGAATCCATAATTTACCAGCTTGTTTTGCAAAAGATACTCGGATTCTTTCCTCTTTACTGTGATTCCCGCCTTAGACCAAGGGGTATCATAAAATTTCTTCTTTCTCTTTTTGCTCCCAAAGTTAATGTCAATTATTGACAATTGGCAAGCTACCTCCAAGACTATGACCCTGGGAGTTAAGACTTTTGGAAGCATGAATGGTTCACTGACAAAGCCATGAAGTCTTACTATGGTGAAATGGACCCCAAAGAAATAATCACAAGGGACTTTGGAATTTACCAGAAAACCCCTTATCCTATCGATCAATCTATTCTCAATACCCTCAGAGTACAATTGCTAAAGAATGGGTGCTATAAAACATTTTGCAAACTTGTATGGGTCTGAAGTTTCCAAAAGAATGTGGGTCCATGCAGACACATGAATAGTTTTCCTACTATCTACCTCTGGGTCATACATATCTAGCTGCATATACTGTTGAAAAAACTGATAATTCTGATATAAAATTAAAAGGAAGAGATATACTGAGTACTTGAAAGTCTGCATGTCAGCAAAATTGGATAGTTGTTCCACCAAGGCTTGTGAAATATGCTCCGCAAAGTCAAATTTGTAATGTGTGTCTTTATCCACTGTCTTGAGCCTAAAAATAGTTGCCAATTGCCAATCGTATACATTGGCGTCCTCATCTTGGCCAAAAATCAAGGCCAACATGGAGCAAGCATCCTGTACATCTAAGGTAAACTGGAGTTGGGCTAAAGGCAATGCGGCCAACTGGGTGTTGTCATCATCTAGACATAACTATGTATTTAGGAACCCGAGCTTTGTGCGTACACCCTTCCATATGCTCTGCATTCTGGGTATATCATAGAAATGGGCATCTCAGTCATGATAGACCTAACATGTCCCGAATTGCCTTAGGAGTGATCTAGAGCATGAAATTATTTTTCTAAATTGTTGAAGTTTTAGCATTGAAAAGGTTCGCGCATAGCCGGATCAACTCAGGGTAAGAATGAACAACAAGGACCAAGAATTGAGCCAATTGAGAGGTCCAAATTCTCATTCTGAATGTCTCAGATTCGCCTTTCTTCACTCATAGGAGAAGTCTCGCATGTGCCCCCCCTCTTAGGTTTTTTGGATTCTTTGCAATCCAAGGATCGAAAATCCCATTGGAGTGGCCTTCCAATTGCGAAGGGTTGGCTGCTTTTCTCTTCTCTGAGGCCTTGGTCCTTGGCCAATTGACTCTTGGTTGCACCTTGGCTAATGCATATGGCTTTCTTTTCTTCCATTTCTCTGGTAAATCAAATAGGCCCTCTTGTTCAGACCCTTTAGCAAACTGTTCCCCTTCCAATTATATATTTCTGCTTAGTTCAACCTTTGCACAAGACTTTTGGACTCTGGAAATCTAAATCTTGAATCACTATTATGACTGGAATTCACAATGAAGGTTCTGGAATGAATGGACAAAGGCAATTTTAGAAATATTTTAGAGCAATGATATGGTAAATGAAAGGCAAGGGGGCATTTTAAACTTCTAGACTCTGTCAGAGGAATTAATGTTGTATTAAATAGGCCATCATTAATAATGACTAGAGATGCGCGCCAAAGTGATAGTGAATACTCAAAATCTAAACAAGATCTTGTGCCAACTATCATTAAAGGCAATGATCTTTTGGAATGATTGGCTATCACCCTTGAAGTACATGTACTTTTAACAGTTCCGAAGAAAGGGTAACTATGAGACATCGAGGCCAATGTGCTGTGGATGGATGTGTGTTCCTAGAACACTTATTAAGAAAGCAGGAAAAACAAACTGGAAAACATAAAGAAGACTAACTATAGTATAGGGGCAAAATTTGATTTGAATCTATGTGAAGTGTTTAAGGAAGATTCTGTTGACAGGAATATCTTCTAGTTCCCCTTCCATAGTCTACAATTCATATGCATTATGTTGCTTACATGTACAAATTTTAAAAGGACCAGTCCACAATGAGTCGAACTTGCTGTGACGCCCTGGCTTAGAAGCTCTCGCGTCCCATTTTAAAACCCAAGACCTGACCTCAAATTTTGGTTCAGAAGTCTTTTGGTCAAACCAACTCTTTATAGTCTACTGACAGTTCATCAGGGACTCATGCGTTGACTCTCTCTTCTTCTGAATTTCTAGTAATTCTACAAGTCTCACATGCATCAGACCGTTCTCTTCAATTTCCATTTGTTTAATCAATTGTAAAGCAGGAATTTCTATAGTTAGTGGTATAACTGCACTCTTTCCATAGACTAGTTCATAAGGAGATATCTTGATCACTTTCTTTGGCATGATTCTGTCAGCCCATAGTGTTGTGTTTAGACGCTTATGCCACTCCCTTTGATGATCAGCTCCCATCCTTTTTATGAGTCTAATTAGATTCTCATTGGTCGACTCTGCCAAATGATTTCCCTGTGGGTAATAGTTGGATGAGGTCTTCAAATATATACCATTTTTCAAAGCAAACTCAAATAATTTTGACCCCAAAAATGCCTTAGCATTATCAAATATAATGGTGCGGGGTGGGCCAAAATGAGTAGTTATTCCTTCAACAAAGTCTAGGATAACCTTCTCGGTGGCTTCTTTAAGTGGGACAACTTTGCTTCACCTAGTAAAATAGTCAGTGGCAGTAAGGATCCACTTGTGTCCCAAACTAGAGATTGGATTAATCTTACCTATGAAATCCAATCCCCATTGTGCAAAAGGCTCATCTACAACTATGGGATTCAGGGGCAAAGCTGCATTTCTCCTCTTTCCAACATAGACTTGACAGGCTTGACATTCTTTGACCATTTGATGGCAATTTGAAAACAATGTAGGCCAATAGTACCCAGCCTCTGTAATCTTGATAGCAATAGTCTTTGCTGAAAAGTGTCCTCCTAATGCTCCATAGTGTAATTCAGGTAGTATCTTTTGAGCTTCATCCCTTTAAACACACCTTAGTAAAATTCCATCAAAATTCTTTCTAAAAAGAATGTGGTTAATCGAGACAAAATTAATCCCTTGTTGCCTATAGTATCTTCTTTTGTCAAGGGAGAGCATCCTAGGGAAAATACCAATTCTCATAAACTGTATCATATCATTTACCCAAGTGTCTAGATCAGGCTCTTGCAGCTTTAGTACAATTTCATCTTCCACTCCTTTCATTGTTGATGCTTTTGTGTCTTGAACAATGTATTGACAGAGTCTTCTTCCTCTCACCAATTTAGTAGGCCTTACTTCTACATCATACTCAAGAATCTTAGTTATCCAATTATCTCTTTTTTGTGTTATTTCACCCTCCATGATGTACTCTCTAACACTTGAATGAGCTACTAATATCAAGATTTTGTTCCCTGTTACTAAATGTGTAAATTTTTTAAGCCCCTTGACTATGGCATAAGCTTGCTTCTCAACAAAATTATACATGGATTCATACTCTCTCAATGTCCTAGAGAAGAATGCAATTGGATGTTCTCCCTCTTCCTTGTCATCTTTCTGGGTTAGGACAGCTGCAATATTGTACTCTCCTCCATATAAAGTCCTTAGAGAATTCTGGATTTTGCAGTACTGGGGTAGTTGAGATGGTCTTCTTGATTTCTTCAAAAGTCTACCTTCCTTCAGCTATCCATTTGAAATTTAGGTCCTTCTTTAGCATCAAAGTAATAGGTCTAATCAATCCTGCAAAATTAGATATAAATTTGCTAACAAAATTGATGTTTCCCAAAAAAGATTGTACTGCCTTTTTGTTGACAAGTAAAGATAAGTCCATTATGGCCTTAACTCTCTCTAGGTCAATAGAAATTCCATCCTTTGAAATAATATGTCCCAGTAGCTTCCCTTGAGGTACACCAAAAACACATTTCTTAGGATTTAAAGAAATCCCAAACTCTTGACATATTTGAAAAATAGCTTCTAAATACTCAAAGTGGTCTTTGGCATTTTTTTTAAACATAGTTAGATCATCTAGATAAATTAGAATGATCTTATTTAGCAGCCCCTTAAATACTATATCCATAGCACGTTGAAAGGTTGCACCAGCGTTTGAAAGGCCGAAAAGCATTTTTGTATATGCAAAAGTTCCCTACTTGGTGGTGAATGTCATCTTGTATTGGTCTTCACTTGCCATCCAGATTTGATTGTAACATGAAAAACCATCAAGTAGAGAAAACCTTTCTGATCTGGCTACAGTCTGTAAAATTTGTTCCATTGATGGAAGAGGGTAATGATCCTTTAATGAATCCCTATTAAGATCTCTGAAATCCACACAGAGTCTAATGTCTCCATTCTTCTCTCTTATTGGCACTAGATTAGACACCCAGGTTGAGTGCTTGATTGGAAAAATAATCTTATACTCTAGATGCTTCTGTAACTCATCCACCATTAGTGTTTCAATTTTAGGATTTACTGGTTTTTGTTTTCGGTGGACAGGCTTTGACCCTTCAATGAGTTCTATGGTATGCTGGATAATGTCTCTATTATAACCATGGAGATCATCATAGGTCCAGGCCATTACCCTATCATATTTATTCCATAAAGAGATTAGCTTATCCTTTTTCTCCTAAGTAGTGATATTGCCTACTTTCAGCTTTCGTCCCTGCTGGCCTCAATTTCATAATAGTCTTTTTCGCTTGCCATGAACTTCCTCTTGTCCAAGCTCACATCATCAAGGTCAAATAGATTTTCCAAAGTTATCAACCCCTTTGGAAGCTTATTGGATTTCAGTTGGATTATTTGATCACCATATGCTTCCTCAATCTTAGGTTGCAACTGGTCTGCAAATTCTCCAGACTATTGTAAAAATGAGAGAACCTATAAGTCACTGTCAAAGACCTACCAGTTTTGGTCAATGTTAGGGATCAATGGACGGATAACAATCTTCACTACTTCATTATTGACTAGCAGATCACTCATTGGGTTGAACTGAGAGCTAATTTGTGCCATCTTGTCTGCTTCAGAGTTCTGAGATCTAGGTACAACCTCTATATTGAAAGCATTAAAGCCGTCAATTAGGTCCCATATTCTATGGTGATATGACTTCATTCTTAATTTTTTCCACAACTTGCTCTCTGATCTGTTTTACATCTAGCTCTGAATCACCTTTGACTCTTAAGTTCTTTACCCTTATCTTTTTAGCTAAGATTAGACCATGTACCAGAGATTCATATTCAACATCATTATTTGTACAAGGAAACTGAAAGTGTAATGCTTTGAGGATCTTTTCTCCCCTTGGTGAGGTAAGGCAGATACTTTCTCCTGCACCATTCTTATTCCTAGCTCCATCAAAATTCATGGTCCAAATTTCAGAGTCTTCATTAGAATCTGCCTTCTTAACACTTTCATGACTCATTATTTCAGGTATCTCTTGATCTTCCTCAAATATGACATATGTTCCCAAACCTATAGGGTCATAGTTTCCATAAGGATCACTCTGCATCATAGATATCAATTGATCGTTCTCTTCCTTTTCATCAAGCACGGTCCATTCCCCTATGTCTTCCATAAAATCTCTATCTTCCTTATTCATCATGGCATGAGATGCTTCAAATTTTTGTGCTAGTTCATCAATGACATGTTCTTTAGACAAAGGTTCAGACCGTACCTTCATCTTGGCACCATACTTAGTCCTCAAGATCAAGTGTGACCAATCTAATGACATGCATCCTCCTCTTTTAGCAGTAAAATCTCTAGATGGACATAACCCAAAGACAGGGGAATGTCAATGATCACTACATCTTGTGAGATGGTTATATTTGGACAGGTATACAGTTGTAATGGGAGTTTCTTAATGATTCCCATGGTCTAAACTAACTTCCCATCTAATTGCATGACTCCTTTGGAAAGTGGCTCATACTGAAGTAGATGAAACCATGTCGATGTCGATCTCTGAAGAAGTAGGAGATTGAGGTGATGGAAGCTTAGCACTAGTCTCATGAACCAAAGTGGGTGAAAGAACACCAAGGTTCAAGTGACCAAACTTCTCATTGAAAACATGTTTCACACTTGATGCATGAGTGTGAATATTAATCAATGGATCTACATCATGAGAAGAAGCAAAATGGGAGAAAGTATACAAGTGAGATGCATGATTAGCCCTCCCAACAACAATATCTCTACTCTCCAAGTCTCATATGATCATAGAATTAGGAGTGAACTCAACTGTCTTGCCTACACCACAATGAGTAATCTGGTAGATGGAAAGGAGATTGGTTGTCAACGAAGGTACACACAACACATTGTTGAATGTATTCTCACCAACCTCAATTGTCCCTTTACCAATTGCATGCATGTATGTATTGTTATCTATCAAGATAGGTGGTGAAGTACATGACTCAAATGAAGAAAACATCCCTTGTGAAGATGCCATATGATGAGGAGCTCTCGAATCAAGAAGCCATCTCTCTGACTAAAGACTTTTAGAAGCAAAGATTGCTTGTCCTTTTCCTTTGATTGTCCCATTGGCAATGCATGTTGTCCCTGTATGTGTAGACGATGATGGTGTCGAAGAAGAGGATGTACTAGGTGATGATGATGGCATGTTGATATTGTGCTTTTGAATAATGTGAGTCAACTCATCAAATTTATTCTCATAACACTTATGCTCATCATGTCCTAGTTTATTGCAATATGCACACTTTGGCCTCTCCTTCTTAGATGATACCTCCTTGGGAGAGGATGAGGACTTAGGTGATTTGGTTGACTCTTTTGCTTGCTTATTGTTCTTGAAATCCTTATTTTTCTATCTCTTGCCTTTGCTAGTTGAAGCCTTTTGATCCTTTGTACCTTGACTAGCAAGAAGTGCTTGATTTCTAGGAGACTTCAATTTGCCCATGTGTACTAACTTAGCTTGCTCCCTTGTGAGTGATGCAACAAACTCACCAAGTGAAGGCATTGTGAAAGCTTTCCCAAGTGTATCCATAGTAGCATAAAAGGTAGAAACAAAAATTGAATAGTTAGGACCAAGCTTGGGAAGGATTGAAAGAATCAATTAAGTGTCCTCTTTCTCAATTCCACATTGTTTGAGCTGCAATATAAGTGATTTTAGATTTGTGAAGAAGTCTTGGATGCTTGCAAAGTCGGTTGGATTCAAACCAATTAGTTCATTCTCCAATTTGAAACCTTTCATTGTATCTTTCTTACCAAAGAGATTTTCTAAGGTACTCCACACTTCATTAGGTGTTTTACAAGATTCAATGTGAAAAAGAAGATCAGGAGAGATAGACAAGCATAGAGTTCCATAGGCTTGATCACATCTATTGTACCACTTTCTCTTTTCTACAGACGTTGTTGGTTTAACTTCTGTACCCATTGTTACTCTATGAATTTTCAAACTTCTTAAATGAATCTCCACTTTAGTTTTCCACTCATGATAGTTATATGGTGTGAGTAGAGGAAGTTTGTATGAATCCATGATGCAAGAGTACAAAAAGGAACACAAGACACCCCCTTGTTAATCAAAGAGATCACCCCCCCAAAAAATGAATGATTGTGGCACTTTATACTTAATGTGATTTACAATTGTCCCCAAGGGACCAAAATTGGGAAAGCATCAAAATCTCTTAAAAACAAGAGCCAAGGGAGATTACAATTGCTCACAATGATTAACCATAGCAAATAGATCCCTTCAAAACAAGTTTCACTTCCTCAAGTGTCAGAATGTCCAAGTTATCACACAAAAGCCAAAAAATTGACAAATGGAATAAAATGAACCTAGAGAAGAATATGAGAAAAGTGCATAGATGGATTTGAAGAGCTCGTTAATACCTTTCTGATGCCACAAGAATCACAAAAATCAAAGATCATGGCAAAAAGTTGTGAGCTCGGAAGTAAAAAATGAAGATCTGTCTTCAAACTATTGTATCAGTCACCTGCAATAGAATTTTAGAAAACTACTGACACCACTACAAAGTGCTCTCTGTCATCTTTTTGATGATATCTCGTTTCCCTAATTTCTTCTCTGTGGGCAAAAGTTATGCAAAAAAGAAAAAAAAAGCCCCCTTTTAGGGCTTTGAGGGGCAAAAATGGCCCCCAGGTGCTGACGTCAGCAGAATCCAGCGATGAAATATGCTTCAAACTCATCAGAATATTCCCCATATGGATGCCATAAAATGATGTCATCTGTCAGAGGATGATGTCATCATACAGAAAAACCTTTTCACACCAGTTTATCTACAAAACCACTTTTCCTGGGCGAAAACTGCTTTTACTTCTGGAAACAACACTTGACTGTCTTGAGAAACTACTTACTAGCTCAGAAGGTGGTTTTTGGTGACAATGGGGACCTATGCTTTCCAGGCGGTTTTAATATAACCGCTAGGTCAGTATTCTTTGAGTCCACCAGATCTTTTATGATTGGATCATGGTTTTAACGTCGTCTGGTGTTTATGATTTGAGATCCAACTATTTGGGTTTATGGGTAGAGACTGCCAATGATTTTTGTCTACAGATTAGCCGCTGAAAAAATTGTTGACTATTGTGTAAACGCTGATGCCACCGTTAGATTTTTGGAGGCCACCGGCTTGATGAGGATTCACTGCCAAGACACAAATGCCACTGAGAGTCCAAGGAATCTACTGAGAAAAACGCACTAGTGGATTTAACCACAAGTGGTGGATTTGCAGTCAAACCACCGATTTAGGAGGAATGCACTGATAGGAACACCAATGAGTTTAAAAAATGCCGATTGATGGAAATTACTGGCGATAGAAACTGTCGATCAATGGATATCAAAAAATGCCAAACTGTAGATCGTTGAAGGTTTTAACTATTGTCGCTAGTTTTGAATGTGATCATTGCATGACTTTCGCTGGTGGTGGATTTAGATTTGCTAAATATTGTTAAAAAAATGCCACCGAAGTCTCCTTAACCGCTGATGTGCAAGCAGTTCAAAGGCATATGCCGATAGGTTCATCCGACAAGCTTAGAAAATTTATCAACCGCCGATGATGTGTTGAATGCCAGAAAACGTCACCAGTTGATGGTCAAAAGGTAAGGGTGGGGCCCATGCCATGTGGCACCCACTGATTTGCGGTTGTACCCTACAACCTATGCAGGTCTGCTCAAAGGGTACTTCGTACTCAGATACAAATAAACTCTGCAGAATAATAATAAACAATAACTGACAGACTAATAAATAAAACCTTCAAAACCTGGTGGATTTTTTTTGCAGCGCCTAGATTCAGCTGATGGAGTCAAAGATTCTAAAAGAATATGCCACAAAATATTCCTTGCAATAGATCTGTATGGCTGAAAGCTAACAAATTTTTCCTTTTGCTGCAACTTTGTCCAATTTCAATGAATTGATAGTCGATCTTGGGGTTTTTGGGCCTCCTAAGTGCAATGGTAGGGTTGGATTTGACCCAAAGTGCTTCGAAAGATTAGGTATGTGTTGGATCAGACATGCACCTTCCAACTTCAAACCCTCATAGATTTGGCCTCCGATGTTCGATTTAGATGAAACAAAAGCTGATCTTGACTATCTTAGACTTCTTAAATGCAATGGTGTGTTCAAATTTGTAGTAGCATGCTCCAAAATGAACCTGAAATACAAGGCTACAAGGGGAAAACCCTCACAAATATGGTATTCTATCAAGTCTTTCTGATTCTCTAGGTCATCATTCGATGCAAGAGAAGAGCATACTCAACTATCAAAATCCACCATGAATTGCACTCAAGATCTCTCAAAAATTGACTAACACAAAGTGATTCTTCCTAGAGCTCTGATACCATTTTAGAGTTGGCTATGATTGGAGCCACCCAAGATCTAGGACTTCATGAAAGCACAAGAGAGATCAAATGAGAGAATAATTCTATTCTATCAATGAATGCAAAGGATTGTTATTACAAGTGATTACAATACAGGAAGAAAGCCTTGCTTATGAAGGCAAGGTGAGAGCTAGAAAGGTGAAGTGAAAGGTGGAGTGGAAAGTGGAGATATTCCTACAACATGTGACAATTAGAGGATGATAACTAATTGCACATGTGGAGGATAAGGCAACTCACTCCAACTATCAACAACTCAACACACAACTAGACTCAACTAGAAACACAGGTAAAAGACTCACTAAGTCAACTTAACATGTGTGAATTATGTGTGATGTGTGAATATTATTTAACTAGTAAATAGTTAAATAATGTGAATTATCGACACAAGGGTAAACCGGTTAGGTGATAACCCTGTTCACACCAACACAAGGACCTGTACCAATCTAGAGCCTTCCCCTTGAAAGAGGTTGCCAACCAGATACATCTTGAAGATGTTCCACTGGGGTCTTAGAATGTTCTCTTGTAAACTTGGGTAATGCTTTCAGGGCATTAGCAGGAATTGGATCTCATGTGTCTAGTGGTGTTGGGACAACAA
Source organism: Cunninghamia lanceolata (assembly GCA_027924645.1). Lineage (NCBI taxonomy): Eukaryota > Viridiplantae > Streptophyta > Pinopsida > Cupressales > Cupressaceae > Cunninghamia > Cunninghamia lanceolata. The sequence goes on along the minus strand of BSBN01001135.1, from coordinate 4,279,322 downwards.
GTGGGCTCCCATTGTTCCAATTTGCAAAGTTTCGGGGTGGAACAGGGGCTTCCATGATTCCTGGTACTCTTGTTGATTGATTTGCTCTTCTCATTGGAGTAGCTACTAACGGTGGTAATAAGATTCCTGGGTTAGCAGCTGACTGGGCTCTGGTTGTTGGTCCACAACTCTAACTCCTTCCTGGCTACTAGCTCATACGATCCCAATCAAGATCTTGTAAATGGTCCCACCAGGCGTGCCAAAAACTATTGATGTTAAAATTTGTCAATTTAATCACCAACAATGGGACATCCTGAGAATGTGGGATTGACTCTCAGGATAACCTCCAGATTTTAAAGAAGCTGGTTCTTCTCTATGGGTTTGTGAGAAAAGGGAAGAAAAAACAAGATTATGGATACAATACAAAATAACTTTCTAAGGTGATGCGCCAATAATATGTTCTGATTTCAAAATGAGCACAGTGATTAAATCCTTTAAAATCTCTGCCAAGTTAAAGAGCAATATGCATGATTAATAGAAACATAATATATAAGAGATTAATATTCAAAGGATGAACTTAAAGAACTTGCAAGAAAGACTTAGAAAACATCACAAAATGCACAGGACAGAGGCTTCTTTTCATTAATAGCTCAAACAAAGTACATAAGGCAAAGAGTATACACAGATCCACAATGTTTCCCTTTCTTGAAAGATAACTGTAAAGGCTAATGATATATATCTGGTCTAATAGAAAAAATTCTCTAAGCATATATTTTCTATTGTATATCTCCCATATCTCATTACAAACTCCCCTATTTATAGCACAAAAATGATGCTCTAGACTCTGGCAGCAACTAAGACTCTCCAACTACCCACAAAATAGAACTAGAGTCAACTGGAGATACTGTTAGTGGCCCACGTGCTGAAGATTTCCTTAGATTCTAGGTCTCCATTTTGACTCTTCTCGTTACAATAGACACTCTGAGTCTTCTGATATGTTGGATCCTCCCGCTCATTCCCTGCATTCCTATTGATCGGCAGGCATGTTAAATATGACTCAAACCCATGGTGCTTCTATCAGGGCCATTGAGACAAGTGCCACCTCCTTTGGTCTTAAAAAAGACACAAAAATATGTACATGGCACACTGGCGCTTCTCAGAAAAGGCCTTTTCCAAATGATTCCTAAATCACGCGTCGTGCTGACACTTGGCACTTTCTGTTGCTTCCATACTTGATAAAAAGGCTAGCTTCTTTATGACACATGGTGGGTTCCACCTGTTTCAAACTGGGACACATGGCACCTTCGCGAGTTCTTTCACAAAGCTTCACCAAAACCTTTCCCTGAATCTCCACCATGTCGACACGCAGTGTCATCCGCTACTTTCATTAACCTTGAAGCTTGGGTCTCGCCACAGACATACGTCACCTTAAACGACCCAAAAAGACTTAACAAAAGGGGACCCAAACACAAAGACACGTGGCAAGCTGGAGGTATTTTAAGATGCCTTCACAAAAAACTTTCCTTGAATCTCTGCCATGCCGACACGTGGCCCAATCTATCAAGACTCAAAACTTTAAAAGAAACATGCGAGGGGGCTCTTCGAGCACTATAGCCAAACTGAATGATGATACTTGGCATGTTCCATAGATACAGACCTAGCCACGTGGTGACTCCGTGCTTCTTCTGAGTTTCTTTGTCCCTCCGCATCTTCAAAACCCCGCCGCTATGACGCGTGTCATCCGCGTGAGAGAATACTCATAGTTAGCCAATTTCTAGTCATTGTTCAACAGAAATACTGGAAACAAAGATAGAAAAATGTAGAGTTTTAACTCTACACATTAACATGTAAGTTCTTCTATTACACGTCATTAGTAAAATGCAAATTTATAATTGGTTGTTCCTACCCATCACATATATTTTTAATCTCTTATTATTGAGTATGGTGTGATATTGGAAACTTTAGGGGACTCTCACTAAAAGGCAAAAAGCTTTTGTGTTGGTGAACATATTCTTTGGATGTTGAATATATTATGTTTATGTTTAATTATGTTATATAACAAATGAAACCAATATGGACTTCAAATATTTTTAGAATTGGAATAAAAAATATGATATAATTCACTTAAGTTTCTCTAATTTTAAAGATTAGTTATGATTTTTTATGGTATTTTGTTCAAGAATATCATTTAATATTTGAAAGAAATAAGTAAGGGAATTGTTGCTAGTGCTCTTCATCAATTTGTAGAGATTTATTTATATTGCAAAGGATTTAATGATAGCAAAGGGTCAAATATGATCTACAATAGGTTGAAACAAAACACCCAACATCCAAAGACTTATGTGATACCACTAGAGGTGATGTTGCATACAAGGAGGCAATGGATGAAGAATGGACATGTCCAGAAGACATGTCCTTTGAGTTGGTGTTCTAGTCAGGCATAGATCATGTCATAACTTATAGAATAGGACATGTAAGAGAAGATATTGAGAAGATAATGCATGTATATGAGGTATAGAGAGAAAGCGATATTATATGAAGGAGATAGGAGTTAGAGGAAGAGTGTGTACAACACTGTAAAGGTATCTATTATGATATGAATAAAAGAGAAAGAGCTAGAGTAGGAAATATTATGTTCATGTGATTGTGTGCAAATTAGTGTACACCTTCTTTATATTTAATTGATCCTAAAGATATAACTAACTCTAGTTCCCCTTTGCATAGTGGTATACCTAACCTAGTTTAACACTTTAACATTAAGATTGGTACTTAAATAAATATAACAAATAAAACTCTACTAGGGTTTTGATTTCTGGTTTTGGCAGCTGCATGGTAGGCGAGTGCTCGGGAAGCATGGTGGCTCCCCCAAATCTATATGGATATAACACATTGGGGATCACGTCTAATGTGACATTTTTTCAAAATGGTTGTCTTCTTCTGGGGTCAAGTCATTTGATGTGACATATTTTTCAAGAGGGTTGTTTTTGTCTTCTTATGGGGTCAACAATTTGGGTGCCAAAGAAACAACTTGGGAATAGCATGTAGTGGGTTCTCCTTCTATAAAGATTAGGGAACCAGGGGAAGCTACAATGGAAAAAAATGATGAAGGCATAGCTTTGAAAATTCTGGATTCCATGATGGATGAAGCTATCCTGGGCATGCAAAATACCCTGGTGGGTCGTTTCTTTACTTACAAGTCAAATGTGGATATGGTTCATAAATGGATTAAATATAACTAGAGCATGAAAGGTTTTGTTGCTATGAGTACAATGGTAGGTGGCTTGTTCCTCTTTCATTTTACCCTAAAGGAAGACATGATTGTTGTTCTCACAAATGGACCCTAGTTTTTTGATAAATCCCAACGTAATAATCTTGCTCTGTGCAAATGGAAACTAAGTTTTGACCCTATTGGAAATAATGCAGATAACTGAGAGGGGGGGGGTGAATCAGTTATCTTATAACTTTTCTATTTTTCTTTTCTTTTCTTTTCTTAACTTATCATTTAATGTTATACCAAAGCAAGGCAATCATAAGAGCTGAAAAGAAATTAACACATAACACAAGGATTTTTACGTGGAAACCCTGTTAAGGGAAAAACCATGGGCTGACTAACCCAAGATTGTATTCTCTGTTAAAAGAATAAAGAGTACAAATTTGGCACTTGCCAATTAGGGCTCACTGCCTAAGCACACTACTCACAAAAGGCCCACTGCCTATAAGAGACTTACAGTCTACAAATGCTTACAAATCATACCAAGGTGTTTGAACTGATGAATAACATATAGGCATGCAGGATTTCAGTTCCAGTTAGGTACAGTATACTAATCTGGCACATTTCATTCTTCCTCTGCTCAATATTACCTTCCTGTCACATTCTGGGATTGAATTACTACCTTTGTGCTCACCTCTACTTTACTTCGCACTTCACCATACATACTATCAAATTCACCCACTTATAAGCTTGAATCCATTGGGTATATATATCCACATCAAGGATTTCAAACAATTTCTTAGTTGGCAACAAGAACACTTGAGATATTTGCAAGTTATTGATCTGTCGCCTGAATCCATGCTAGATTAGTGATGTGCATCAAAACATAGGCATAGAAGTCATTAATCATGTTGGATAACAATGTATGATATCACAGATTGCTTGATCAGCACATTTTACACATCTGGATTGAAGTCTGATACTCTGTCGGTCAGTTCTTCCTATGTCTGCTCTGCCTGACTGGAACCCAACACTCAAATGCTCATATCTTTTTCTTGCTTTATCATCGGATGCTAAAACTCTGGAATACAATAGTCATGATACCCCTCTTGACTTGTCCAAGTCCGCAACTTGCTTAGTTACACCATCTGAGAGATCCGGGCCTGATTGTTAGACCTTGTTACATACTATGTTCTTGTTCACTGGACCAAAACAATCTTCAATCTGACTTCTGGTATAGGCATACTATCACTGCAGATGTATGGGATAGACTTTGTTTCCATCAATGACAACACTTATGAATCCACACAGTGTCTCTTGCCAACAATCTCCCCCTTTGGCATTGATGGCAATACTTAGTGAAAAATGGCTAAGTGTCGTAGAAACTCCCTCTTAGCTTGTGCTCTATCTCTTGCACTATTTTACCCACATTTTTCACTACTCTTCACTCCCCCTTTGACATCAATGGCAAAGGGTGGAATCCGCATACCAAAATTTTGCAAAAATTATTCTATACATGGCTGTAAGTTATACTTACATATACTTAAGTATATCTGTAAAGGTTGTCTTCAACTGGATGATTTCTGTGGCCCAACTCCTCTTCATTCTGTCCAAAATGGAGATGTGTCCACTTAACAAAAATGCATATCCTTCTGCCCTCTTTAAGTCTGTTGGATCACTGGTCCGGACTGTATTTTGTGCCTCTGTCAAGGCATCATGCATTGCCTCTAACTTAGGGATGATTATCCCTCTAAGCTCACCCATTCTATCCATTATGTTCTTTCTCTCCTTAACCAGTTTTTTAATTTCATTTATTATAGCAATAGCTTGACATTCATGATTCACAAGAGAGGTAGTAAGGGGATCAAAATTCTGAGATAAGCTTGAGAGTTTTCCTTCTTGTTCCTTCACTTTCTTCTCAATGTCCTCTGTCACTTTGGGCCAAGTTAAACAAATTTTGTAAATGTCCCCACCATCTTTAAAAGAATTTTTAAGGCTCTTTATGCCAATGCCCAAGGTTCTTCTATCATTAGTAATTAGCCCTTGTACTTCACTAAACCTCTTTCCCAAGAACTCCTTCTGGGCCTTAGTTTCTACTGATTTCTCTAAGGATTCAAAATGAGTGTTAACAAAATTGACTAAGTTTTTCAGATTACCAGATGGAGAGGCAGAAGAATCCTTTTGATAGGTTAGCATAATCTTCTCTAGCTTCCCAGATGCAATCTCCAACAACTCACAATCCTCCATATGAGATTTTAGAAGTTTCTCTTTTGCTTTGGCCTGAGCAAAAGATGCTACCTTCATTATCTGAACCAAAGATAGAGAGTCAAAGTTTAGTGGCCCTTGAATTAGCTCAAGTTCATCCAGCTCCATTATTTCTTTATCCAGGAAATTTTGTACTGTCTTTACAGTGTCTCTTGTAGACTCTACTTCCTTCCTTTTGGGGACATCCAGACTAACTTGCTTATTGATCTTTGTTTCTTCTACCTGTCCTTCCTTTTCTGGAGCAGAGGAGTCTAATGCCTCGATGGCTCTTCATTATTTTTCTTTAATCCTTCAACATCCTTGTTAGAAAATGCTTCTTCTTTATATCCTTCCTCTTCTGGAACAGAGGAATCTAATGCCTGAGATGATTCTTCATCATTTTTCTTTAATACTTTAACATCCATGTTAGAAGGCTCTTCATATGTTTCCTCTATAATGGGAAGATTGAATCCCTTCAAGGCATTCCTGAGGATTTCTTTAGTTTCATTGGCTATTTGTTCAGTCTCACCAAGCATGAGTTTGTTCACTCTAGATTTGCTCCAGAAATCATCTTTACACTCCTTTAAAATCATGTCCATTTGTTTTGGAGTGATAGAGGGGCAAAGCTGTATCATTATTTGCTCCCGGATCTCTAAGTCTTTATCCTTTGCATTCACTTTTCTTTGTTCCAATACTTCTTTTAGGCTTTTTGGAATTAATGAAATTATTTCAATGAATGCTTTGTTATAGATATTCAAATACCTTACAGTAGCTTCCTTCAGAATTCGCTTATCAGCATCATTGTATTCATCATAGAACTCAGTCACCGGCTGTAGGTTCCCATCCATAGTAACTGCTTTGATGATGTCATCAATGGAAAGAGTGGGCTTTTCAACAAATTCCTCTGCCTTCTCTTCCTCATTTCTGCGAGCAGAGAACTTCCCAAATGTTCTCTTCTTCTTCATTTTCTTGATTTCCTCGTCTGGTTTTGTTTCTTCATCATCCTTATGGCTTGTATATGTCCTTGTGGCTTTGGTCTTCATCCTCTTTTCTCCTTTTCCAGATGACTTGACCTCTGGTTTGGTAGACTTTGAGATTTTAGAGGTGACAGGAGCAAAGCTCTTGGAGGATTTAGTTCGAGAGGAGGTTTGCACAGGAATACTTTCTTTGTTTGCTTCTTGTCTTTCTTTCTCTACCTTCTCCATTTTCTCTCTATTAGCATCTACAACGTCCTTTGATATGTCAAATCTTTTGATAATTTCTTCAACTTCCTTTCTTACTTTTCTCTTCATCTCTAGTTGTCTTAATTCAACATGTATCTTTATGCTTAGCTCTTCAAAGGTGCCAAACCTTTCTGCTTCAGTGTCCTTAGGTTGGCTTAGCAGGTGTTGAATGTGTAGCTCCAAGATTTTTTCATTGACCTCATAGCCTATGGGCATTATCCATACAATTCTTGGCTCAAATACCTCCATTAGACATTGATCAGTGTCAACCATGAAACAGACTGTATCTTTGTATTTATCAACTATTGTTTGTGGTATTCTTTCTTTGGCGTGCATCATGCTTTGGAAATTCTTAAAGTAACCCTAGAGGGCTATGTTTTGGTCTTGAGCATCACCAAGTCCATACATGTAGTCTCTGATTTGAATTGCAACAGGTTTATCATTTTTCTAGACCCAACCATTTGATCCAGGTAGCTCATTCATATAATAGAAAAATAGACACAGAATTAGACTACCATATTTAAAGGAGTTTTTCTTCTCCTTTTTGATCTTCTGCAAGTTCTCCATCAACTAATTTAGTAGAAGCTCACACAGATCATAATCTGCATATTTCCTTAACATCTGATATGCAGCATAGATTGTTGTGCCAGACACAGAATTCTCCCTGCTCGAGTGGTAGATTTTGCAGCCAATTATCATTGAAGTAAACTTGAAATCCAGATCCGTGATGTCATCTATAGTCATTGTACTTTTGTCAAACTTCAATCCGGTGGCTTCAGTTACCATTTGATTCTTCACAGATTTAAGTGCGGGTACCCCACTAGATGAATGTAGTCTGGTCACTGCCCTAATGGCATCTTTAGTTATCTTGAATGGCTTCATTAGACACATAATTATCATGCATCCTACTTAGAACATACAGGACCCAATCATCTTCTTCAAAACATGGAAAATGTATGCAATGTTCGAAGTGTTTGTCCCGGAGGGTCTTGAATTCAGGTTTGAGTTCAAAATTCTCATCTACTAACTGTTTGTGATAAATGTCAATCAACTTTAAGTTCCCAAAATCTTCAATGTTTGTATGGATATAAACCCTAACATCTTCTACATGCAAGACTCCATGCAGAATACTAGAAAAAACACCCAAGGGATCAACTTCTAGAGATTTGTAAGGGTGTTTCTTGAATTTTTGTCTCAGCCTATCAGAAATATTGACAACCATTGGAGTAACCATTTTTGTGAGAGACCTAGAGAGAGTTTTCAGAAGGGAAGTACCTTTTTATGCTTTAGGGTTTGGAGCAGAAACTGGAGCAATTCTCTAGTTGAATTCGATCTTCAGCTGAACTTGAGTGAATTGTAGGATCTTCTTTGCAGAGCTCTTCTTTTCTTCTTCATGAGTTCAAGTGTGTAAATAATGATTTAAAAACCCCTTTTATCCTTTCGTAAACCCTAATTTCCTTTTGTAATAAATGCATAAGCTTTTAAGTCATCTGGTTACCCTGGTTACCCTGCTTCTCAAATGAGCTTTTCTTGGATGGTCTTGCGGATCTTCAAATCATTGTTTATGAAGGTTGACAACATATCTTTACCTTTTTCAAACCTGCCATGTGTCCGCAAATTAAAATATTTCAATTCTAGATCATACTGGATCTATTTGTGAAATCCTGCTTTACCGGATAGCTGTCGATATAGGATCTCCTCACAACTAGCTCAAATCTGCATACAGATTTGTCAAATTTTGACTGGATGACCTTCAAGTGAGTCTCCTCAAACCCTTTAAACCGTAACCTCTTACTTTGACTCAAAGTGCCAAATTTAGGCACTCACTGGCCTGCTGGGGGAAAGGGATCTTCTCTGTAGCTCCCCCTGAGCTAGAGCTTTGCTTATTAGTTTCTAGAAGGAATATCAGCACCAGATTTTGGTGTGGATCCATCCCCAATATTCATTGTACTCCTTTTTACCCAAATCTTTCTCATCTCCTTTTGAACTTCATCCGCATTTACTTTACCTTTGCCTTTATCTTGTTTCTGATCATGTTCCACCGGACCTTTTCTATCTTGATTTCTGCTTCTACAGAATTTGGCAATATGACAAGATCTATTGCAATTGTAACACACAACATTTCTTTGCTTATTTGAATGATATCCTCTTGATCTGTACTCATTAGCCAAATGTCCAATTCTATTGCATACAAAGCATTTACTATTGAAAGATTTGTTTATTTGCATATTTCTACATTCATGAGATTTGTGACCATACCTTTTACAACTGAAATATTGACCAGAGAAGGATGGATTGGGTTGATTCATTCTATTTCTGCACTAGATTGCTTTGTGACCGAACTTGTTGCAATTGAAGCAGTATCCATTGAAGGATGGATATCTTTGAGCGTTTGGTTGCCTTACCGGAGGTCTTCTAGGCCCGTTTCTTTGATTTCCTAATCCAGAGTTCTTCTGACCGGATCTAGAGATTTCACCTTTCTCATATCCCAAGCCATGCTTATCATCTACCCTCTTTTGGCTTTCAAGAAGAACTTCAAGTTGGGCTGAGCTTATCTTGAACTTTTCTTTGTATTCATTTGCAGTTTGAAGATCTTGTTTACGAGTGTCTATCTGATTCTCAAGTTGTTCTTCATTGTCTCTAGCTTCTTCAAGATCAGATTCAAGATGCCTGATTATTCTGTCCATTTTGTGGTAGTCCTCTATTTTCTCCTTGAGGGATTTTTTTAGATTATCTTCAATCTTTCTCTTTTCTTCAATTTCTTGGGTGAATCTCATAACCCATGATTCCATTTCATGCCTTATCATAATGACTTATTTTGATATCTTTTCACATAGCTTATTTTTCTCATTCAGATCTTCATCAATATCATTGACTTCACTCTGATTGGCTAATTTTTGGTGTAGTTCCTTTCTCTTTTTCACAGAAATACGAAGTTTTTCTTTTAGCTCATTTATGAAGTCATCAGCTTGTTTGAATCTTTCTCTCAAATTATTGACTTCAGAGTGGGATTGTTCAAGATCATCTAGGGCAGACTGAAGTTGTTCCTTCATATCATATGCATCCATTGAGATTCCCAGATCTTCCTCAAGCTGTTAGGCTTTGTTTAGAGGAACTTAGCTCTGATACCAATTGTTGGAAACAATGCAGATAACTAAGAGGGGGGGTGAATCAGTTATCTTATAACTTTTCTATTTTTGTTTTCTTTTCTTAACTTATCATTTAATGTTATACCAAAGCAAGGAAATCATAAGAGCTGAAAAGACATTAACACATAACACAAGGATTTTTATGTGGAAACCCTGTTAAGGGAAAAACCATGGGGTGACTAACCCAAGATTGTATTCTCTATTAAAAGAATGAAGAGTACAAATTTGGCACTTGCCAATTAGGGCTCACTACCTGAGCACACTGCTCACAAAAGGCCGACTACCTACAAGAGACTTACAGTCTACAAATGCTTACAAATGATACCAAGGTGTTTGAACTGATGAACAACATCTATGCATGCAGGATTTCAGTTCTGATTAGGTATAGTATACTGATCTGGCACATTTCATTCTTCCTCTGCTCAATATTACCTTCCTGTCACATTCTCAATATTACCTTCCTGTCACATTCTAAGATTGAATTACTACATTTGTGCTCGCCTCTGCTTTACTTCACACTTCACCATACATACTATCAAATTCACCCACTTATAAGCTTGAATCCATCATGTATATATATCCATATCAAGGATTTCAAACAATTTCTTAGTCAGCAACAAGAACACCTAAGATATTTTCAAGTTATTGATCTGTCAACTGAATCCATGCTAGATTAGTGATGCACATCAAAACATAGGCATAGAATTCATTAATCATGTCGGCTAACAATGTATGATATCACAGATTGCTTGATCAACACCTTTTACACATCTAGATTGAAGTCTGATACTCTGTCGGTCAGTTCTTCCTCTGTCTACTCTACCTAACTAGAACCCAACACTCAGATGCTCATATCTTTTTCTTTCTTTATCACCAGAGGCTAAATCTCTAGAATATAATAGTCATGATACCCCTCTTGACTTGTCCAAGTTCGCAACTTGATGAGTTACACCATTTGAGACATCCAGGCCTGATTGTTGGACCTTGTTACATACTCTGTTCTTGTTCACTGGACTAAAACAATCTTCAATCTGACTTCTGGTATAGGCATATTATGTACTACAGATGTATGGGATAGACTTTGTTTCCATCAATAACAACACTTATGAAGCCACACAATGTCTCTTGCCAACAGACCCAACTATAGATCTGTGTGCGGTTGCCCCTACCTAGATTCGGTTACCTAATTTACCCCTGGAATTTTGCACTCCAAGGATCCTTAAAAGCACTGTAAAGTCTTTTGGCCAGTTTTTGTCTATAGACAAGGCAACAATGCAAAAATCCAGATTAGTTTTACTTGAGTTTGTGTGAATGTTGAAATGCTTGCGGTTCTACCCACTCAAATTACTCTCCAATCAAGATATGGGAAGTGGGTTCAACTTATTGAGTATGAAAAGTCTGGTCCTTTTTGCCAGAACTATGAGTTTTTTGGGAATCTTATCAATAAGTGTAAAAAACCAATTGTTAAGAGGGATGAACCAAAAGATAAGGAGAGGATGTCTGAAGGAGGAGAATATCCCTTTGTTAAGGATATTCTAAATATTACAGGGGATTCATCAATAGGCAATGAATGTTTTCCTATGGTTCAAGAAATTATTCTAGACAAGAAACAACAAGAAAACAACACACATAATAAGGATCTAGAAAACCAGAATCTAGGGAAATAAGAAGATCTACAGCAAAACTTCCTTACCAAAGAACCAAAAGATAATGGGGAGGTGGTTGAGGAGGATCTCTAGACTCTTAGAGAGGAAGGAGAAAGCGTGGAAGACTACGGTGTCATAAAAGGACCCAAGGAAGGCTTGGTTTTCCCTGATACTCATAAAGAAGATCAACCTATCTCTACTAAAGAAAAGGTAGAGGATGATGGGAATATCAAAGACTCTTCTGAGATTACAAGCGGATTTATGGAGGAAGACTGGACTCCTATTGGTAAATGTAGGAAGAATAATTCTACTAAGAAGGATGATGTGGGTAATGAAAGTAAACAAGGGAGACCATCTCAAAGTGAGTGTAAGATCAAGGGAGGTAGCTAAAGAGGTGGCTATGGGAAGAACAAAAACTCTAGAGAACCTTTCAGGGTCTAGAAAACTAAAGAAATGATCCATGCTACTATGGACTTGCTTAGGGACAAAAGGCAAGGTGTCTTTCACGTTTTATTTGTATTGGTTAGATCATACCTATGAAGATAATTTCTTGCAATATTAGGGGACTGAATAGTCCTCATAAAAAAAATTTGGTTAAAAGTTGCATTTTGGATAACAAACTTGATATTCTTATGCTTCAAGAAACCAAGATGAGTGAGGCTAATTTGTCTGATTCTATAAATTCTATTTGGTTGGGGGCTGAGTTTTTTGTTAGTGCATCTCAAGGTGCCTCCAGAGGTCTTGCCATTCTTTGGATCCCTACTATTCTGGTAGGTGGTATGTTGAATATCAATAAGAGCTCTTTATCTGTATTAATTTTAGTTCTAAGAAAGAGAATGATAGATGAAACATAGTGAATGGTTATGCACCTAATTATAGATTGGAAAGAAAGAATCTCTAGAATTCCTTAATTTCAATCATGTCCATAGATTCCTCTTCCAATTGGATGCTTGCAGGTGATTTTAATACCCCTCTTTACCCCTTTGAGAAGTTGGGAGGGTTGGATGATTATTCAGACAGTATGGGGGATTTAGCTGGATTCCTTTCTTCAACTGGTCTAATGGATGTTGAGGTTAAGTGAACTCACTTTACTTGGTCCAACAGAAGGATGGGCAACAATCTTATTTAGGTTAAACTTAATAGGTTGCTGATTTCCAATTCTTGGAATATTCTTCCTCTCTTACAATGTGTCACCCTTCCTAGAGTGGGATTAGATCACAACTCTATTGTGTTCAATTGGGCTACTTAGAGTAGAAAAATGGTTTACCCATTTAGGTATGAGATTATGTGGACTTCACATATTGCTTTCAGAGATCTTGTTGCTCAATGGTGGAATAAGTTAGTTAAAGGAACTCTTATGTTTTGTCTTGCTCATAAGATTAAGTTTGTGAAGAATAATGTAAGAGGTTGGAATAAGTACACATTTGGGAATATCTTCAAATAGAAGGAGATTTTAGCTTCTAATCTTAAGGAAATGCAAGATCAAATGGTTAAAGGTATGCATGATGTTGAGTTTTGTAAACATGAGAGAAATCTAAGAGATGAATGACATAAGCTAAATCTAAGAGAGGAGACCTTCTGGAAGAAAAATTCAAGAATCCAATGGTTGACTGAAGGAGACAGGAATACAAAGTTTTTTCATCAGTCTACTCTAAAACATAGGAGAAGAAACACTATAAACAAAATTTAAGAAGAAAATGACTAAACTGTGACTAAAGATCTTAGATGAGCAGATTGGAATGGCTGCTGCAAATTTCTTCAAAAATATCTTGCAGAATACTGATGATAGTGAGGAAGGTCTTCAAGACCTTTTAGATATCATCCCAAAAGTTATTTTTGATTCTGAGAATGTAGCTCTAGTTCAGAATATTATAGATGAAGAAGTTAAAGCTATTGTTTTCTCTTTTGGACCTTTTAAAGCACTTGGTCCAGATGGCTTTCCTCTGACTTTCTTTCAAGAATTATGAGATATTGTTGGTAAGGATGTCATAGCAACTTCTAGGGAATTTTTCAAATCAGGGCAACTTTTGAAGCAATTTAATTCTATTTTCATCGTGCTTGTCCCTAAGAAAGGGGATGATGTTTCTTTGAGTGATTACAAACCTATAAGTTTGTGCAATACTGTGTATAAATTTTTCTCTAAACTTATCATTTGTAGAATCAAACCTTTGTTACAACACATAATTTCTCATAATCAGAAAGGATTTGTCCCTGGTAGATAAATTCTGGATGCAGTTATTGCTACCCCTAAGATAATGAATTCTATGGACCATAACAAGAAGGAAGGTATGGTTTTAAAGTTGGATATATCTAAAGCCTATGACAGAGTTTCTTGGTCTTTCCTGTTTGCTATTTTGCAAAAGCTTGGATTTCAAGGGAAATTCCTTCAGTTGATAAGAGAATGTGTCACTTCCCCTAGATATTTTGTTATGGTTAATGGTTCCCCTAGAGGGTTGTTCAATAGTGGTAGGGGTTTGAGGCAAGGAGACCCAATATCTCCTTACCTATTTATCATTGTGGTAGAAGTTCTAGGCAGAAATATAACTAGAATGGTGAACTCTAAAAAGTTTAGGGGTATCAAACTTGCTTCCTCCACCCCTCCATTTTCACATCAATAGTTTTTGATGACACCATCTTATTTGGTACATCTTCAATCAAAGAAGCCAAGGAATGGGAAAATTTGTTAAATAACTATGCTAAAGTCTCTGGGTAGCATATTAATTATGAGAAAAGCAAGCTTTATGTCTTCAATACTGTTGACCCTTTGCAAGATAAAATTGTCAAAATTCTTAGCTACAATAAAGCTTCTCTTCCTAATACTTACTTAGGTTTACCCTTATCTACCAAGAAACTTACAAATGCATATTGGTTCAGAATGGTGGAAAGAATTCAAAAGAAGTTGGATGGTTGGAAAGGCAAGTTATTAAGTCAAGCAAGAAAGTACCAGCTCCTCAAAGCCTCTCTTCAAAATATCCCTGTGTATTACCTCTCCTTATTTAAGATCACAGCTTTCATGGCTGAGAAAATTGAGCAGATACAGGAAATATTTTTATGGACTGGAGTGGAGGAAAGGAAGAGGTTGGCTCTTATTAACTAGGATATTGTCTGTACTACAAGTGAGAAAGGTGGGTTAGGTATTAGAAATCTCAGAGACTTCAATAAATCTCTTATGGCTAAATTTGGATGGTGTATTTTGAAAGAGGAGAAAGATTGGGTTAACATTGTGAGTGCTAAATACCTCGGTGGTACATAACATCACAAATTTATTCATAACAGTTCTCTTCTAGCAGGGTTTGTTATATGGACTGGTTTGCTCAAAATTAGAGGAGTCCTATCAATGGGGTTGATATGGAGAGTTGGAAATGGTTGGAGGATTAATTTCTAGGAAGATGTGTGGAAGGATAATTTACCTCTTTCAGCCCACCCAACATTTGTTGTCCTCAAAGAGGCTTGTATAAGGATCTTTGGTGTTACTTTAGAAGGGTATTTCTTCTTTCAAGATAGAAAGGCTCATTGGAAGGACTTCAATCTCACTATCAATGGAAATGGAATGAGTGATACTATTAGACAATTTCAGAGTTACTTGGGGGATTATCATTTCTTCAAGTAAGATAAAAGAGATGAGTTGATTTGTGGTGCAAGGGCACCAGGAACCTCATAAGCATACTTTTTTTCATTTTTAGTTTTTTGTTGTTTGAGTGTTTTAGAGTCTAATAATGTCATTTATGACCATTTGAGAACATGAAGGGGTCATTAGGAGTCTTTGAGAATCAAATTTGATGTGTTGAATAAAATATTGTAAAACACACCTTGCACATTCTTGTAAAAGTGCATTAGAGTGAAAGTTTGAAGGGAGAATAGTTAATGATCGGTTGGGTAGTTGCTCTAGAGTGGAAAAACTATGTAAATGAGTCCCACGTACAAGGGGTGGTGGAAGAATTTTGAAATGAAAAGACTCTATTTTCTTACTGTTTTAACTATTTTTTTCATAAAATTGATTGTTATTCACGTGATTGTACGGATTGTATGAACTGTACGGCCCTGAAACTAACTGGAAAAGTTGGAGGGCGATCATACCTTTCTAATAGAACTGGTTTGAGAAATTTTTGTTAAGTTTTGTTCATTTACAACCATTTTTGTGAAAACAGTCATAAACCCTACATAGGGTTTCTAGTGACAGAAATAATTAAATGGACAAGGTTTCCACCGTTCAAAATTGATGAAACCTAGTGGAAACCTCTATCCTGACATGAAAAACATTTTGGCAAGAGAATGGAATTCCAGTTACACGTGTGACAAAGTTATGCAAGGTTGTGTGTACTGATCTACAGGGGACAGTCAAAGAACCTAGGGCATTGAGTTGTCCTTACAAGTTTTGATTCATGGTTAATGATGAATGACTTAGAATCATGATGATATGTCATTAGAGGTCTGTATATGTTAGAGGTACCTTTTAAAAGTGATAGATCATCCTTTATGTAGATGCTATTAGTTGCATTGTAGTTGCATTGCTAAAACTAGGCCTAAAAGAAAGAGGGACAGTCAATTTTTTCCCTAATCCATACAAAGCAACCCCTACCCATTTTCAAATATGTGTTATAAGAGCCAAAAGTGTATCTCAAACTGGTCTTAGATTTTGAATATCAGGTCTGCAATGAAAGTTATGGTCGAAAAGGTCATTTTGAAAGGCTACTAGGATTTAGGGGTAATAAGTCAAGAATGAACAAAGTTGCATGGTTTTCCTTGTTAATATTGAAGTCTTGTTTGAAGTGTGAGTTGGATTAGTCAAGTTGAGTCAATTTTTGCCCCTATTCTGTATCATTTTGGTATCAGAGCCAAATAAGAGGGAAAGATTAAATTGAAGACAAGTAAGGATGCCTCCAACAGCAAATCCAGTTGCTACAGAGGTGAGGGAGATGAAGGAGAACTTCAAAAGAGAGATGAGGGAGATGAAGTCCATCTTTGAAGCCATGCTTGTAGTAGTTGAAACTACTCAGAAAAGAGGAGTGGTCACAGGAGATTTGAGTGACTCAGAAAAAGAAGAAGAAGAGCAAGGAATAGATGAAGCCAATCCACACTAGGAAGAACCTCAGGGAGAGAGAGATGTTGGTGACATGAGAATGGAAAGATTGCTAAAGGAAATCAAAGGGGAAGGTTCCAAAGTGAAGATGGAACTACCAGTGTATGGAGGAAGTCTAAATAGTGAGGAACTTCTTGATTGGATAGGAGAACTAGACAAGTATTTTGAATTTGAAGATGTGCCTGAAGAACAAGTGAAGTTGGCAAGAACAAAGTTGAAGGGTCAAGCATCCCTTTGGTGGGACTATGTGCAAGATGAGAGAAGGAAGCAGGACAAATCCAAAATCACCTCTTGGAATAGAATGGTTGAAAATTTGAAAGGAAAATTTCTACCTAGTGATTATGCCACTCAATTGCATAGGCAATTACAAAATTTCAGACAAAAAGATATGGATGTAAAGACATATATAGAGGAGTTCTATAAACTAAGCATTAGATTAGGCCATATGGAGGATGAAGTTGACAAAGTTGCAAGGTATTTGAATGAGCTAAATTATAGCCTACTAGATGAATTAAGTCTCACAAGTCCAAGAACAATAGAAGAATGCTATCAGTTGGCCATGAAGGTTGAAGACAAGTTGAGAAGAAGACAAGAAAAGAAAAGTAGAGGTAGGGGAAGGACAAGTTTTAGAGGAAAAGGATCATTTTGTGATTCAGGACAGTCACATGGGAGTCAAGGAGAGACAAGTAATGTTGGCAAGAGACACTATATGGATTCATGGTTATTGTCATTGATGGCAACAAAGGTCATCCCACATATCCGCAAGTCATGATGTGTCTCTACCGGAAGTCTGAATAAAGATTGTTGTGGTCCGGTCAACAAGAACAAAGCATGTGGCAAGGTCTGACAGATTGGTCCGGATCTCTCAGAGGAAGTTTCTTGGTGCAATGCAGATTTGGGGAACTCAAGAGGACTACCTTGAGTAGTCTATTCCAAGGATTTAGCCTCCGATAATGGACAAGGAAGAAGATATGAACAGTTGAGTACCGGATTCCTAAAAGACAGTGAGAACAGAGAAAGAACTGACAGACAGAGTATCAGACTATTTTTCGGATGTGCTACTGTTGATGGTAAAGGTTAGAAGGCATCAATCATGTTTGGCCGACATGATTAATGACATCTACAAGTATATGCTTGATCCGCATTACTTGATATGCAAGGATTCAGCCGACAGAATAGAGTTTGTGAGAAGATAGACTATTCCAGGTGCCGACTAGAAAGATAATGAAATCACTAGTGCGGATATAAATAGAGGATGGATTTTGTTGTGAGAAGGGATGGAGAGAGATGTCATATATGTGAATAAGTGCAGAGCAGAGCAGAAGTAATAAGAAAGATCCGGTATGTGAAAGGAAAGCAGAATAAAGAGCAGAGGGAAGATGAAATGCAGCAGATCAGTATACTGAGCCTAACTGGAACTGAACTCCAGCATATGTAGATGCTTCCAATCAGTTCAAGTATTTTATAAACATTCTTTTGTAGACAGTGTGTCTCCTTGTAGGCAGTGTGCCTCTTTGTGAGCAGTGTGCTCGGGCAGTGAGCCCTAATTGGCAAGTGCCATTTTTGTAATTCCTTATTCTTCTAACAGAGAATAATCTTTGGGTTAATCACCCCGTGGTTTTCTCCCTTAACCAGGTTTCCACATCAAAAATACTGTGTCATATTCATGGTAATGTTTGTTTGTTTGATTCAATGATGCTTTGATTAATAAGAAAGCTCAAAAGAAGAAATAATTAGGATAACTGATTCACCCCCCCTCTTAGTTATCAACAATTGGTATCAGAGCTAAGTTCCTCCTAATAGAGCCTAACAGCTTGAGGAAGATCTGGGAGTTCAAATGGATGCATATGGTTTAAGGGAGCAACTCAAGACTGCCCTTGAGGATCTTGAACAGTCAAACTCTGAAGTTAATGAATTAAAGGAAAGACTCAAACAGGCTGATGAATTCATGAGAGAACTAAAGGACAAATTAAGTCTCTCTATGAAAAAGAGAAAGGAGCTGCTCCAACAATTGGCAAGACAAAGTGAAGAAAGCAATACAAATGAAGAATTGACTGAGAAAACCAAGTTATGTGAAAAGTTATCAAAAGAAGTCATTATGTTAAAACATGAAATGGAATCAGGAACTATAAAGTTTACTCAAGAGATTGAAGAAAAAAGAAAAGCTGAAGACAATCTAAGACAATCTCTTAAAGAGAAATCAGAAGAATGCCACCAGATGGACAGGATTATCAGACATCTTGAATCTGATCTTGAAGATGCCAAAGATAATGAAGAAAAACTTGAGGATCAAATTGTCTCTCTCAAAAGAGATCTTCAAACAGCAAATGAATATAAAGAAAAATTCAAGATAAGTTCTGCCCAACTTGAAGTACTTCTTGGAAGTCAAAAGAGGACAGATGACAAGTATGGTTTGGGATATGAGGAAGGAGAAAGCTTCGGATCCGGTCAAAAGAATTTTGGATCAGAAAATCCAAGAAATAGGCCTAGAAGACCTCCGGTAAGACAGCCAAATGCTCAAAGATATCCATCCTTCAATGGATACTGCCACAACTGCAATCACTTTGGTCACAAAGCTAATCAGTGTAGGAAGAGAATGAATCAGACTAATTCATCCTTCTCCGGACAGTGCTTTAACTGCAAAAGGTATGGACACAAGTCTCATGAATGCAAAAATATGCAAATAAACAAATCATTCAATGGTAGATGCTTTGCATGCAATAGAGTAGGTCATATGGCTAATCAATGCATATCAAGAGGTTATCAATCAAATATGAAAAGAAATGTTATTTGCCAAATCTGTAATAGGTCCGGTCATAATGCAAAAGTCTGCAGAAGCAAGAATCAGGACAAAAGAGGTCTGGTATATAATTAGAATCAAGACAAGGGTAAACAAAATATGAATGTGGATGAAGTTAGGAATCAGATGAACAAGATTTGGGTGAAGAAAAGTTCAGAGAATGTAGAGGTTGGATCCACACCAGACTCTGGTGCTGATATTTCTTCCAGAAATTAAAAAGTGAGCTCTGGCTCAGGGGGAGACTCAAAGAAAATCCTATTCCCCCAGCCAATCAAGTGGTGCTGGATGTGGCACAAGATGCGGAGTAAAGGGTTTAAAGATACATGTCTTGAGATGATCCAGATAAGATTTTAGAGGTCCGCATGAAGATGTAAAGAAGTTGTGATCGATCAAGTAAGACCTGTTCTGGGAGATGCTCTGGAATGACAGAGGATTACAAAAGGGTCCGAAGAGATCCGGAAGTGCATTGTCTTATTCTGCGGATTGGACAGAGTGTTTGGGATATTCTTGTAATGTGTCATCTTGATTTGTTCATGATTAGAAGATCCGCATGATGTTCATAGATCAGGACTGATCCAGTACTCCAAGCTATCTGAATAAGGCAAACCAGAATAATGTAGGTCGAGCATTTATTGCCATCAGATATTAGGGTTTGCGGAGCAATATAAGGGATTTCTCATAAAATAACTTGCTCATTCTGCACTCAAGAAGAAGCGAAAAGTGGAGCTCTGCAAGAAGATTCATCAAGCTCACCAAAGATCTCCTGCCGAAGTCATTACATACAGAAATCAATCCAACCACTCCGTGTAACCGAAGATGCATAAGGTATTTTCCATTTTCGATATCTTGCTACAAATCTTTTGAGAAATGGCTACTCCAAATATAGTAAAAATCTCAGATAGGCCCTGACCTAAATTTAAGAAACATCCATACAAGTCATTGGAGGTAGATCCCTTAGGAGCATTCTCTAGTGTTCCTCATGGCGTTTTACATACAGAAGAAGTTAGGGTTTACATACATGCTGTTAGCACTTATTTTGACCTGGGGTTGATTTGTCATGATCAGGAGGTTTCTTCATTTGAAGCCTTCATCTTCTTGCCCAATTTTTCTAAGTGTTGGACCTCCTCAGCGTTTTTCAGCTGCAGCATCATATTTTTCTGAGGAGGAGGTCGTCATCATCATCTTGTCTTCGATGATGATCTTCATCAGCATATTCTTCGTCGGCTTGTTTTTCTCATCGTCATCATCATATTTCAACTGTCGGGTGATGTTTGCTTATTATCCTGATGATACTGGTGAGCTACAGTGCGCCCTCAGTTGCTTGTGGGGGTGATCTTTTCAAGTATCCGGTGATCTTTCGAATATCACCTTGCTCAAACATGATGACGATGTTGCCCCGATGTCTTGAGGGGTTATTCTCTAAGTGTTCGACCTGACTTGTTCTTTCTTAAGGGTCGTCATCATCATGATATTTCCAGTTATCATCCTGCTGCTTGCGGAGGTCATCATATTTTCTGCCTTCATGATATTTCGCTGGGGTGATATTCTTATCATCGGGTGATCTTGGTTATGATCATCCTGATGATGTTGTCGAAGAGTTCTAAGTGCGACCCGATATTCACTAGGGTCATCATATTTTGGAACGTCAGGATGATCTTAGTCAATATCATCCTGATGATGTTGTATCACTTCTTGTTCTTTGTTTCTCATCTTGATGATGCTGACGTCATCCGTATATCAGGGTGATATTTTTCTTTCCGCCTATCTGCATCATGATATTCCGAAGGAAGGGGTGATATTTTCATATCACCCGGATATATGTTTGCTCGAGCATCATGATGATGCTGATATCAAGGAGATATCCGCCTGTTGGTTTCGCGCATTATCTCCAGGGGGTGATTTTTTTCAAGCATCATCATCATATTCAGTTATCGCCCCGATCTTATAGAGGAGCTACAGTGCATCCTGATGTTTGAACGTCAGGAGGATATTTCCAAATATCCGGTTGTCTTCCGAATATCATGATGATGTTAATATGATGATGACGTCATCAAGGTTCGCGGGGGTCATATTTCTAACAACTGATCATCTTGAAGAGACCTCCTGATATTTGCAAATATGATGATGACGTCATCCGGATATGAGGAGGTGCGCAGTAGGCAGATATGATGATGACGTCATCAGGATGTTCATCGGCCAGATTTTTGGAATAAGCTCAGTAGGAGGATGTTCCTCCGAAGGATCAGGTTGTGCCGATTATCATGAAGGGTATATTTCAAATATCATGATGACGTCAGGGTGATATTTCGAACAACAGGATATCATGCTGCTGGAGGATGATGATCATGAGGTTATATACTAGTGTCGTCAGGAGCAAAAGCACCGACATGATATATGCTCATGACCTAGTATATAAAGTGTTATTGAGGTCATCGCGGGGTGCATGTGGGATATTGTTATCCTGCATTTTCAAACATCATGATGATGAATCTCGGCGGGAAATGCTTGCGATAGTCTGTTTGATGATCTTCCCAAGGCCGCGGGTTGGTGCGCCATTAATGGCGATTGTTGCAGAGGTATGGGCGATGGCGTGGGTCGATCTTGTACCCGACTGAGGGTGTACATCAGCGGATGGTGGCGCAGGGCTCGAGAAATCTTCCTGTCTCCTCCCCTACCTGCTGCATTCAAGTTTGGGCGCCAATCTGGTTGTGTTTGAGCGCCATTTTCCTGATACTGTGTATCTGGCGAAATTTTGGTCAACCATGTAATTAATTGCTGAGCACCTACCTGGCTGTTATAAGCAGGTGGTCTTGCTCATTTCAAAGGTTGTTGAAAGTTGATGATTTTGGCTCTATAATGCATAACAAGCTGATCTGGTTGCTCTGTACAGCTTACCTGTGAGTTTATGTATCTCTTGTTGTTTGTTTTTGGCATGAACCCACTGATTTCATGATTAAACTCATATGAGAAATGTTGTTTGGCATGTGTTGTGTTAATTCTGTCTCCAGTATTGCATGTATTCTTCTTCTGAATCTGGATGTTTGGTAATGTTTAGATTCTAGAGCATAGAATTCCTATGTTGACTGTCTGATCTTTTAACTTTTACTCAAGGGGTAGATTAAACTGTTTTCAGGTTGAACATTGGGAGGGATATACTACAGTAGGGATACCATAAGTAGAGATAACCTAACACTCTGTATTGGGAGATGCCTGTAAGGCAGGTATCACACATATCCCCTTGAAATCCAGTTCTAGTTGTTCATGCTGATCATTCACAGGTGTATGTCTACTGACTCCAGGCCCTGGATAGGCACCAATCATGCTTTGTTTTGTGTTATAACCATATCCAGCTTTGCATCCACACTTAAACTCCAAAGCAAAATCTAAAACCAACATTAGGACATTAGAGTTAGTTTAGGATCCTCAGTCCTCTGTCTACAACTGCTAATAGGCCCAAAGCTAGCCCCTTTGCTCTTATCTTTCAGTTTTGGTCTACTTACAGGAGGACTCATCTGCTTTCTGTCAACATCCCAGCCTTGCATGCATATCCTCATGGATGTTGAGTAGGGAATACCCCCCTAGGTCTTGCAAAGCCTGAAGAAGAAGAGGAGATAAAATATAGAGTCTATCTCCTATACTGTTGACCCCCTGGCCCAGAGATCCTGTTGATCACTGATGGCTACCTTGTAGGGAAATCTGGGAAAAAGTCAACAGAAATTGGCGACTCTACTGGGGAATGAGAAGTAAAAGTGCTATCTAATCATCTCCAGTGATATATATGTGACCCATTTGAGTCAGCAACAGTAATCTACTCCGCTGGGGAACCTTGTGAAAGAACCCTGGTTTTCAGAAGAAAACAGTTCCTAGAAATAGGTGGCGACTCCGAAGTAATCTCCCAACCGGTCAAAGTAAAAATTATATGCAGGGGAGAAGATCCCAACAAAATCCTCTATTTGAAGAGTTACCATTAACAAAAAGAATGATGTATAGAAGAAAGGGAACTGTCTCAGCTAGTCATGAGAGCTCCCCCAGAAAAAGTGATGAGGTACAAGATAACCCTAGGTCATCAGGACAGCATGCTCCTTATTTTTCAACTGCAGAAGCTGATATCCAAGGTGCATATGAGAGGCAACAGGGTGGTAGCATGAGAATGAGGTCAGAGGTGTTCCAAGAATGCCCTTTTCTAGACCCAAGTGAAAGGTTTGAAGAGGCAGAGTCTCTAAGGGATGATGAAGATGATGACCCAAACGGTATGAGACCATCTACCTCCAGACCTAAGGATGAACAATTGGCTGAAGAAATCAAAAGCCTAAGAGCAGAACTAGAATACCTACAAGCCATGAAAATCAGAGATGATATACAGCAGAAAGTGCAAGCCTTGAGAACTGCCCAAAATAATTCAGTTCCTACTCTAGAGAATGCAAATATGCAAAGACATCAGCAAAGATATGAAGCGCAACATCAGCATCATGATGACAGACAATATGTGAATGATGCTAGGATACCACTGAACCATGCAGGAAACCAGAATGCAAACAGAAATGTTAATGCCAATCAGCCAAACAGACAGCCCATGCAGCTAGATAGATTCAGGCAGCTGGTGTTTGATGGTATTCCTGGGTATCCTAACCCCATTGACAAGCATCTGAGGCTGCAAGTGCCTAAGTTTTCAGGAAACAATACAGTGTCAGGAGAAGATCATCTAAAGGCCTTTCAAAATGTCATGGATAATTTTGAGGTTGAGCATGAGGACGTTTTCATGAAGTCATTCATGCAATCCTTAATAGATGAGGCAAGAGAATGGTACAGGAATCTGCCTGACCGGAGTATTTCATCATGGGACGATTTTAAAAGGATATTCAAGGAGCAATATGGTGATAAAACTGACCCTAGCTTCTTTGTAAATGAGTTCACCAGCATCACCAAAGGGTCAAATGAGCAGGTTGCAGACTTTAATGCAAGATTTACTAAAGTGTTGAACAAATTGCCACATCATATGAGGCCAAATGAACCAATGTGCATAATTTTGTACATCAATGCCTTTGATGCAAAGACTGCATATGGACTAAGAGATAAAGGTCCTGCCACTCTCAGGGATGCTTTCAGAATTGCAGTAAATATTGAAAACAATAGGAAAGCATCAGGCAAGACAAATAGAAGGGATGATGTAAAAATTCTGCAGAATCCAAATAAGCCTCAGCACACTCAAGGTAGTACATCTGCTCCTGAAGATAAGATAGACAAACTGGCAAATGTTGTTAAGGACCTGAGCTACAGATTAGCTAGAAGTGAAAAAGGGATGGGTCCTGATAGGCAAGTCTATCAAAGGCAGGAAAAGAGGCCATCACTACATGATATGCCTTATAACACCAATTGGCATGATGGTAAGCCTGTATTCACACGTAACAACCCAAATCAGAGGGCTCAACATGCCAAGGAAACTCCTGATCCCCTAAAGAAAACTATAAATATTGCTGATGATGCTCCGTGGTGTATAATCTGTCAGATGCCACATTCACAGTCACAGTGCATGATTGCTCAATCTTTGTATGATAATGCTACATCTTGTAATGAGTGCAATGAGTCACATCAT
Organism: Cunninghamia lanceolata; assembly: GCA_027924645.1. Taxonomy (NCBI): domain Eukaryota; kingdom Viridiplantae; phylum Streptophyta; class Pinopsida; order Cupressales; family Cupressaceae; genus Cunninghamia; species Cunninghamia lanceolata. The sequence continues at coordinate 4,254,397 of BSBN01001135.1, read as the reverse complement.
GTGCAGGATGATGATGTTAACATGATGTCCATAGGCAATGGATATACTCTTTATGATGCTGATGAGAAGACAGATCATCAGGTTCAGGCCTGCCAACAGTCCCCATATGATGAAGATGATGAGGATAATTATGTGTATGCTCAGAACTCACACAATTTTCTGAGTAACCTACAACGACCTTCTGATGAGGAAATTAGAGCCTTCACAGCTGCAGCAGTTGCTCAGGTCAAGAGCAACTACAATCTCAGAGGTAAACATCAGGTTGGCAGCCCACATCAGCCAGAAGATATTTCTGCAGGTCAGCTGGTGCATGGTCATAAAGGAACCGAACCACAAAAAAGACAGTGGGTAAATAATAAACAGAACTTTAGACACAGAACAGGTCATGATTCTCAAGGACCAGAGAACAAAACCCCTCAGGCTGAAGATCAAAGTAGAGGTTCCCAAGACAAGAATGATGATCAGGGAACTATGAAAATGAAAACTAAATCAGCTCAGGATAAAAGCAAGAATGTGGAGCAAGCCACAACTGTTGTACAAAACTGTGCTCCATTTGATATAGCCCAGATCCTCTCTCAGGTAAAGGTCTCTGTTCCACTTATGGAACTCATGAAAGTGGAAGAGATCAAGAATAGGACAATATCCCTAATCTCAGGGGTACCTTTTCAAGCTGAACAAAATGATCAGACCCAGGGTGAGAAACAGGTCATGTGCAATGAAGAAGATGAGACTCCTGAAGTCTATTTAGGAATGACCATGACAAAGTGTCCTTCACAGGTGGAACCATTTTATGTTTCCCTGGTTATAAATGGTAAAATAATTAGAAATTGTATGCTTGACTCTGGAGCATCCACAAATGTCATTCCTTTGGCTATCATGCAACAAACTGGACTAAAGATTGACAAGGCATGTGGAAAGTGTTATGCTATGGATGCCAGAGAGGTACCAGTTATTGGAATCATGAAGGATGTAGATTTCAAACTGGCAGCATTTCCTGAAAAGAAATATAAAATGAACATAACAGTGGTTGACATCAAGCCACAATATGGTATGTTGCTGTCAAGAAGATGGGCAGCACTAATAGGTGGAAGTATGCAGCTGGACCTGTCATATGCCATGATTCCAATGAATGGCAGGGATGTCAAGCTAATTAGAGAGCAAAGATCATCAGAGACAGTGGAAGACCAAGAAGCAAATGAACAGGTATGCTTTGTAGACACTGACTGTGATAACTTCAGGGTTGTCTCAGATGATACAGAAGATGAAAAGAAAAATGTCTGCATTGAAGAACTAGATCAGCAAGGCTTATGGACCATGTTTTTTGATGGAGCTTGTGCAAAAGAAGGCTCTGGAGCTGGAGTTGTTTTCCTGTCTCCAACTGGTAAGCTCCTCAAATCCTCTTTCTTGCTGAGGTTTGATTGCACAAATAATATTGCAGAATATGAGGCTTTACTCTTAGGCCTAAATATTGCTCTCAAACATGGGATTAAGATGTTAAGAGTATTTGGGGACTCTGAGCTGATTGTATCCCAAATCAGAAATAAGTATGCTGCAAAGAATAAAAGACTGAAGCAATACAAGCATGCTGTTTGGGATACTATTGAACTTTTTGATGCATTTTCAATTGGCTGGGTAGAAAGGTCAAAAAATGTTATGGCTGATTTCTTAGCCAATGTTGCAATAAGGCCAGATGACATCACTCTGTCAGGTGTCACAGATGTAGAAGTTAAAATTAGGCCTGCCATACCAGAAAATATATGCAGTTGGCAAGTTTTTAATGATGATAGGGATTTGCTGAAATTTTTGCACTGCATAGATGAGTATGAGAACCAACAGATTGATTTCCAAGCTTTTGTAGAAACTGTAGATGGAAAAGAGACTCTTGTAGGAAAAGAGATCATTCAGTTGAAGACTAACAAGATCCCTAGAGGGTTAGTGGCTTTGGAAAGAGCCTTTGACAGTAGAGACAAAATGGTCACAAAGACATCCCCCACAAATAAGGAGGATTTATAAGAAATAAATTTGGGGACATCTTAGGCCCCTCAGAAGGTATATATTGGCAAACAGCTCAAGCCACACATAAGAAGTATGCTGATTGCATTGCTAAAAAAGTATAAACATGTTTTTGCTTGGTCATATGAGGACCTAAAAGCTTATAGAGAAGACTTATTCCAGCATGAAATCCCACTGAAGCCTGAAGCTAAGCCATTTAGACAGAGGCAAAGGCCTATAAATCCTACCTTAGCTCCTAAGATGCAAGAAGAACTCAAAAGGCTCAGGGAAGCTGGAATAATTGTGCCAATCAGACATTCAACTTGGGTGTCTAACCTTGTCCCAGTCAGGAAAAAGAATGGTGATATTAGGTTGTGTGTTGATTTCAGGAACTTGAATGTATCCTCTTTGAAGGATAACTATCCACTGCCTAATATGGAAGCTATGTTGCAGAGAGTGACTGGTTGTGAACTCCTATCCATGATGGATGGATTTTCAGGATATAATCAGGTAAAGGTGAAAGAATCAGAACAGTATAAGACTGCCTTTACCACTCCATGGGGAACGTATGTGTATGTTAGAATGCCATTTGGACTAACAAACGCAGGTGCTACATTTCAAAGAGCAATGGATGTTGCTTTTGCAGGGCTGATTGATTCAATCCTGGCAGTATATCAGGATGACCTGACTGCCTACTCAAAGAAAGAAGAGCAGCACTGTTTGCATCTGGAGCAGATCTTCATAAGAGCACTAGAATATGGTATTTCTTTAAACCCAAAGAAGTGTGCCTTTGGAGTAGTTGAAGGAAAGCTTCTGGGACACATTGTTTCCAAGGATGGAGTCAGGATAGATCCAGAGAGAGCGGCAGCTATTGACAAGATTCAAATGCCAAAGACTGTGAAAGGAGTTCAGTCCTTCTTTGGATAGATAAACTTTGTTAGAAGATTTGTTCCTAACTTTGCAGAAACTACAAGGAACATTTCCAAGATGATGAAGAAGGATGCAACTGTCAACTGGGAAAGGGAAGCAACAGAATCATTTCAGAATATCAAAGAGGCAATTAAGATGGCCCCTGTTCTTAAATCTCCTAATTTTTCTAGGCCATTTCAAGTATTTTCATTTGCTTCCTTTCATACTATAGCTGCATGTTTGTTACAGAAAAATGAAGATGGTTTTGAACAGCCCATTGCTTTCTTCAGTATGTCCCTGCAGGCCTCTGAGTTGAAATATGACATTATGGAAAAGCAGGCATATGCACTAGTTAGAGCCATCAAAAGTTTCAGACCATACCTGGTAGGGTCATATATCATTGCATATGTGCCTCATGCTGCAGTCAAAGACATATTCACTCAGCAGGAGGTGACTGGAAGAAGGTGCAGATGGATAAACAAACTGCAGGAATTCAACATAGACATACAAGTTACTAAGTTGATAAGGGGACAAGGATTAGCCAAGATGATGGCACAGTCAAACTTAGAAGCATGCCAAGTTAATGCAGTCCAAGATGAGAATGTAAGTGTATCAGGATCTGAATGGTACAAGGATATTGTCTATTATTTGCAAAATCTGAATTGTCCTTCCCATTTCAGTGACAATCAAAAGAGGACTCTGAAGCTACATGCAATCAGGTATGTTGTTGTTCAAGGTGAGCTGTACTGGAAAAATCCTGATGGTGTGCTGCTGAGATGTGTGGATAAGAACATGGCTAACAATATTTTGATTGACATGCATAAAGGATTGTGTGGTGGCCATTATACTGCCCAAACAACAGCTCATAAAATTCTCAGGGCAGGATATTGGTGGCCCACTCTCTTTTCAGATGCACAAAAGTTAGTAAGGAAGTGTGACCCTTTCCAGAGATTCTCAGGAAAGCTGAAATATAATGGTGCTTTGCCCCTCAGAACTGTACCTGTGGATGCTCCATTCCAGCAATGGGGAATTGACTTTATAGGGGAAATTACAGACAAATCAAGTGGGGGACACAGTTGGATTTTGGTGGCAACTGACTACTTTACCAAATGGATTGAGGCCATTCCAACTAAAAGAGCTACAAGTAAGGTGGTGACAGACTTCATACTAGAGAACATCATCATCAGGTTTGGAGTACCATTTAAGATTATCACTGATAATGCTATGTGCTTCAGATCAGGTGAGTTTGTTGATTTTTGCAACAGGTATGGGATAAACCTGTCATATACATCACCATATCACCCACAAGGAAATGGTCAAGCAGAATCAAGCAATAAGAGCATCATGAAAATTGTCAAGAGGATACTGGACAAGAACAAGAGAGCTTGGGACTCAAAGTTGAACTTAGCAGTATGGGCTGACAGAGTGACAGTGAAAAGGGCTATTGGGAAGTCACCTTTTGAGCTGGTATATGGTGCATCAGCTAGACTGCCCATAAACAATCTCCTACCAGTTTATAGGTTCATTCAGGAAAATGATGAGGACATTGAAGATCCCATGACAGAAAGAGTGAATCAGCTGGTTGCATTGGATGAAGACAGAAGGAAAGCCCACCAGATCAATCTCAAAAGACAACAGGATATGAAATATCAGTTTGACAGGAGAACTACAAAAAGGAAGTTTCAAGTAAATGATCTGGTGCTTATTTGGAATGCTAAAGATCAGGAAAAGGGTAAACATGGTAAATTTCAACCCTTATGGATGGGCCCATATCAGGTTTGCAATACTCATGGGGAGGATTCTTATTTCCTCCAGGCCCTAGATGGTGAAATTCTGGAATTGCCTGTGCATGGCCAATTCCTTAAGTTCTATTTTGCATGAATATCTGGTTGCTGTGCACATTTGTAAAATATGTATGTAGTGTAAATGCCTTGTACAGCTCGCGTTTTTTGCTTTTTGTCAGGTCTGCCTGGAGATCTGGTTCTCGCTGCAGGTTTTCACCTGCACGTCCCCATTCGGAGCCACTGTTAGCACTTATTTTGACCTGGGGTTGATTTGTCATGATCAGGAGGTTTCTTCATTTGAAGCCTTCATCTTCTTGCCCAATTTTTCTAAGTGTTGGACCTCCTCAGCGTTTTTCAGCTGCAGCATCATATTTTTCTGAGGAGGAGGTCGTCATCATCATCTTGTCTTCGATGATGATCTTCATCAGCATATTCTTCGTCGGCTTGTTTTTCTCATCGTCATCATCATATTTCAACTGTCGGGTGATGTTTGCTTATTATCCTGATGATACTGGTGACCTACAGTGCGCCCTCAGTTGCTTGCGGGGGTGATCTTTTCAAGTATCCGGTGATCTTCCGAATATCACCTTGCTCAAACATGATGACGATGTTGCTCCGATGTCTTGAGGGGGTTATTCTCTAAGTGTTCGACCTGACTTGTTCTTTCTTAAGGATCGTCATCATCATGATATTTCCAGTTATCATCCTGCTGCTTGCGGAGGTCATCATATTTTCTGCCTTCATGATATTTCGCCGGGGTGATATTCTTATCATCGGGTGATCTTGGTTATGATCATCCTGATGATGTTGTCGAAGAGTTCTAAGTGCGACCCGATATTCACTAGGGTCATCATATTTTGGAACGTCAGGATGATCTTAGTCAATATCATCCTGATGATGTTGTATCACTTCTTGTTCTTTGTTTCTCATCCTGATGATGCTGACGTCATCCGTATATCAGGGTGATATTTTTCTTTCCGCCTATCTGCATCATGATATTCCGAAGGAAGGGGTGATATTTTCATATCACCCTGATATATGTTTGCTCGAGCATCATGATGATGCTGATATCAAGGAGATATCCGCCTGTTGGTTTCGCGCATTATCTCCGGGGGGTGATTTTTTTCAAGCATCATCATCATATTCAGTTATCGCCCCAATCTTATAGAGGAGCTACAGTGCATCCTGATGTTTGAACGTCAGGAGGATATTTCCAAATATCCGGTTGTCTTCCGAATATCATGATGATGTTAATATGATGATGACATCATCAAGGTTCGCGAACTGATCATCTTGAAGAGACCTCCTGATATTTGCAAATATGATGATGACGTCATCCGGATATGAGGAGGTGCGCAGTAGGCAGATATGATGATGACGTCATCAGGATGTTCATCGGCCAGATTTTTGGAATAAGCTCAGCAGGAGGATGTTCCTCCGAAGGATCAGGTTGTGCCGATTATCATGAAGGGTATATTTCAAATATCATGATGACGTCAGGGTGATATTTCGAACAACAGGATATCATGCTGCTGGAGGATGATGATCATGAGGTTATATACTAGTGTCGTCAGGAGCAAAAGCACCGACATGATATATGCTCATGACCTAGTATATAAAGTGTTATTGAGGTCATCGCGGGGTGCATGTGGGATATTGTTATCCTGCATTTTCAAACATCATGATGATGAATCTCGGCGGGAAATGCTTGCGATAGTCTGTTTGATGATCTTCCCAAGGCCGCGGGTTGGTGCGCCATTAATGGCGATTGTTGCAGAGGTATGGGCGATGGCGTGGGTCGATCTTGTACCCGACTGAGGGTGTACATCAGCGGATGGTGGCGCAGGGCTCGAGAAATCTTCCTGTCTCCTCCCCTACCTGCTGCATTGAAGTTTGGGCGCCAATCTGGTTGTGTTTGAGCGCCATTTTCCTGATACTGTGTATCTGGCAAAATTTTGGTCAACCATGTAATTAATTGCTGAGCACCTACCTGGCTGTTATAAGCAGGTGGTCTTGCTCATTTCAAAGGTTGTTGAAAGTTGATGATTTTGGCTCTGTAATGCATAACAAGCTGATCTGGTTGCTCTGTACAGCTTACCTGTGAGTTTATGTATCTCTTGTTGTTTGTTTTTGGCATGAACCCACTAATTTCATGATTAAACTCATATGAGAAATGCTGTTTGGCATGTGTTGTGTTAATTCTGTCTCCAGTATTGCATGTATTCTTCTTCTGAATCTGGATGTTTGGTAATGTTTAGATTCTAGAGCATAGAATTCCTATGTTGACTGTCTGATCTTTTAACTTTTACTCAAGGGGTAGATTAAACTGTTTTCAGGTTGAACATTGGGAGGGATATACTGCAGTAGGGATACCATAAGTAGAGATAACCTAACACTCTGTATTGGGAGATGCCTGTAAGGCAGGTATCACACATATCCCCTTGAAATCCAGTTCTAGTTGTTCATGCTGATCATTCACAGGTGTATGTCTACTGACTCCAGGCCCTGGATAGGCACCAATCATGCTTTGTTTTGTGTTATAACCATATCCAGCTTTGCATCCACACTTAAACTCCAAAGCAAAATCTAAAACCAACATTAGGACATTAGAGTTAGTTTAGGATCCTCAGTCCTCTGTCTACAACTGCTAATAGGCCCAAAGCTAGCCCCTTTGCTCTTATCTTTCAGTTTTGGTCTACTTACAAGAGGACTCATCTGCTTTCTGTCAACATCCCAGCCTTGCATGCATATCCTCATGGATGTTGAGTAGGGAATACCCCCTAGGTCTTGCAGAGCCTGAAGAAGAAGAGGAGATAAAATATAGAGTCTATCTCCTATACTGTTGACCCCCTGGCCCAGAGATCCTGTTGATCACTGATGGCTACCTTGTAGGGAAATCTGAGAATAAGCATCCAGTCTGGGAAAAAGTCAACACATGCAAGCATTGAGGAATTTGGGGAATTCAAATTGAGAGATCTCTATCACAAACAACTGATAGACAAAGCTTTTGAGCTTAAACCAGAGTATAAGGGTATCCAGAAGAAACAGTTTGATCAATTCATTCAATTCCCCTGCTTTGAAGAAGATGAATGGGTCCGGTATGTATTGAGCAGGATGCATGACAACTTCCTATGGCTGGATAGACCTTGCAAGATCACAAAAGAGGCAATTAGGGCAGTAACTGGTCTATACTCTTCCGGAGGGATACCTATCCTCAAATCTGTCAAGAATAACATTGTAACTGAGGCCACCGGATCAAAATTTGATAAGAGGGCAATGACCATTGAAGATATTTCTGATCCGGATATCAAGTATGCATCCATGATAATAGGATACAAGATCTATCACTCCAGCAGGGAGAATTCTGTATCCGGAACTGCAGTATATACTGCCTATGAAATGCTAAGGAAGAATGTAGATTATGATCTCTGTGAACTTCTCTTAAGCCAATTAATGGAAAATATACAGAAAATCAAGAAGGACAAAAAGAATTCTTTTAAGTATGGTAATCTTATATTATGTCTATTTTTCTACTTCATGAATGAGCTACCCGGATCAAGTGGATGGGCATGGCAAAATGACAAACCTGTTGTAGTCCAGATAAGAGATTATTTACATGGGCTTGGGGATGCCAAAGCAAGAAATACAGCCCTATGGGGATACTTCAAAAACTTCCAGAGCATGATGCAAGCAAGAGAAAGAATTCCCCAGTCTCTTGTTGAAAAATACAAAGACTCAGTTTGCTTTATGGTGGATATTGATCAGTGCCTAATGGAGGCAGTGGAGCCAAGGACTGTCTGGATCATGCCCATGGGGTATGAGGTTGATAAACAGATTGTAGAACTGCATGTTCAACACATGCTTAGTCAGCCCAAAGATCCAAAGGCAGAAAGGTTTGGAACCTTTAAGGAGCTGAGTGTGAAGATCCATGTGGAACTCAGGGAACCTGAGATAAAGAGGAAAGTGAGAAAAGAAGTAGAGCATATTGCTCAAGGCCTAGGCATTCCAAAGGAGGCACTTGATGCCAACCGGGAAAAGAGAAGAAAGGCTGAGGAAGAAAAGAAAGAGGCAGAAAAGAAAAGCAAGAAAAGTGCTCCGGTGGAAACCTCAACCCAGACCAGATCATCAAAAGGATCTACACCTATCAGAACCAAAAGCTCAAAACCAGAAGTCCAGGCATCCGGTAAAAGATCTAAGACAAAAGCCTCAAGAGCTTATGAAAGCCAAAAGGATGAAGAGGAAACTGAGTCAGATGAGGGAGTAAAAGAAATAAAGAAGCAGAAGAAGAAAGGATCCAGTAAACCCTCCACAAGCCAAGACAAGGAAGAAATGGCAGAGGTATTTGTTGAAAAGCCCACCCTGTCTCTAGAGAGTGTAATCAAGTCAGTCACGGTGGATGGAAACCTTCAACCAATGACTGAATTCTATGATGACTACAATGAGGCTGACCAAAAGATTCTACAGGAAGCCACAGTCAAGTATCTGAACATATACAATAAGGATTTCATTGAGATCATATCTCTAATTCCTAAAAGCCTAGAAAAGGAATTAGAAATAAGAAAGAATAATGCTCAGGCAAAAGATCTTGAGATCCAGGAGCAGATAGCTATTCAACTATATCCTCAAATTGATCCCAAGACAATGAACATAATATTCAAAGACTGCAAAGATGAGTTCAGGAGTAAAGCAAGAATGAATCAACTCATGCTTGGTGAGACTGACAAGGTGGCCATAGAGACAGAAGAGATCCTCTGGAAGGCCTTCAAAAGGTTTAATCTTCCTGTTGTAGAGGACTTAGGTGCAGAAACAGTTGTGGACTTGGAATCATCTGCTCCGAAAGAAGTGCCCCTTGAACAGACTAACATCTCTTCTCCAGCTTCTCCTACAATCTCCAGATCCCAAGAAGAAGAGAAATTACAAGAGAAAGAAGCAGCAGTAAAAGAAAAAGAGGTTGACAGCACCAAGGATGCAGAGAAAGAGAAGATTCCAACAGAGAAAACCACAACTGAAAGTGGGAAGAATGTAAACACTCCAAAGGACAAAACTGCAGAAGAGAAGAAACATCTGTCTCTGGCAAGAGACACTGCACAAACTGTTCAAAAGTTTCTGAGCCAAGAAATAATAGAGATTGATGAACTGGAGCTTCTAAAAGGTCCATTCAACTTTGACTCCCTCTCTCCGGTACAGACAATGAAGATAGCTACATTTGCAAATGCTAAGGCAAATGAAAAACTCCTAAAGTCTCATATGAAAGACTATGAGTTGATAGAGGCTACTTCTGGAGTGCTTGAAAAGATTATGCCATCAGTCCAGATAGATCCGACAGCCTCCTCTTCTGGTAATTTCAAAACATTAGTCAGCAGTGTTGATACACATTTTGATTCTCTAGAAAAATCAACTGAAGAAAAGGTCCGGAAGGAATTTTTGGACAAAAGATTTTCAGAAGTACTAGGATTAATCTCTAATGATAGGAGAAATATGAGTATTGGAATAAAGAGCTTAGAAAATGCTCTTAAGGACGGCGGTGACATTTACAAATTTTGTATCTCCTGGTCAAAGGCAACAGTAGAAATTGATAAGAAAATAAAAGCGGAACAGGACAAACTACAAAGTTTGTCTCAAAGTTTTGATCCTCTTTCTTCCTCCATAGTAAATCAAGAATGTCAAACTATTGCAATCACAAATGCAATAAAGAACTTTGAGAAGGAAAGGAAGAATATAACTAACCGGATGGGAGAACTTAGAAGGATTATAATCCCTAAGTTAGAAACTATGCATGAGGCCATCAGTGAGGCTCAGACTACCGCCCAAACAAATGATCCGATAGATCTCAAAAGGGCAGAAGCCTTTGCATTTTTGTTAAGTGGTCACATTTCCATTTTGGACAGAATGAAGCAAAGTTGGGCTACGGAACTGGTCCAATTGAAGACATCCTTTGCAGACATTCTTTAGTTTATGTGAGTATGTAAATATGCGGCTATGTATAGTAAATTTTTGAAAATTTTGGTGTGCGGACCCTACCCTTTGCCATTGATGTCAAAGGGGGAGTGAGGAGCAGTGAAAAATGAGGAATCCAACTAAGGGAGAGTTCCAGAAATTGTATATAAAGTTAAAGCATCAGCCAAGGGGGAGCATAGTGTAAACACTTAGTCATTTTTTCACTAAGTGTTGCCATCAATGCCAAAGGGGGAGATTGTTGGCAAGAGACACTATATGGATTCATGGTTGTTGTCATTGATGGCAACAAAGGTCATCCCACATATCTGCAAGTCATGATGTGTCTCTACCGGAAGTCTGAATAAAGATTGTTGTGGTCTGGTGAACAAGAACAGAGCATGTGGCAAGGTCTGATAGATTGGTCCGGATCTCTCAGAGGAAGTGTCTTGGTGCAATGCAGATTTGGGGAAGTCAAGAGGACTACCTTGAGTAGTCTATTCCAAGGATTTAGCCTCCGATAATGGACAAGGAAGAAGATATGAACAGTTGAGTACCGGATTCCTGAAAGACAGTGAGAACAGAGAAAGAACTGACAGACAGAGTATCAGACTATTTTCCGGATGTGCTACTGTTGATGGTAAAGGTTAGGAAGGCATCAATCATGTTTGGCTGACATGATTAATGACATCTACAAGTATATGCTTGATCCGCATTACTTGATATGCAAGGATTCAGCCGACAGAATAGAGTTTGTGAGAAGATAGACTATTCTGGGTGCCGACTAGAAAGATAATGAAATCACTAGTGCGGATATAAATAGAGGATGGATTTTGTTGTGAGAAGGGATGGAGAGAGATGTCATATATGTGAATAAGTGCAGAGCAGAGTAGAAGTAATAAGAAAGATCCGGTATGTGAAAGGAAAGCAGAATAAAGAGCAGAGGGAAGATGAAATGCAGCAGATCAGTATACTGAGCCTAACCGGAACTGAACTCCAGCATATGTAGATGCTTCCAATCAGTTCAAGTATTGTATAAACATTCTTTTGTAGACAGTGTGTCTCCTTGTAGGCAGTGTGCCTCTTTGTGAGTAGTGTGCTCGGGCAGTGAGCCCTAATTGGCAAGTGCCATTTTTGTAATTCCTTATTCTTCTAACAGAGAATAATCTTTGGGTTAATCACCCCGTGGTTTTCTCCCTTAACTGGGTTTCCACGTCAAAAATACTGTGTCATATTCATGGTAATGTTTGTTTGTTTGATTCAATGATGCTTTGATTAATAAGAAAGCTCAAAAGAAGAAATAATTAGGATAACTGATTCACCCCCCCCCTCTCAGTTATCAACAAGTAACTCACAAGAACAAATATTAGATTCAAAGGGTAGTTTTAGGGGTAGAAGATCATATTTTAGAGGCAGATTTGGTAGTAGAAGAGGTTCAAGTGGCTTTACTGGGAAGTGCTACAAGTGCAACAAATTTGCAGGCTATCAAGCATGGCAATGTATTGAGGAGTAGTCATCTACTTCTTTCAGAGGTGAGAGGAGAAACTAGTTTGCACAAGGTGGAGAAGAGGCTGAAAGTGTCAATTCACCATCACAAAATCTGGAACCAGAAGTTGGTGAGTCCTTGTTGATGAGAGGGACCTTGATCAAAGTGCCAATAGAGAAGGAACCACCACAAAGGAAGTCTCTCTTCAGGACTACATGCAAGTGCCAAGGTAAATGTTATAGAGTTGTCATTGATTCTGGTAGTACTAACAATTTGGTTTCTATTGAAATGGTAGATAAGTTAAACTTGAAAAGATTACCCCATGCCACTCTATATAAGGTCTCATGGCTAAATAAAGGGTAACAAGTGTTAGTTAATGAGCAATGTTGGGTAGAATTCTAAATAGGGGGATATAAGGACAAAATGTTGTGTGATGTCACTCCAATGGATGTTTGCCATATGTTACTTGGTAGACCATGGCAATATGATAGGAAGGCAGTCCATGATGGTAGGAAAAACACCTATGTCATAAAGAAAGATGGAGTCTCTTACATTCTCACACCTTTGAAAGAAGAAGGTCAAGAACCACAGGTGGGATCTAGTATGATGTTGGTAGGAGGGAAGGAGTTGATTACACCTATGAAGGGGGAGGAAATGGACTTTGCAGTTATAATCAGACCTAGATCTGTTGTGACAGTAGTTAGGATGGATGAGTTACCTTTAAAGATCCAAAATTTGCTCAAGGAACATGCTGATATGGTGGTAGATGAGATTCCAAAGAGAGGTATTAGTCCTCATAAAGAGCATAAAGAGTAGCTAGAATGGGAAAGCAAACCTTTCAATTTAGTTAAAGATGCTAAACATTGGCAGTTGGATTGTGGGTAGTTTTGTGAATGTAATCCAATACAAGATGGTGTTAAGAAGCTTAGTGCCAAACTAGAGGTTCAATTTTCTATGCTGCAGACTGATGTGAACATAGAAACAAAGAAGGACAAACATTGTGCAAATCCAATGGAGATGTTAGAAGTTAGACATGGTTTACTCCTTTTGGAAGAGGACAAAAAGAACACTGATCAAGATTCTATGCTTGTTGCTATTATGGCTAGGAGTAGAGAGAGGAGACAAAATTCTCCCATTGAGATTTCATTTCCTCATTAAGGAATACAGTCTCAGTTATTGAACTCAAATTAGTTGGAAAAGGAGGAGATGTAACAATATTGCAAGGGATAGTTGGTGGTGTAGCTCATACAGTAGGGTCAAGGAAGCATATCCTTTTGGATAGGGATTTTCAGTTGAATGACAAGTGGTAGAGGAATGAGAGACCTGATGTTAAAATGAAACAAGGTGCTGGAGGAGAGAAAATTGCTATTGCCATACATGAAATCCATCAACAAGGAAGGGAGCAACTACAAAGTAGAATTAACAGATGCAAGCAAGGGGTAGATATAAGAAGAAGAGAAGTTGATGTCATGGTTGAAGATTTGGTTTTCAATTTGCACCCTTTCAAAGGGAATGTTGTTGCAGGTGATGAAACAGGTTGATCTTCACTCTCAGATGTTGATTGGGTCAAAGACCTTCCACCTAGCTGACCCATGGAGTTGGAGTGCATTATAAATACCAAAGAACTTAAAAAGACAAGGAATAAGGCCTATCTCCACTACTTAGCCAAATGGAGGGGTTTGCCCATTGAATATGCCACATGGATGAATGAAGAAGACATTATCAAGCATGGATATACTATTGCAGACCTGCAGTCAAGTGGGACTTGAGTTTTCTTCCCCTTGGGTGTATGGTACAGGGGCACTAGGAACCTCATAAGCATACTTTTTGTCATTTTTGGTTTTTGGTTGTTTGAGTGTTTTAGAGTCTAATAAGGTCATTTATGACCATTTGAGAACATGAAGGGGTCATTAGGAGTCTTTGAGAATCAATTTTGATGTGTTGAATAAAATATTGTAAAACACACCTTGCACATTCTTGTAAAAGTGCATTAGGGTGAAAGTTTGAAGGGAGATTAGTTAATGATTGGTTGGGTAGTTTCTCTAGGGTGGAAAAATTGTGTAAATGAGTGTTTCACACATGCAAGGGGTGGTGGAAGCATTTTGGAATGAAAAGACTCTATTTTCTTGGTGTTTAACTATTTTTTTTCTAGAAAATGGACTGTTATTTGCATGATTGTATGGACTGTACGGCCCTAAAACTAACTAGAAAAGTTGGAGGGCGATCATACCTTTCTAATGTAACTAGTTTAAGCAATTTTTGTTAAGTTTTGTGCATTTTACAACCATTTTTGTGAAAACAGTCATAAACCCTACATAGGGTTTCTAGTGACAGAAATAATTAAATGGACAAGGTTTCCACCATTCAAAATTGATGGAACCTAGTGGAAACCTCTGTCCTGACACCATACACCTTTTGGCAAGAGAATGGAATTCCAGTCACACGTGTGACAAAGTTATGCAAGGTTGTGTGTGTTGATCTACAAGGGACAGTCAAAGAACCTAGGGCATTGAGTTGTCCTTACAAGTTTTGATGCATGGTTAATGATGAATGACTTAGAATCATGATGAGATGTCATTAGGGGGTTGTATATGTTAGAGGTACCTTTTAAAAGTGATAGATCATCCTTTATGTAGATGCTATTAGTTGCATTGTAGTTGCATTGCTTAAACTAGGCCTAAAAGAAAGAGGGACAATCAATTTTTGCCCTAATCCATACAAAGCAACCCCTACCCATTTTCAAATATGCATTATAAGAGCCAAAAGGGTATCTCAAACTGGTCTTAGATTTTGAATATTAGGTCTGCAATGAAAGTTATGGTCAAAAAGGTCATTTTGAAAGGCTACTAAGATTTAGGGGTTATAAGTCAAGAATGAACAAAGTTGCATGGTTTGCCTTGTTAATATTGAAGTCTTGTTTGAAGTGTGAGTAGGATTAGTCAAGCTGAGTCAATTTTTTCCCTAATCTGCATCAATTTGGCAACCACATACATCAAGAAATTGTACTATAGCTACTGCTTACTCTATTCTATCTGGTATATCTCAGGGTATCAAGGAGTGGAGGATGGTATGGAACCATAGAGTTATTCCCAAAATTAACTACTTATGGTGGGTAGAAAATCACTACAAAATTTTAACTTTGGATAACCTAAAAAATAGAGGATTCCACCTCCCTAACAGATGCCAAATCTAATTGTTGAAAGGCACAAGACAACCGAGAGCGGGGGAGGGTGAATCAGTTGTATCAAAAACCTTAACCTCTTTAACCAAAATCACATTCACATTCACTTGCTTTAACTCCTTAAACTGATATGAAGATTAAACATGTATTGCAGAATCAAAACACAAACACATCAACACCATACACACATGAACACCAAATTTTTACGTGGAAAACCCTTTAAAAGGGAAAAACCATGGTGAGTGTTAGCTCACAATATAATGTAGTAACAATACCGAATAATAAAGAGACTCACTTCCCAGGGCTCACTACCCAAATGAATGCTCACTACAAGGGGGTGCCTCATTGTCAAAGGTTGGCTCACTGCCAGGATGGGTGGCTCACTGCCATGAACTGATATAGTAGCATCTACAACATGCATGAGTTTAGTTCTATTGAAGCACAATATATCTCTCCTTTGCTGCCTTTACAACACACACACTTTATCTTCACATCTTCACACTCTCTCACATCACTCATGAATTGATTACATATATTTATACACATCATCAACCTTGGAATGTACATCAAGGTCAGCATTACAATCTACAACCATTGGAACTATCTCCAAGGTCGGCATACATACATAAACCATATTAGGACTGGACCTAAACAAATTTGTGGAGCAAACAAATGAAAGAGGAACACTTTATGGCTTAGCTCAGACCCAAAAACTTCTTTAGACGCTACAACATGCTTCTACAATCTAGGAAACACATCCGCAAAGAATGTTAATACCCAAGTTAGCCAAAACTGGTGCAATCATTAAGAACACTTAAACACATGCTTCCAAGAGCTTCATTATAGCTTGCGGATCAAGCACGCACCTTCAATACATTCTAGAGACATCCATGAACAACATAGAATCATTTGGAAGCCAACAAATCCAACCATAATAGATCTCACTTGAGGACAACAAATATCACTTGAAGATAGATGACAAACTGCTCTCAACAAACACTGTCGAACTCTGCTAATCAGAAACTTGCTTTTTGAAGCACCAAATCACAAATTCTTTGGAATAAAGATAGCTAAGGATATTATAAGCATGTTTCCAAGACTGCAAGACCAAAAACCAAACTGCAGAGCAAAATACTTTCTCCCTATCACATTGCAAACACTACCAAGCATAGTCTTCAAACTGGTGAATAAAAATTTTGATGCATAGCGACCCGGATGAGAGGAACCTCCTGCAACAATATGATGAAAAATGCATGAAATAAAAGAAATAGTAGAAACACAAAAGGAATTTATTGATCACAGGCCACTTCGACTGGGCAACCTCCTTTGAGCAAGCTCAATACAATAAATTCATGGATGCCTTCATTGGCCTCAACATGTACTTATATACTAAGTCTAATCTAAACAACTATTACTTCCCATGAATGTGGGATAATACAATATGCTCATGGGATGACTTGCAAAGCATATGCGTCCAAATGTAATATACTAACAAAGTAAAGAGAAGGGTTAAACACGGGTTCCTAACATCCCCTCCCTCTTAAAAAATGCTTTGTCCTCAAAACTTAAGATGTGGAAATTGTTGCTGAATCTGAAGGAGTGGTTCCCATGTAGCATCCTCTAGTTGCATTCTGTGCCACTTAATTAAGACCTCTGTGATGGATCAGGATCGAAGCTGAAGGGTGCGTCTGTCGAAGATTGCCTTCGACTCCAAAATGATGGATCCTTCATTATCCAGTTCTGGTAAAACAGTTTGTGCTCTGACATTGGTGCCAAGAACTTTCTTTAGACAAGAGCCATGAAATACTGGATGAACGTGGGAAGAAGGAGGAAGCTCCAATTTATAAGCAACTGATCCAATCTTCTAAAGAACGTTATATGGCCCATAGAAATTTGGAGCTAGCTTACGATGCCCTTTGAGTTTTAGGGATAATTGCTTGTATGGCTATAGATGAAGAAAAAACATATCACCTACTTGAAAAGTGTACTCAGAACGGTGTTGATCAGCTTGTTGTTTCATTCAATTTCTTGCCATGTGAAGATTGTCCTGCAGGATGCGAAGAATCTGATCCCAGGTTCAGAGAACCGTGTCGACTGCCTGAACTAGTGAACTGTTGGGGGTGTATGGAAGGAGAACTAGTAGTTCCTAACCATAGACTGCTTCATATGGAGTCATTTTAGATGTAGTGTGGTAGGAGGTACTGTACCATCATTTAGTGAGAGAGAGCCACTTTGCCCACTAATGTTGTTCTGAGGTGAAGCAACGAAGATAAGTTTCCAAACATTTGTTGATAATTTTAGTCTGACCATCTATTTGTGGGTGATACCTGGAACTCATCTTCAGTTTGGTGCCAATGTGTCAAATAGTTCTGTCCAAAAATGACTGGTGAAAGTTGCATCACGATCTGAGACAATGGAAGAAGGGATGCCATGAAGACAAAAGATCTGGTCCATGAAAATTTGTGCAACTGAGGAGGCTATATAGGGATGGCTGAGGGCACAAAAATGACTATATTTGGAGAGGCAATCAACCACAACCAAGATCACTATCTTTCCTCTAGATTTAGGGAACCCCTCAATGAAATCCATAGAAATATCTATCCAAATCCATGTAGGGATGGGCAAGGGTTCAAGCAATCTAAGAAGGAGTGTCGTTTCACCCTTGTTGCATTGGCAGGTATCACATTCAGCCACCATCTGTTGAATTGCCCTTTTCATTCCCTTCCAAAAGAAGTTACGTCATGCCCGCTCATAAGTTTTGAGGAACCTAGAGTGCCCTACCAATGGAGAAGCATGAAGTTCATAGAAAACAACTTGCTAAATATTTGTGCTCTGCTGAAGCGCCAGACGACCCTTGTATAGCAGAGAAGTACCATCCCAAGAGTAATGTGATACAACAGAGGGGTTAGTGGCCAATTCTTGAATGATTTGAGATAATGAAGAGTCATTGACATAGCCCTGCTAGACAAATTACAACCAATTTGGAACATGCATAGAAATAGCTGAAAGGGAAGCTTGGTCATCAAATGTGAGAGAAAGAGCATCCACCACATTATTGTCCTTACCCTTCTTGTAAGTGATCTCATAGTCATAACCCATGAGTTTGCTGAACCATTTCTGTTGTGCTGGGGAGGAGACCCATTGTTCCAGGAAATATTTCAGCTCTGGTGATCAGTCTTGATGCAAAAATGATTCCCTAGTAGGTATGGCCGCCATTTCTATACTGCATGCAAAATAGCCATCATTTCTTTCTTATATGTAGAGAGTACTAAATTCTTTCCAGAAAGGGCTTTGCTGGTGAATGCAATGGGATGTTCCTCCTGAAGGAGAACAACACCAATTCTATTGCTGCAAGCATCACTCTCAATGGTGAAGGTCTTAGAAAAATATGGCATAACTAGAACAGGTATAGTACACATAGCTTGTTTTAATTTTTCAAATGCACACGCAACACCATGTGTCTAGATAAAAGCATCCTTTTTTAACATAGCTATTAATGGAGCTGCAATCTTCTCGTAATCCTTTACAAACTTGAGATAGTAGCCAATCAGCCCCAAAAAACCACAAAGACTCTTGAGTGTCTGAGGATGCGGCCAATTTTTCATGGCATCTATTTTTGTAGGATCTACTCAAACCCCTTGGGATGAAATAATATGGCCGAGATACTCCACTTCCTCTTTTGTACTATTTTGCACAAAGATGATGATCAGAGAGAAGTTGCAGTACAAGATCTAGATGTTGGAGATGTTCAACCCATGTTTTACTATAGATGAGGATATCATCAAAGAAGACCAAAATGAATTTCCACAGGTATGGCTAGAATATTTTATTCATCAATGCCTCGAATGTTGAAGGAGCATTAGTGAGGCCAAAGGTCATGACCAAAAACTCATAGTGGCCATCATACATGCAGAAAGCCGTTTTAGGGATATCATCCTCATGAACCTGAATTTTGTGATACCCAGAATGAAGATCCAACTTGGAGAAAAAATGAGCGCCATGAAACTCATCAAGAAGCTCATCCACAACAAGAATCAGAAACTTATCCATGATTGTGATGTGATTAAGTGCTCGGAAGTCAATGCAGAGGCACCATGACCCATCTTCTTTCTGGACAAGAAGGACTGGTGAAGAAAAGGAACTGGTACTAGGGTGAATAATACCTTGCTTCAGTAAGTCTCGAATGAGCATCTCAACCTCTGTCTTTTGGTAAAATGGGTAGTAGTAGGGCTTGATGTTGGTAGGAACGCTTCTAGGAAGGAGCTGAATATGGTGGTCCTTTGGTCATGAAGGTGGAAATCCCACTAGTTTAGAAAAGACACATGCATACCTATCCAAAATTCATTGTAGATCTAAAGGAGTAGTGGAGACTGTTGATGATTGCATCTAAATGGAATGGAGCTGAGCGATGACACCATTAGAATTCTTCTTAAGAAGTTTTTACATGTGATGTGAACTTATGATGCTGAGAGACCCCAGTTGTAAGCCCTTCAATGTGTGTTTTTTCCCATTGTCTAAAAATTGCATCCAAAGTTTAGCAAAATCCCATAAGATGGGTCCAAGTGTACATAACCATTGGGTGCCCAAAACCACATCACATCCACCTAAGGGTAAGGCAAACATGTCAAAGCATAATTTACAATATCCCATAGAGATACACACATTGCGACACTTCCCTTTGCAAGGTAATGTGCCCCCATTGGCAATCATGACTTTAAAGATGGAGCAAGGATGGACAAAATAATCAACCTGTTTGGCAATCTGAGGGTCAATGAAGTTATGAGTGCTACCAGAATCAATGAGTATTGTAAGAGAGAGCTTCTTGAAGTAACCCTTGCCCCACATGGTTTGTGGGGTGGTGACTCCTGGTAAAGCATGGAGAGAGATCTCTAGGTGGTCTTCTTGAGAAGTAGGGTCAACAAGCGGCTACTGAGTGTTGACTAAATCATCCACTGTATCTTGAACATCTGCATAAACTTTAGTTTCAGGTGGAGAATCCACATCCAAGAGATAGAGCTTTTGCTCAACACATCTATGTCCCCGAGTGAATTTCTTATAACAATTATAACAAAGCCCTTTTTCTCTATGTACCCGCATATCTGCTTCTGTCAAATGATTGATAGGAGTTGTTCTAGGAGCTGGCATTATTTGAGGTCGTTGGGAAGCTATATTTCTAGATGGAACAAAATTGGATTTAGATCACTATTAAGTTGTGATCTTGTCCTCCGCCAACTTAGCCAACCCTCAGGCTTCCATCATTGTGTTGGGATGGAACATTTTAACCTCAAAGCGAATTGCATCCTTTAGATCACTCACAAAACAACTCCTGAATAATTCATCAGACAATCACTCCATGTGATTGACCAGTTTTTCAAATTCTGTCTGATATTCTCTCATAGTGCCTGTTTGGTGCAGTTTAGTGAGTGCTCTTGTGAAGTCATCAAAAGCACTAGGGCCAAATCATTGCAAAATGAGTTAGCAAAAATCTATCCATTTGGGCTCTTCATGAGCCTTGATGTACCAACGGAACCATTGAAGGGATTCATGTTCCAAATGAAAGGATGCAAGTGGGACTTTGTTGACATCAAAAGTATTATGCAGACTGAAATATTATTCTGCCCAGTATATCCATCCAGTCAGATCATCACCATTGAAGTGAGGAAAATCAAGCTTCAGTGCATGAAAATTGCTGGAAGAAGAAAACCCAGTGTCTACAAAAGACTCTGGCTGGTGTTTATTATTCATGGCTGAATGCTGAAGATTGAGGCTGAGAACTTTTTCATCCAGATCTTGGAGTATGTCTTGAGGGCTTCAAGTTCATCCTCCATGTTTTTTGCTCCTGCGCAGGTGACAACCATAACCAGGAGTTTTTTTTTGGGAATGGGTAGAAAAACAAAAATAGAAACTTTTTTAGTAAAGGAAAATTTAGATTTGGGAAAAACTCTGATGGGTAATTGGGGTTTGACTAGGTTTTGGACACTTTCTGAGGGAAAGGGAAACAAAAAATGGGGTTTTCAGAAGCGGGGTGAAGGAATGGGAAAAATTGTCCAAGAGGGACAAAGGAGTAGAAAGATGAAATGAACACTGGTAAAATTTGAAGGCTATTGGGTGAGAATCGAAGAAGTTATGGCAAACCCTAAAAATAGACAAATGTGGGATTTCTAGCTTTGATAAGTGGAATTTGGGATAGGGTCCTCAAGGAAGGAAATCTGTAGAATGAAATTTCAAGGGTTCCAGTGAATTTTGAGAGGAAACAGAGCTAAAGCAAGAAAGATATGGCCAAAAAAAGGAATTTTTTCTCTGGAAACGATCTGCAAACTGCTCTGGATAGATTCAATCTACGATTTGTCTGTTGTCAATAGATATGGGCCCCAAGTATGTTTAGCTTCCTAAAGGTTTAGGGGAGTCACTTAGCCACCAATATTGTCTAACGACTTGCATATTGGGGTAGTACCCCTCACTCCATGACTCAGGTAAAATTGATAACTGCTTTGCCACAAACGATAGCTCTTAGTTTACCTCACGGATGGGAACTAGTCAATCTGGTAGGGGCTGTTGCCCTTTTCACTGGCAAGTCTTCTCAATGGGCTAGCTACTTTGGGGTTCCTGTGGTACTCCTCACAATGAGTTTTAGGGCTATGCCTAGGTACTTCCCACAGTTAAGCAAATAGGGTTATTCCCTAATCTGAACCTGCAATTGAAATGAACAATACAGATGCAAAAAAGAAAGAACTACTACAGAAATCACAGCACCTGGAGGCCACTACGGAAAAAAAAATTGGTAGAAATTTCACCCAGTGAGCCCAAGAAAGTGCTTTGATACTAGATGAGAGGAACCTCCTGCAACAATATGATGAAAAATGCACAAAAAAATAGAAATAGCAAAAATATAGAAGGAATTTATTGATCGCATGCCACTTCGAGGGGGCAACCTCCTTTGAGCAAGCTCAATACAATAAATTCGTGGATGCCTTAATTGGCCTCAACATGTACTTATATACTAAGTCTAATCTAAACAACTATTACTTCCCATGAATGTGGGATAATACAATATGCTCACAGGATGACTTACAAAGAATATGCGTCCAAATGTAATATACTAACAAAGTAAAGAGAAGGGCTAAACACGGGTTCCTAACACTGGACCACCAAATTATGGATTTAGCATCTTCAAAAACTTATCTAAAACATATTTACATCTAATACTCTGGTCTTCAACATAGAGGAAATGTGGAGCAAAACCTCAAATTGTGTCCTTAACATGACAACTCGATCTCTCAACAAACAACAATATCAGAAGATATAGTTGGCACAAATGACAACACAAACATGTTGACATCAATGACATCACTTGTTAACACATACTTGCAACAATCTCCCCCTTTGTCATTGATTACAACATATGAATTGAAAAACATGTTCCATCATCAAGACACAATTCTGCATCAGAACTCCCCTTTTCTTTTTGCACATATGAACTCTTTCTCCCCCTGAATTTTTCACATGATCTCTCTCCCCCTTTAACATCAATGGAAAAGGGAATCACATCTCTTCTACTACATATACTTGCACACTAGTGCTCTGATCAATCTAAAATCATTCTTTACTCCCCCTGAATATTGCAACAATCATCTCAAACCACTACCTGCTCCCCTGAAAGGTAGCCTCCAACATCAGTCTAAAAGGAGAAATGTACTTTGAAGCACATTGGACTGATGCATCTTTATATGTATCTAGTTCAAGGAAGGAGGAGCCCAATATTCCCTAATTTTTCCTGGAGATACTCAAATGTGTCTTTTGGAAGATCCTTAGTGAATATATTAGCAACTTGATCTTTTGTAGGCACATACTCAAGCTTCACCTCATTCTCTGCAACTTTCTCCCTTAAAAAGTGATACTTAATTGAAATGTGCTTTATCTTTGAATGCATCACTAGATTCTTTGATATATTTATGACACTTGTGTTATCACAAAGAATAGGAATTGGCTCATCATACTCAACTTTGATATCCTTCAAGGTCTGTTTCATTCATAACACCTACGTGTAGCATGATACTGCAGCAATATATTCTGCCTCTGTAGTAGACAAGGAGACTAATTCTTGTTTCTTACTATGCTAGGGCACTACCCTATCTCCAAGGAAGAATGCACCTCCTCTTGTGCTTTTCCTATCATCAGCACTTCCGGCCCAATCTGCATCTGTATAGGAACTTAGGGAAAAGTCATTGTTCTAAGGGTACCACAAACCATGATCCAGAGTACCCTTTAAGTACCTAAATATCCTCTTTACTGCCATCACATGTGATTCTCTGGGATCTAATTGAAATCTGGCCACAAGATAGACTACATGCATGATATCTGGTCTGGAAGCAGTTAGGTAAAGTAGTCCTCGAATCATTGATCTATACTTTCTTTGATCAGCCTTAGAAGATTCATCATTCTTGCTCCTGGTAACCATAAGAGTGTACACTGGTTTAGAGTCCTCCATTCCAAACTTCTTTAACAATTCCCTGACATACTTTGAATGATAAATGAAAATGCCTTTATCAGTCTAATTGATTTGCAGTCTAAGAAAGAAGTTCATCTCAACACACATAGACATCTCAAATTCCTTTTGCATTTCATTTGCAAAATTCTTGTGCACATCTCTTCATTTCCACCAAATATGATATCATCCACATAGACTTCAATAATCAGGATTTGATCTTTGCTTGCCTTGATATACAAATTACTATCTGCTGACCCTTTATTGAAACCTTACTACAACATATAATTATCTAGTCTTGCATACCAAGCTCTGGGAGCTTGCTTCAATCGATACAAAGCCTTCTTCAACTTGCATACCATGTCTAGTTTGTTTGATAACTAGAACCCATCTAGTTGTTCTATGTAGACCTCTTCTTCTAGCTCACCATTCAAGAAGATAGATTTCACATCCATCTGATATACCTTACAATTTTTATGTGCTACAAATGCCAAAAATAGTCTAATAGCTTCCATTCTTACAACCGGAGCATAGGTCTCTTCATAATCAATTCCTTCCACTTGTGAGTAGCCTTTATACACAAGTCTTTCCTTGTTTCTCACAACTTCTCCAACTTCATTCAGTTTGTTCCAGAAAACCCACTTTGTTCCAATCACATTCTTGTTTGCAGGTCTAGGGACAAGTTCCCAAGTCTTGTTCTTCTCAATCTGCATTAATTCTTCTTCCATTGCCTTAACCCAATGTTCATCATTACAAGCTTCATTTATTGTTTTAGGTTCCACCTTTGAAAGTAGATAGAGATTTACTTGTTCTTCTATAGTCTTGCTTCTTGTCATCACACCTTTCCTTTTGTCACCAATAATCTGATCTTTGGAATGATCTCTTTGCACATACCTGGGAGTTTTAGGAATTCTTTTTGAAGATTCATCTAGAACTTCTTCTTCTTCTAGAGCAACTTGCACTTCAGTCTCAACTTCCTTTTCTTTAACTTTTTCAACCTTTTCTATATCAGCAAATCCATCTAACTCATATCCATCTGGTTGAATATCTTCATCTACCTTCACATTTATACTTTCAATGATCTTTCTTAGTCTTTTGTTATAGCATTAGTAAGCCTTGCTCTTAGTAGAGTACCCAAGAAATATGCCTTCATCACATCTAGCATTAAACTTTCCTAATTCTTCATCTCTTCTAATGTAGCATTTGCTTCCAAAACCTTTAAAGTATTTGATAGTAGGAGTTGTACCATACCACAGCTCATAAGGTGTCTTTGTTTCTTTTGCTTTAATTTGCACTCTGTTCTGAATGTAGACAATAGTGTTTATTGCTTCTTTCCAATATACTTCCAGTAGGTCTGCTTCCTTGTATTGGAATTAGTCCGAACAACTGAGAGGGGGGGTGAATCATTTGTCACACAAATTTAATCTTTTCTACCTTTAATCTTCTTTCACAACTTATAATCAGATTAATGATATAAACATTAAAGCATGAATCAACAATACATGAGCAGAAATGAATTGAACACACATAACACCAGAATTTTTACATGGAAACCCGGTTAAGGGAAAACCATGGTGGGGGTTAACCCACAAGATTCGTACCCTGTTAAAAGTACTCAAAAGGAAATGGGAAGGCACTTGCCTTCGGGCGCACTACCCAGAGCTCACTGGTCAAAGAGGCTCACTGCCTATAGAATTTATGTTTAACACAAAAGGAATTTAACTGATAAATAGCATCTTCTTCATGCCTGGTTTAGTCTCATTGAATGCTCACAAAACTTTTGCTCTGCCCCCAAACTCTTCTTTACTAACTTTTCATTCTATACTACTCTTGTTCTTCTATTCCTCCTCTTCTCTGCTCTATTTCTGATCCTTTCTTTGGATTTTATTATTTTCACACAAGGATGATTTTCTATGACTCAACTACACTCCTTTATATGCTTCATCAACCTTGGAATAAACATCAAGGTTGGCACTCCAAACATCTGACTTAATGCAAATCACAAAGCTATTGGCCAAATATGACTGAGACTCAAATCTTCCTCGATCAACATGCCACGCTCCATATAATTGTTCTTAGATCATCTACAACATGCTTGAATCATGCGGTCAGCCAGGACTGGGAAGAACAGCAACATCAAGGAAGAATTCTTCAACAACGAGCTCAATCTTTAATGCGGAGCTCCAACACAGCAGGCACAAGATTCAGAGACTTCCACAAGCCCATTGAATTCAACAATAACATCCACACTACTCCAAATCATCAGAATCACTTGCATCTTCATCCGATACCTCAAGAACACTGTCTATCATGACTATCACACTAGAAAGATTGCTTGCAGATCTCCAAACCATGAACCACTTGAGTTGAGGACACACATTGACTTCCAAAACATGCCTCTAAATCTACAGATCATCATTTTACATTTCTGGAATAATCCGGACCACTTTCTTGTCACCCTGTCTCTTCTGAATACTGCAAAACTAGTTCTACTCAGATGGCCATACCTTTTTCAAATCTTCATGTGAACCTCTCGAATCTTAACTGGAGCTTCTTTAGACAATCCTCTATACAACCATATGGTCCGTATACATTGATCTTCATTAATTTTCTCAATATTCTCAACATTCCAATCTCCTCAATTAGGTAACAAAATAGGATACAGTTGACACCAATGACAACAAGGATATGTTGACATCAATGACAACACATCACAGGCACATATTTGCAACACCTTGATCATTGTTCTAGTAGCTTCTTGAATAGTTCTATTCTTCCTTTCAACCACTCCATCTTGTTGAGGAGTCCATGGGGTAGACAAAAGTCTCTTTATTCCATGTTCTTCACAAAAAGCATTGAGCTCACTTGAAGTAAACTCACCACCTCTATCAGACCTTAGGCACTTGATTCGCAAACCCAACTCATTTTCAACCATAGCTTTGAATGCCTTGAACTTATCTAGTGTTTCTACTTTTTCTCTAAGGAAAGTAACCCAAGTCATTCTTGAAAAATCATCAATAAGAAGCATGAAATACCTTTCACCTTGTAGACTTCTTGTTCTTGTAGGACCACACAGGTATATATGCACCAACTCCAGCAAACCAGTAGAATATTGTTCTTTGCTCTTGAACATAGTCTTTGTCATCTTCCCAAACTGACATTGTTTGTACATAACATTGGTAGGCTTCACAATCTTAGGCAGGTCTCTTACAGCTTGAATAGTGCTTATTCTCACCAGATTATTAAAGTTAATGTCACACATTCTGCCATAGCCAACTTTCAACTGTCTTAGCCAACAAACAAGAATTTTTAGTACCTTTCAAATGATAGACTTTACCATGAGTCTTCTTACCAACAACAATTAAGGTTTTAGAGCTTTTCCTTATCTCACACCTATTGTCCTTGAACACAAGATTATACTCTTTGTCACACATTTGTCCAACACTTAGAAGATTATGCTTTAAACCCTTGACATAAAGAACATCATCTGTATTATGCTTGCCATTAAAGGTAGTTGATCCTTTTCCACAAATCTTACCAGTTGCATCATCACCAAACCTAACAAGTCCTCCATCATACTTTTCAAACTTAACAAAATTACTCTTGTCTCCTATCATGTGATTTGAACATCCACTATCACTGATCCATTCATCTTCCTTTTTAGCATGAAATACAGACAACTCTCCTGGACATCCTTCCTTCACACAGCTAGCAAGGTTAGCAGAAACAATTTCTTCTCTAAGTGCAATAAACAAGCATTCACTATTGTTACCATCATCAGAATCAAGTTCATCATCACTCACACCATCATCATCTCTAACATAGTAACTCTTTCTTACCATCTTTCCTTTAGTTTCATTGTTTTTGAACTTCAAATCTCTGTCAGGACATCTTGAAGCGTAGTGACCAATTTTACCATAATTGAAACATTTTAAAGGTAACTTAGCTTTGAACTTTCCTCTGCTGCCTCTTTTTATTCTACTTGCAAATTTTGCCTCAAGCTCTTCAAAATCTTCTTCATCTAATTCTACAGCATATTTGTCTGATCTAGCAGTCCTTTCTTCCTTGGCCTTAAAAGTAGTCTCAGTTTTCACAGGGCCATCAGTAGTACCAAACTCTCTCATCTCAAAAGCAATTAGTTTACCAAGCAATTGATCTTTCGTAAGCTTGCCCATATCAAACAATTCTTCAATAGCAGATACCTTGTGACTATAAGATTTTGGAAGAGTTCTGAGTATCTTATCTACAACATCCGCATCCTCTAACATTCCACCAAGACCCTTGATGTTGTTGACAACTTCATCAATCTTCTGTATGTAACTTGTTATGTTATCATCCTCACCCATTCGCATGGTTTCATATGTGGTCTTCAAGTTATGCAACTTGGCCTTCTTGACAAAATCATCACCTTCATAAATGTTTTTCAATTTGACCTAGATCTCATGAGTAATTTCCAGATACACAACTTTCACCAATTTAGTGTTAGACAAAGCATATAATAGAGCATTTTTAGCTTTGTGATTAGTCTCATAATCCTTAATCTCTTCATCAGTCTTAGGACCATCTTTTGGTATTGTGTATTTATCTTTAGCCATCAAGCAGACATTGTAACTAATAGAAATAAGATAACTGTGCATTCGTACCTTCCAGTAGGCATAGTCAGATCCATCAAACTGAGGAATATCTTTCTTGTGTGCCATCTCGAATCTACCTTAAGGTGTTAGGCTTTCTTCCAAGGAACCTTTCTCTAATACCAATTGTTGAAAGGCACAAAAAAACTGAGAGGGGGGTGAATTAGTTGTATCAAAAACCTTAACCTCTTTAACCAAAATCATACTCACATTCACTTGCTTTAACTCCTTAAACTGATATGAAGATTAAACATGTATTGTAGAATCAAAATATAAACATATCAACACCATGCACACATGAACACCAGATTTTTATGTGGAAATCCCTTAAAAGGGGAAAAACCACGGTGATTGTTAGCTCACAATATAATGTAGTAACAATATCAAATAACAAAAAGGCTCACTGTCTTAGGGCTCACTTCCCAAATGAATGCTCACTGCAAGGTGGTGGCTCACTACTGAGGGTTGGCTCACTACTAGAATGGGTGGCTCACTACCATAAATTGATATAGTAGCATCTACAACATGCCTGAGTTCAGTTCCATTGAAGCACAATAAATCTCTCCTTTGCTACCTTTACAACACAAGGCGGGTGCAAAATGTTGGGGGGCCAAAAAGTGGCCAACTATTAAAAAAACTTCTAAGACATAACACGAGCAAATTATAATGTGCTCGTGTTATAATGCACTCGCATTATGGTTTGGTGATGTCAAGCCTAAGGCTTAGCAACACCAAGCCATAACACACTCGCATTATAATGTGAGCGCATTATGTTTAAGTATTTTAAAAAATTGCATTTATGCTCATTGTTTCATTTCATTTTCTAGAAAACCCATGGCCCACAAACCCTTGAGAGCGTGCTCACATTATTGGAGATTATATTCATCACCAAATTGTCATCGATTCATCATCAAAATGCCGCCACGACGTTGGGGAGGTTGAAGGAGTAAGTTGTATTTGTTTTTTTGTGTAAATTTGTTGCTAAATAGGTAGGTTTAAGTAGATTTTTAATGTAAATTTCTTTAATTTATAGGAATTGATAATGCACCTCCTCCTCCTAAAAATCCACAAAATCCTCCATCACCTAAACAACAAATACCTGCTGAAGAACAACCCCAACAACAAACAACTCCACTCATTCCTCAATACGCCCCTAGAACACAAGAAAATTTAATGGGGCAAATTGAAAACAATACAAAACAAATTGATGACATAATTGCAAGTTTGAAAGATCTTACAACTTCAACCTCACATAGATCCATGCTTGCTCAATCTCTTGAATCTATGTTATCAAATGTAGATTCATTTAGCAAGAAAATATCTAGTTGGTTGGAAAAGAGGAGAGAATTTATAGAGTACTATGCAGACAAGTTGTCCTATGAACAAGTAAAAAATGAACAAATTACAAAATTGGACTTGTGTTCCATTTTTACAAACCCACGAACAAATCAACATCTACCCTTACATGCAAGAGGTTCCCTATCCATTAGTGCAACAACCAAGCGATAAGGGACAATTTTAGGAAAAGGTGGTGGATGGTTTTTGACTATCCTCTATGCAACAATAATGAGGTCCCACAATACTTTTTGAGGAAACTCTACTGTGAGTTTGTCAAAAATAAAGTGCCAAACTATTTTGATATGCAAAACTTCTAGGGTAGAGGTCGAAGGTCAACACAAGATAGACCAGGGGCACGTGTTGACCCACAGCGTCCAGCGAGACGAGCACTCACTAGACCAGCCCATGAGCACGTGTCTATCCCTTCTATTGGGAAGGAGAGTACCGAGGTCGAGACACTTCATTCCATTAGTGCCTTGACTCAGAGCATCATAGAGCATGCCAGTCCTGTAACACAACGTGGGTTGGGGGAGAGTTTGAGGAGTAGGGTTCCACCCCATACTTGTCAGGCTTGTAGGTCGGACTATGTTTATGACCCCATGAATAGTTGGGATGCAGGTGTTCATGCTACATCTACAGGTAAGTAGATGGTGATGATAGATGCCCTCCTAAGTGAGACTTTCGGCCTTGATACTCAGGTAAATGTTAGCAAGTTCACTGAATTTAATTTATTAAATTTTATTTTTGAAATGCAAGACTAACTAATTTAGTTTGATGATTTTAATGAAATTTTAGGGTCATAGCGTTCATTCAGTTTTGAACGGTTCTCGACCTCCATATTACACTGACATCTATTGCCAAGGTATGTAACTAGTAAACAATTATAAATATTACATGTGAATAGAATTTTTATATGAATGGTATTCTAATATCTGATTTTGGATGTTGAATAGGTTAATCTTCGAGATTTCACAGCAACACCTCCCAGTGGTGGTGGAGTTCAAAGCTTCACTCAGGTAATAAAATAAACAGTTTAACTAATGAATTGTACTTACTAGATTTTTGTAGTTTATATTCATATCATTGATTACATTGCATTGCACATCTTTCAAACTCAAACCATTACTAGACATTGCATAACTAGATGTTGATAGATGACAAAATTTTAATTACAATATAGTTATTTGAAAAAATGCCTCAAAGAAATGTGGTCTCATGGAATGCCATGACAAGAAAATGCATAGACAAGGACATCACCATGAGACCACATTTATTTGAGGCATCTTTTCAAATAGCTCACTACCTTGACTATGCTACCACATTTTCCATACATATCTACCAAAGCTTGTTGATCCCCTCCACACTATTCTTCAACAAATTCTCTCTAATAAACTCATCCAATTACCACCAATTAGACCCCAGCACATGACACCAGAGAAGGGCACAAGCCTATGACATCTTATATAGCATATGTTTAACTCCAACATCATCTAGGTTTTAGGTATTAATTATGGGGGAAACAAGTCACCCCTAACCAAAATCTACACTAACCCATTTCCCTACAAACTATGTCTATCCTATTTTCTCAATTTCTTCCATCCCTACTTTTGATCCTACATCTAACCCACCTAAGTCTAATGAGGACCCTTCCTTTAATACTACTATATTCTTTGAGATGATAGGCACATTAGATATTCAACCTTATAATTTCATTGTTCAACCCACTCCTACACCTGCCATCACCTTCTTTCTTGACAATATGCCTACTGATGATTATAACAACCCTCTATAGATTGACGCACAAGTACACTATAAAATGATAATTGAATCAAGGTGGAACACTTATACATCACTAGGTTGCAAAGAGATTCTTATCCCCCTTAGATATCTCCTAGTGTACACATAATGATGCTTCTATACCTACTTTTGGCTCCCTCACCCTACTAATCTAGGTAGGACCTAAATGCCTAGATGTCTCATGTCATATCATCCCCACCTCATACCACTATCTATTCTCTTAGGTCATCTTTGGCTCATTGCAATGTGGGTTGTCCCTGAACTGTCATCCACTAGTGCCTTAAATTCCCCATGATGGTAATATCTTCACCATTTCTCATAGTCCATACCAACTAGTTGTTACCTTACGACACTTCTCCTTAGATTATTTTTTTTCAACCCCTTTTGGTCCACCTCAACATCATACCAATTCCCTCTTTCACCTTTACCTATCTTATGCCTTTAAATGCATTGCTGCCCCAACCCCACAACCTCTTTCTATTACTTCACCTACTCCACTAGATATGCCCCTATCTTCCCCATCATATATCCACCTATTACTACTTCACCTTCCTCATTGACTTTTATCTCCCCTCTAACAACCCTCTAAGATAAAGTAAAAGAAAAAGTGTAGGACATTTCCCCATCCACTTCTAAAAGTAGACCTAAGAAACTTCCCCAATACTACACCCAACCTACTTATAACCAACCCATATCTACCCTACCTATTTCCTAATCTACCCCTACCAGACGTCCCAGACCTAGTTTGCTTCTAACCCACCCCCTGACAAACATCAAGACAAAGAAAATGATAAGAAATTTTTAAAATAAGGTTTTTCTTGTCATATCTAGTATCTTTCTTCCCTCCTATTATCCCACAAACTCTTGATATTCCTCCTTCCCATAAACCCATAAAATGACCTAATGTCTATGTGATTTCTAGTACCATTCTTGTATCCCTTATTCTGCCCCTCATTCCCATCACCAATCTTTTCCTGACATATTAAAACCCTCTTGCTTAGGCATTGTCCTACCTCCATCACTACCAAACAAACAAAAATTTGAGCACAACCCTACCCCACCCTACCACCAACCTAAACCTAAACTAACACCTTCACTCCCTCTCTGACTTCCTAAACCTAAAATTTGATGCTACTGTGGTCCCTCCTTTGTTGACCCTTATACCACACAATAGTCATGAATCTTTGTCTAATTTGTATATATGCATGTGACTTGTGTGCTTTATTGTGTGTACTTCCATGTTTAGGTGAACGCGTGTGTATGTTAGGAGCCATGACTTGCATCACTATTCTAGTTTTTGTAATTGAGTAATGTTGTTTTATTTTCAAATGATGTAGGTTGTGGAGACACCTCCTGAAGTTCATAGGGAAATGGAGCATGGTGTGTCTTTCATGATTGATAGCTCCAGACCTTTGACAGAGGTATGAGGCAGATTAATAAATTTCAAATTGCATTCGTTGTTATAGTTGTTTATTATTGAAAAATCAAATGATTATTGATTTGAAGATTAATTTCTATCTAGATGGTTTCTATAGGACATTACAATGCCACAACCTGATCCTAGTACTGAGGGAAATGAGGAGAGAGAAATTATCTGGCAGTGGTAAGTGATTATTTTGTTAAATGTTTCATTTTTTATAATGTAATTTCTATATATTAATGTCTATATTTTTTATTGTAACAACTACAACTCCATGAAGAACTAAATAGGAGGAGCAGCCCTAAATAGGAGGAGCAGCCCTCAGGTTCATAGTAGACCACTCTCATCCCCTCGAAGATCAAAGGCTACCCATGATCTATTTTCTTCACCAGATAGAGGGAAATAACTTTTTATTGGGTTCCTTTGTTGTATGCCTATATGGAATTTGTGGACATATATTTTGTATTGCATATATTTGACATTGTATGCCTATATGGATATTAATACAAATATTTTTTGTTGATGGTGTACATATTTCCATTATAAATCCATGCTTCAATGGATATTTGTAGACGGTTTACATCAAATATTTAAAGTCCAATTGTATTACATGCACTCTTTCTTTATATAATTGTAAATATATAAAGTTTCAACATTATTCTTCTCTAAGATTATTGAACATTAAATCAATCATATGAATATAATAACCATTGTAGCATGGTAATAAAATTCATGTAAGTATACAATGCACTTTGAAGTATGCAACTAAAAATGAGCAAGACATTATTACATGTGACCTCATACCTCTCCATAAAGTAAGACATCTACCATTCCACATGTATGCTTCATGCTTCTTGTGTATACTTCACATGTTCACATGTATGATTCATGCTTCCTATGTATACTTCATGTTTTCACATGTATGCTTCATGCTTCCTGTATAGACTTCATGTATTACATGTATTCACATGTATGCTTCATGCTTCATGTGTATACTTCATGTATTACGTGTATTCACATGTACACCTCATACTTCATGTATTAGGTTGATATGCACTAACATAAAAGGGAGAGCAATTTATCGTTGAGAAAGACATCCATAACATGTTTGGAGAATACAATTAATAATACAACCTTAGGCAATATTGCAAATAAAATAATTTAGGTTCTCACGAATACTGATGACATTTCAAAGGTGAAAAGTTGTGACCCTTCGAATAGGAAAGATTATGACCCTTTTATAATGAAGGGTAGTGACCATGTGTAGCGTATATGTTCCCAACTGGACATGTTGGCGCTAATGGTTTGGCCCCACGAAGAACAAAACAAAAAGTAGCCTATCTTGCAACTTTACACTACATGCTTTTGACGATTTTTGGAGTAGCAGAAAATCTTTCACCATGAGCAAATGCCTCAGAGATATCAAAAACTGAGAGAGGTTATTGTAGAGAGGTTCTATGTGATCACGTAGCCTTAGATGAAATGATTTTAAGTGACACAGTTTTCGAGTAATAGCACATCAAATATTGTTGCCTTTTTGCACTTTGGACTATTAAGGGATATCGTGAGTACAATGTAGCTTAGACTGTTTCGGCATCTTTAATTTTTAATTGTTCCTCTCTATCTACCTTAAAGTTTGTCAAAGCTATCTAAGGAAGGGGTGTGGATGATGAGTGCATTGAGACTTAAAGCATATATTAGAAGTGATTTTGTGGAAAATCTAGCTACTTTCATCCCTTTAATGAAATGGTGGTTAAGGCTTCTCAAGTTTGTACTCCCAAGCCACTTTGAAGGTATGTCTTCAGCACCACTAGAAAATATCTTCACAAGTAAGAACTTAGTTTTGGTTGTATGGAAATTTTTTAGGTTTTTCTATTTCTTTGGTTGGTAGCTATGGTTGTCTTGACTAATTTATGTTGGAGAGGAGTGTATTGTAATCCCATTTTTTTACTTTTTGAATTTGAATAAAGGAACTCAATTTTGCAGCTAGGATACTATGTTCCTATTGATCATTTTGATAAATTCATGTTTTTGATTGATGATATCTTTCATGAGTAGCTACAGGTCTGCAGGTATAAAGAAGATTTCTTTGCTTGATGTTGTGTGTAAGAAGTCTCATCCTTTGGGGATACTAAGTGCCAATATTCTAGCTAATATATTATTGTTTGGGGGGAAATCCCAAGTAAAATGTGACTATTATATCTACCTTCTAGCCCACCAACAATCTGATTCTAGCCATCTTTGAAGTGGTAAGGCTTGGATCATCATGGTAAGAGTCTTTGAAGTCCAAGGTAGCATAGCATGGATGATGATTGGATTAAGCCTATTGGGATTTACTTGTATGATATTGGCACCTATTCATTTGTATTGTAACTTGTTATGACAAGATAATAGTATTTCATTATGCTTAAGGGATTGTATATTTATATGTTGTAAGAAATTATTCTTGTATAATTTGACATCACAATATGTTAAGGTCTGTATTATTCATTATTGCACATACTTATCAAAGAGCCCAAGTGTAAGATGATGTAAGTTTATGTTGTCAGGGATTTTATTGACTCCTATAGAAAATATACATGGCACCATGACAAATTGTAAGCTCACCTTATAGATTCTTGAGTAATAAAATCTAGAGATTTAACTTAAGGCTATCTATGTAGGTTTAAGGGAAACACACATGGTGGAATTTTACATGAGGTCCTTTAGGTTGAATCTCATTCTAGACATTAATGACTTTGTATTATAAGGTTCATTATGAAAAGGGACTTAACAATGATATCATGATTATGTATATTTTAATTAATGTTCATCTTTGAGATATATTTTATTATGCATACCATGAACTGATTGAACATAGTCTATTATAAGGACATAGCATAGTGCTAGATCTCTACATAATAGTTTGCATGATGAGTAGATTTGTGAGTGATGACTAAGCTCTTTGGATAGTAAGAACTATGATCCATGGATAGATTTTATTTACAGCTATTTGGGAAGAAATTTAAAGCAATAGAAATTTAAAATTGTTTGGGAAGAAATTCAGAGCTCAGACTGCAAATTCCCTATTAGACATGTATGCAAAATGTGGAAGCATAGACAAGGCACATGAACTATAAACACAAAATATAAACACAACTGATATAAACACAAAATATATAAACCATACAAGTGATAGTATGATAAGGCATGATAAAGTAATTCAAATAGAATTAAGGAAAATGTAACTTAGAACAAGTGTAAAGACTTGACATACCTAAAAAATAGAGATTCAAATGGAGAGAGTACCCAATTATGTAGTCTTTTTTTCTTCTTGCATCAAGCTCCTCAACAATTTGAGTTTTTCACCACTTTCTTCCTTTTCAACATTCAATTGAATACACTCAAATATAATTACTAACAACAATACAATTAACCAATGTATAATGTTAAATTCTTACAATTCAATCACAATTAACATTGCAACACTACAAAAATTGAAACTTGAATTGATATATATATGTATATATATATATATCAAAATCGATGTGAAAACTATGTCATTTCCTTCTTCTTAAGTTGGCAAGCCAGAAAAAGGTGGTGGAAAGTTCATGCAAAGGTGGTAGGATGTGAAAAATGTACATGTGCACATCCCAACATCATGAAAAGTTTTTTTTGTCAAAACACGGCATAACCAGAAGAAAATAGAGCATGTGGGCCTAGATCACGGGTGTCCTAGCCTTTTACTATTTGAATAGCAAGACAAAATGTGCTCACCTTATAATGTGCTCAAATGCGCCCACGTTATAACATGCTTGCATTATAGCTTGCTATACAAAACTCTATATTATTCATTTCTTGACCTCCTCCTTACCCATCTTTCCCTCAAGTTCTCAACTTCAATCTCTCATGTATTTCATCTATCGCTATCCTCACATCTCTATCTCTCACCTCTCTCTCCCCCTCATCTCTCTACCTCTCCCCTCTCTATGTATCTCAGTCACTCCTTGTCTACCTCTCCATCCCTCCCGATCCATCTAGGTCTCTCACTTAGCCTTAAACCCTATCCCTAAATCCTCAACCCTCAACCCTTTAACATTAAATCCTAAACCCTAATCCCTCAACCATAAACAGTGATCCCTCAACCCTCGACACTATACCTTAAACCCTATTCCCTTATCCCTAAAACCTAAAACCTATCACTAAACCCTCAACCCTTAAACCTTAAATCCTAAACCCTCTCCCTAAACCCTAAACCCTCAACACTATACCTTAAACCCTAATCCCTCAACCCTAAACCCTAATCCATCAAACCTAAACCCTAATACCTCAACCCTAAACCCTAATGTCTTATCCCTAAACCCTATTCCTAAAGCCTCAACCCTCAACCCTTAAACCTTAAATCCTAAACCCTATCCCTAAACCCTCAACCCTCAACACTATACCTTAAACCCTATTCCCTTATCCCTAAACCCTAAACCCTATCCCTAAACCCTCAACCCTTAATCCTTAAATATTAAATCATAAACCCTATCCCTAAACCCTCCACCCTCAACACTATACCTTAAACCCTAATCCCTTATCCCTAAACCCTAAACCCTATCCCTAAAGCCTCA
Source organism: Cunninghamia lanceolata (assembly GCA_027924645.1). Taxonomy (NCBI): domain Eukaryota; kingdom Viridiplantae; phylum Streptophyta; class Pinopsida; order Cupressales; family Cupressaceae; genus Cunninghamia; species Cunninghamia lanceolata. The sequence continues at coordinate 4,216,845 of BSBN01001135.1, read as the reverse complement.
ACCCTCAACCTTTAAACATTAAATCTTAAACCATATCCCTAAACCCTAAATCCTCAACACTATACCTTAAACCACAATCCCACAACCCTAAACCTTAATCCCTAAACCCTAAATCCCTAAACCCTAAACCCTAATCCCTTATCCCTAAACCCTATCCCTAAAGCCTCAACCCTCAACCCTTAAACCTTAAATCCTAAACCCTCAACCTTCAACACTATACCTTAAACCCTAATCCCTCAACCCTAAACCCTAATCCCTCAACCCTAAACCCTAATTCCTTATCCCTAAACCCTAAACACTATCCCTAAAGCCTCAACCGTCAACCCTTAAACCTTAAATCCAAACCCATATCCCTAAACCCTCAACCCTCAACCCTCAACCCTAAACCCTAATCGCTTAACCCTAAACCCTAATCCCTTATCCATAAAACCTAAAACCTATCCCTAAACCCTATCCCTAACCCTCAACACTATACCTTAAACCCTAATCCCTTATCCCTAAACCCTATCCCTAAACCCTTAACCCTCAAAACCCTTAAACCTTAAATCCTAAACCCTATCCCTAAACCCTCAACCCTCAACACTATAACTTAAACCCTAAACCCTAATCCCTCAACCCTAAACTCTAATCCCTTATCCCTAAACCCTAAACCCTATCCCTAAAGCCTCGACCCTTAAACCTTAAATCCTAAACCCTATCCCTAAACCCTCAACCTTCAACACTATACCTTAAACCCTAATCCCTAAACCCTAATCCCTTATCCCTAAACCCTAAAACCTATCCCTAAAGCCTCAACCCTTAAACCTTAAATCCAAAACCCTATCCACCTTCAACCCTCAACACTATACCTTAAACCCTAATCCCTCAACCATATACCCTAATCCCTAAAACCTAAACCCTAATCCCTTATCCCTAGACCCTAAACCCTAATCCCTCAACCATAAACCCTAATCCCTCAACCGTAAACCCTAATCCCTTATCCCTAAACCCTAAACCCTATCTGTAAAGCCTTAACCCTGAATCATTAAACCTTAAATTATAAACCCTCAACCCTCAACACTGTACCTTAAACCCTAATCCCTCAACACTAAACCCTAATCCATCAACCCTAAACCCTAATCCCTCAACCCTCAACCCAAATCCCTTATCCCTAAACCATAAACCCTATCCCTAAAGCCTCAACCCTCAACCCTTAAAACTTAAATGCTAAACCGTATCCCTAAACACTATATCTTAAACCCTAAACCATAATCCCTCAACCCTAAACCCTAATCCCTCAACCCTAAACCCCAATCCCTTATCCCTAAACCCTAAACCCTATCCCTAAAGCCTCAACCCTTAAACCTTAAATCCTAAACCTTATCCCTAAACCCTAAACCCTCAACACTGTACCTTAAACCCTAATCCCTTATCCCTAAACCCTAAACCCTATCCCTAAACCCTAAACCCTATCCCTAAAGCCTCAACCCTCAACCCTTAAACCTTAAATCCTAAATCCTATCCCTAAACCCTCAACACTATATCTTAAACCCTAATCCCTCAATGCTAAACCCTACTCACTCAACCCTAAACCATAATTCCTTACCCCTAAACCCTAAACACTATCCCTAAAGCCTCAACCCTCAACCCTTAAACCTTAAATCAAAAACCCTATCCCTAAACCTTCAACCCTAAACCCTAAACCCTTATCCATAAACCCTAAAACATATCCCTAAACACTCAACCCTCAATCCTTAAACCTTAAATCTTAAACCCTATCTCTAAACCCTCAACCCTCAACACTATACCTTAAACCCTAATCCCTTATCCCTAAACCCTTAGCCCTCAACCCTTAAACCTTAAATCCTAAACCCTATCTCTAAACCCTCTGTTGGTGCCCACATGGAGTCAAGTGGTTTGTTCCTTGCATCACCAAGACAATGCCTATCGGTGGCTAGGTCTGACATCCCGTCGATAGGCCAATCGATATACAAACGGACATCCAATGGTCTTCGGTGAGACCTTGCCTATCGGCAGCTAAGCTAAGTGTTTCTCTGATGCACTGATGAAATATATAAAGGTGAGCTGTCGGGGTGACAGGATACATCGGGAGGATGAACAAGGAAGTTCACCGATGATGCAGGGCTTACTGACGAGTGTGGTCATCAATGAGATTGGTGTGTCAGCGGAAGAGTTATCGGGTGTGCCGACGGGTTGGGGTCACACCGATACAGGTGGGTCATCGGCGTAACAATATGCATCAGCATGCCTAGAGGATGTCACTATGACAGTTTGGGGTCACACCGACAGAGGTTTGGTATCGGCAGAAGATGATGCCGTAGGCCGTTAGCGGGTGGATCGCTGGTCGCGGCAAGGAAAAGTGTGCAACATTAGGTATACCAGCGGTCTCGTATATAAAGCGGTCAAAAGGTCACTGCAGGATGAATGTGGGATAATTAGACCTCACGAATACGGGAAATGTCAGCGATGGAAGAAAGGACTGCCTACGTGGCGCGATATCATTCGCGATGGAATTCTCAATGTTGCTAATGTGGATTTTCAACCTGTATGAATGAATTTGGACCATCGATCTTGCATATTTGGAGCCTGATTCTGTGGCTGAGTTTGAAGGATGAAACGACTGTCTGTTGGCACCATTCTTGCACGCTCATTCTACAGTCAACTGACCATGTTGTAAGGCGATGGGAAAAGTGTCACATCTGCTTGTTTGATCGAGGTCCAGGTTGCTTACGCCGCTGGCTTTCATGGAGGATCTGATGGCTTCAGCAACCAAAATTTAATAAAGATCTAATTGTTGCATCAAAAATCTAAAGTGATCTTTGCATTTATGAAGTCTGTTAGTGTGTAGGTGGCCGGAAGCTTGTGTGCTCCTTGAAAAAGGAATCCATGGCCATTCTACAAAGGTTGTTGAAGACTTGGGCAAAATTTTTTGGAAAAAATAATGAAGAACAGAGCTTTTTGGATGCTCTATCTCTTTTGAAGTTTATGAGTTGCATTTTGAATGTATGTTGCACATATGTTCAGTTTCATTGTTGTTTTATATAAAAAATGCATTGTTGCATGTGTTTAGTTGTTTGTCTCCATTTGTTGTATGCATCCCTTCTTTTGAATCTAGTTGCTGAGGGTTTCTTAGATTCTAGAATATAGAATTTATGTATTGCATGCTTGATCTGTGACTTCCATTCAAGGAGTGGATTAAATTGTTTTAGGTTAAGTATGAAGAAGAATGTATGTCAGCTGGGATATGTGTAAGTAGAGGCAGCTAAATACCCATTCTTGGGTGGTGTTTGTAAGGCAAATACCAATCCTAACCCCTTGAAACTTGAATGCCAGTGCAAACCATTCACTTGTATATGTCTAGTTGACTCCTTGCCCTGAGATAGGCACCAGTCTGCTTCTTGTGTAGTAGTTATGATCCAAAACCCCCTGTCTTGCATCCAAAATATCAATACAAATCTTTTTAAAGCTTCAACCTGTTAGTTGTAGGAGTAGAAATAGGACCCTTGCATACTCTCATTCCCAACCAGTTAGATATGTCCAAGAACACTGCCAACCTTGTGATTTATCCCACAAATCTTGGTCCATACGTTAGAGTATTATGCCTGTTATTGCAAAGCTAAATCTTTCTATCATTGGGTGAGTCAAAGTCAAATCTTTAGCTATAGGGATACCCCCTTGGTGTGACAGAACCAGAAGTGAAGGGGAGGCAGCTCACGCAACCTCCTATATTTGTTGGCTGAATCTACCTGTGAATCGGAACTGGCAAACCCTCTGCTGATTCAGAGAGAAAGAACCAACAAAGTGGCGACTCTGCTGGGGAGTTGACAACAAAGTGGCCCATCCGAGTCACCAACAAAGTGGCGACTCCACTGGGGAAAGAGTCGAATAGTGTGAAATCATAGTTGATATCTGGATCTTTCATCTGAATAATGGTGCTCTGTTGGCAGAATGAACTCAGAAAAATATTTGTTCTATGATGAGCTTTCAGTTGTTTGAAGGTTTTATCCTCTTTGGAGAGGTGGTGACTCTACAAAAAAGTTCTTAGTGCACATGAAAGGCCGATGTATGTTGTTGTGATAAAAAAAAAGTATTTTGTTTAAGACTTCAGCATCTAGATGAGAAAAGGTACATGGTTTCTTCCCACTTGTATTTGTTGTTTTATTGCATAAGTTAAATGCTAAGGGGAAGCCTTAGGTCTTAGGCAGACATAAGATGTCTGAAAGTGAAATTTATATGAATCCAAGTATGTATGCACCCATACTTAGCCAAGAGGGAGATGAAGTGTTGTGTAAAAAAATTGAAGAGATAAAGAATAGGTTGATATCCTTAGAGGCTAGGAAAGCTCAGTTAAATAGTAATACTGTTGTGTCTGCCAATTAGAATGCTAAACCTCTTGTCAGCCCTTTTGATCCTTTATATGACCAATTAGATTTGTCATGGATTAATTATGACGTTGAAAGTATGCCTGCTCAGATTTATAATCAGATGCCTAGATTTAGTGGACACAGTGTGTGTGATGGGGGTGCACATATCCAAAACTTTCACAGCTTCATGGGGAAATACTCATTTAGAGATGAGGATATGTGGATGAGGTTTTTTGTTAGATCCTTTGGTGCTAGAGCTAGAGATTGGTATTTGAGCTTTCCAAAGAGATCCTTTGCCTGTTGGGATGAACTTGTTGACTGTTTTAGAAATGAATTTGCAAGAGAACCTACTGATCTTGTTGCAAAATTAATGGAAATTAGAAGACAAGATGAAAAGCCCAGTATTGATTTCAGTCATAGATTTGTAATTGCCCTTTCACAAATTCTTGAAGACTTCGGACCTGATACTCTAGCCTGCATTGGCATATACTTTGAAGCTTTTGAAAAGGGCTCTAGTGTAATGTTGAGGGAATTCAAGATAACAAGTGTGTAGATGGCATACAAGTTTTTAGAAAATACAGAAAAAATGAGGAATGAGCACATGCAGAATTCCCTGTCCACAGGCTTTGGTGTGAATAGCAATTGTGTAGCTGCAAATGACCAAGTGATCATGGCATCATTTGAAGATAAATGTGTAAATGAGAAGATAATAGTTGAGAATGCTATGTTTGAACATAATGTTGATAATAATGCTCAACTGGATTGTTCACCAGTGAAGGATGCCAATGAGAGGATCAATGATGACTCCCATTTCAAGGTTGAGGTGTCTGGTTCCAAAAACAATGATGAGGTTATGGATAGCAATGAATACTTGTTTAAGTGGGTTTGTGGAGATAATTGTGAGTATTGTGCACAAGACAAAGAAGAAATAAGCAAACAAAGGGGCAATTCCATGTTTGAATCATTGCCTTTTATTCAAACACATGGAGATGATGAAGAGCAATCAGAGATTGAAACAAGTGCTAGTGCTAAGCATGATTGTTCTTTATTTGATTATAGTTTTATTTATGACACAAAAGGTGATACTCCACACAAGGAACTCATTGGTAATGAAAATGCATGTTTGGCTGCCCATGAACCAGTGGCATACTATAATGAAGTTGAAACACTTGGATCAACCCTCTTCCGTGTAAATGACACATATGCTAAGGAGGATTCTAATTTTCATCTTGATGAAAGAGAGACCAACATATATCATGAGGGTTATTGCAGAGAGATGCCTGAGTCTGAGCCTTTCCTGTTTGGCGCAGCTGATGATTGTTTGCATGATGTGCACAAATGTGAATATGAAATCTTCTTCTTTGATATGCCAACTTATGATAAAATGATATCTGATGATCCTAGCTATATGGTAGACTATGAGTGCTTTCTATTTTCAGTCCAGCTGGGAGATCATTTTACAATGCATATTGTTGATATAGATGATGATAAATGTTATATGTCATATGAGAATGCATTGTTTGATGAATATGACATTCACATGTTACTTGATGCTGAAGGTTGTTTGCATAAGGTTGACAGAGGCAGTGCTGGTAGAAGCAATCTAAATGAGATGTTTGAATATGCAAATGACAAGGTTTGTTTGTGGGTTGATCATGGCAGTATCTTTAGGCTTGATCCAATGAAATCAGATGAAAATAGGGTATTTGAGAAAGGGAAATATTGGTTTTTCCTTTTTGGTGGCCTTGGTCCACCAAATAAATGTTGAAAATGTGATTTGTGATGCAGGTTGGTGCAGTTTTGACTCTGTTGCCCAATGGATAAGGACTGGTCTACATCCCATAGTTCTAGAGTTCTCGACATGCCTGCAAGAGGCATGTGTCCCTAGATAGAGCCAATGTTGGTGCCCACATGGAGTCAAGTGGTTTGTTCCTTGCATCACCAAGACAACACCTATCGATGGCCAGGTCTGACGTCCTACTAAAAGGTCGATTGATATACAAACAGACATCTAATGGTCTTCGGTCAGACCTTGCCTATTAGTAGCTAAGCTAGGTGTTTCTCTGACGCGCCGATGAATATATGAAGGTGAGCTGTCGGAGTAACAGGATACATCGGGAGGATGAACAAGGAAGTTCACCGATGATGCAGGTCTTGTTGACGAGTGTGGTCATCAGTGAGATCAGTGTGTCAGCAGAAGAGTTCTCGGGTGTGCCGACGGGTTGGGGTTACACCGATACAGGTGGGTCATCGACGTAACAATATGCATCGGCATGCTTGGAGGATGTCGCTTCGACGGAGGTTTGGTATCGGCGGGAGATGATGCGGTAGGCTGTTAGCAGGTGGATCACTAGTCACGGCAGGGAAAAGTGTGTGACATTAGGTATACCAGCGATCTGGTATATAAAGCGGTCAAAAGGTCACTACAAGATGAATGTGGGATAATTAGATCTCACGAATATGGGAAATGTCAGCGATGGAAGAAAGGACCGCCTATGTGGCACGATATCATTGGCGATGGAATTCTTAATGTTGCTGATGTGGATTTTCAACCTATATGAATGAATTTGGACTATCGACCTTGCATATTTGGAGCCAGATTCTGTGGCTAAGTTTGAAGGATGAAACGACTGTCTGTTGGCGCCATTCTTGCGCACTCATTCTACAGTCAACTGACCATGTTGCAAGGTGATGGGAAAAGTGTCACATCTACTTGTTTGATTGAGGTCCAGGTTTCTTGCACCACTGGATTTCATGGAGGATCTGATGGCTTCAGTGACTAAAATTTAATAAAGATCTGATTGTTGCATCAAAAATTTGAAGAAGTGATCTTTGCATTTATGAAGTCTGTCAGTGTGTAGGTGGTTGGAAGCTTGTGTGCTCCTTGAAAAAGGAATCCATGGCCATTTTATAGAGGTTGTTGAAGACTTGGGCAAAATTTTTTGGAAAAAATAATGAAGAACAAAGCTTTTTGGCTGCTATATCTCTTTTAGAGTTTATGAGTTGCATTTTGAATGTATGTTGCACATATGTTCAGTTTCATTGTTGTTTTATATAAAAAATGCATTGTTGCATGTGTTTAGTTGTTTGTCTCCATTTGTTGGATGCATCCCTTCTTTTGAATCTGGTTGCTAAGGGTTTCTCAAATTCTAGAATATAAAATTTATGTATTGCATGCTTGATCTGTGACTTCCATTCAAGGAGTGGATTAAATTGTTTTAGGTTAAGTATGAAGAAGAATGTATGTCAGCTAGGATATGTGTAAGTAGAGGCAGCTAAATACCCATTCTTGGGTGGTGTTTGTAAGGCAAATACCAGTCCTAACCCCTTGAAACTTGAATGCCAGTGCAAACCATTCACTTGTATACATCTAGTTGACTCCTTTCCCTAAGATAGGCACCAGTTTGCCTCTTGTGTAGTAGTTATGATCCAAAACCCCCTGTCTTGCATCCAAAATATCAATACAAATCCTTTTAAAGATTCAACCTATTAGTTGTAGGAGTAGAAATAGGACCCCTGCATACTCTCATTCCCAACCAGTTAGATATGTCCAAGAACATTGCCAACCTTGAGATTTATCCCACAAATCTTAGTCCATACGTGAGAGTATTCTTCCTGTTATTGCAAAGATAAATCTTTCTATCATTGGGTGAGTCAAAGTCAAATCTTTAGCTATACAGATACCCCCCTTGGTGCGGTAGAACCAAAAGTGAAGGGGAGGCAGCTCATGCAACCTCTTGTATTTGTTGGCCTAATTTGATTGTGCATTGGAACTGGCAAACCCTCTGCCGATTCAGAGAGAAGGAACCAACACCCTCAACCCTCAATATTATACCTTAAACCCTAATCCCTCAACCCTAAACCCTAAACCCTAATACCTTATCCCTAAAACCTAAACCCTATCCCTAAAGCCTCAACCCTTAAACCTTAAATCCTAAACCCTGTCCCTAAACCATCAATCCTCAACACTATACCTTAAACCCTAATCCCTCAACCCTAAACCCTAATCCCATATCCCTAAACCCTAAACCCTATCCCTAAAGCCTCAACCCTCAACCCTTAAACCTTAAATCCTAAACCATATGCCTAAACCCTCAACCCTCAACACTATACCTTAAACCCTAATCCCTCAACACTAAACCCTAATCCATCAACCCTGAACCCTAGACCCTAATCCCTTATCCCTAAATTGTAAACCCTATCCCTAAAACCTCAACCCTCAACCCTTAAACCTTAAATCCTAAACCCTATCCCTAAACCCTCAACACTATACCTTAAACCCTAATCCCTTAACCCTAATCCCTCAACCCTAAACCCTAATCCCTTATCTGTAAACCCTAAACCCTATCCCTAAAGCATCAACCCTCAAGCCATAAACCTTAAATCCTAAACCCTATCCCTAAACCCTCAACCCTCAACACTATACCTTAAACCCTAATCCGTCAACCCTAAACCCTAATCCCTTATCCCTAAACCCTCAACCCTCAACACTATACCTTAAACCCTAATCCCTTGACCCTAAACCCTAATCCTTTATCCTTAAACACTAAACCCTATCCCTAAACCCTAATCCATCAACCCTAAACCTTAATCCCTTATCCTTAAACCCTAAACCCTATCCCTAAAGCCTCATCCCTAAACCCTTAAATCTTAAATTGTAAATCCTCAACCCTCAACACTATACCTTAAACCCTAGTCCCTCAACCCTAAAACGTAATCCTTCAACCCTAAACTATAATCCCTCAATAGTAAACCATAATCCCTCAACCATAAATCCTAATCCTTTAACCCTAAACCCTAAACCCTCAACCCTCAACACTATACCTTAAACCCTAATCCCTCACCTAAACCCTAATCTCTCCCTTATCTACCTCACCCCATCTCTCCCTAACCTCTGAACCCTTAGCCATCTAGGTCTCTCACTTATCCCTAAAGCCTGAACCCTCAACCCTTAAACCTTAAATCCTAAACCCTATCCCTAAACTCTCAACCCTCAACACTATACCTTAAACCCTAATCCCTTATCCCTAAACCCTATCCCTAAAGCCTCAACCCTCAACCCTTAAAGCTTAAATCCTAAACCCTATCCCTAAACCCTCAACCCTCAACACTATACCTTAAACCCTGATCCCTCAACCATAAACCCTAATCCATTAGTTCCCTAATCCCTTATCCCTTATCCCTAAACCCTAAACCCTAATCCCTTATCCCTTATCCCTATACCCTAAACCATATCCCTAAAGCCTCAATCCTCAACCCTTAAACCTTAAATCCTAATCCCTATCCCTAAACCCTCAACACCATACCTTAAACTCTAATCCCGTATCCCTAAACCCTAAACCCTTATCCCTAAAGCCTCAATCATCAACCCTTAAACTTTAAATCCTAAACCCTCAACCCTCGACACTATACCTTTAACTATAATCCATTATCCCTAAACCCTATCCCTAAAGCATCAATCCTCAACCCTTCAACCTTAAATCCTAAACCCTATTCCTAAGCCCTCAACCCTCTACACTGTACCTTAAACCCTAATCCCTTATCCCTAAACCCTAAACCCTATCCCTAAAGCCTCAACCCTCAACCCTTAAACCTTAAATCCTAAACCCTATCCCTAAACCCTCAACCCTCAACACTATACCTTAAACCCTAATCCTTCAACCCTAAATCCTAATCCCTCAACCCTAAAGCTTTAAACCCTCAACCCTTATCCACCCCTCTCCTCCCATATCTGCCTCACCCCATCTCTCCCCTATCTCTCAACCCTTAGCCATCTAGGTCTCTCACTTATCCTTAAAGCCTCAACCCTCAACCCTTAAACTTTAAATTCTAAACCCTATCCCTAAACCCTCAACCCTCAACACTATACCTTAAACCCTAATCCCTTATCCCTAAACCCTTAACCCTCGACACTATACCTTAAACCCTAATCCATCAACCCTAATCCCTAATCCCTCAACCATTAAACCCTTAAACCCTCAACCCTTAAACCCTAAACCCTTGACTCTTAAACCCTAAGCCCTTAAACCCTTAACCCTTATCCACCCCTCTCCTCTCTTATTTGCCTCACCCCCATCTCTCCCCTATCTCTCTCACCCCTCTCTCCCTAGGTTATAGATCTCTCGTATATCTCTCACGGCTCTCTAGATATTTCCCTTCTTCTCCACCTCTCTCCCTCCTCCTTACTCATCTTTCCCTCAAGTTGTCAACTTCACTCTCTCATTTTATTATATCTCTCCCCTCACCTCTCTATCTCTCACCTTTGTCTCCCCCTCACCTCTCTACCTCTCCCCTCTCTACATCTCTCAATCACTCCTTATCTACTTCTCCATCTGTCCTTAGCCATCTAGGCCTCTCACTTAACCCTAAACCCTAAACCTTATCCCTAAAGCCTCAACCCTCAACCCTTAAACCTCAAATCCTAAACCCTATCACTAAACCCTCAACACTATACCTTAAACCCTAATCCCTTAACCCTTAACCCTTAACCCTATCCCTAAAGCCTCAACCCTCAACCCTTAAACCTTAAACCCTAAACCCTCTACCCTCAACACTATACCTTAAACTCTAATCCCTTAACCCTCAGCCCTAAAGCCCCAACCCTCAATCCTTAAACCTTCAACCCTAAACCCTATCCATAATTGTTCTACCCTCGACACTATGCCTTAAACCCTAATCCCTCAACCCTTAAACCCTTAATCCCTCAAACCTTAAACCCTTAAACCCTAAACTCTCAACCCCTAGATACCCTTAAACCTTAAACCCTATACCCTATACACTTAACCTTGGACACTCAACCTTGAACATTTTCCCTCAACCTTTAAACCTCTATCCTATACACTATACCCTCAACCCTATACTTATGCCCTAAACCCTCAACCCTCATCCATATGCCTTATACCCTCAACCTTAAACCCTAAACCCTATAACTTAGACACTCAACTATAAACTCTTAGCCCTCTACCCTATACCCTCAACCATATACTTAAGTCGTAATCCCTCAATCCTCAACCCTATACCTTAAATCTTGAATCCTACACCCACAAACCCTCATCCTTGTACCCTATAACCTCACCCTTATACCCTAAACCCTGAATATTATGCCTCAACCCTATACTTAAAACCTAAACCATACACTCTCAACCCAAGTCACCCTATGCCTTATATACCCTCAATCCATGTCGTAAACCCTAAACCTAATATCTTAAACCCTAATCCCCATGCCTTACACAATATCTTATACACTCAACAAGATAAATATTATCCCTCAACTGTAACCCTCTACCCTCTACCCTCTACCCTCTACCTATTACTTAAGCCCTAATCCCTCAACCCTCAACCCTCAACCCTATACCTTAAACTCTAAACCCAAAACCCTTACATACATACATACAGTCATACATACATACAAACATGCATACATATATACATACATACAAGCATGCATACATGTACATACATACAAGCATAAATATATACATATATACATACATACATATAAGAATACATATGTATACATATAGGCATATACATACATACATACAAGCATGCATACATACAATTTGGAATACATATATACATACATATATAAATACAAATATATATACAAACATACATACATCAAACATACTTAAAAACCTTGAACATAAATCATTCCAAGTGAGACATAACGTGCTCATGTTATGTCAAACTAGGCAAACATTAGGCAAACTTGAAAAAAAGAAAAAAATGCAAAACATAACGCGAGCGCATTATATTTTGCATTGGGAATCCCAAGACTTAGGCTTGGGATTTGCTTTGAATTTCTAACCCAAAGGCTTGGAGTGCCTTCCCAATGTCCAAAGACGTGTTTTTGTATATTCTATAGGATTTCACATAATTTTGTTCATGCTAACCCTCAGATTTACATGTGTTTCAAGGTCAAATAAATCGAACACCTGGGTAATGTTAGGCTTTCTCTTAGCTATTTAACGATGTAATTTTTTTCATATTTTGACAATGTTAAGCCTTTCATCTTTAATTTCTTTTGTTTGTGTGTCTATTTTTGGCAAAAACTAGTGTTTGGTCTTTTTTTCATTATAAATTAACCGTTCATTAAAATTTTAATTAAATTACATTTTTATAAACTAGACTCCATTCTACACATATTTAAAAAAATAATAATTTTCAATTATTTTTCAAAATTTACAAGGGTGGCACGACCAAAATTCAGTTTTTTAGGATGTGTCCACTTTGAAAATTAGTAAAAAATTAAATATTCATTAAAAAATTATTAGAAAAATAGGGCATAAACTACACTCTGTTAGCTAATTTCTTACCAAAATGATTTTAAAATACCAAAAAAAAGTTAACCTTTTGAGGGAGCCACAAAACACGCTATGTTATGTTTTTTTGACAGAAACATCTCCAATTTCTGTGGGTCCCTTTTTTGAACCCCTTAATCCATACCATTTTCAAAAAAAAATAGTAGTTTAGAAAGTAGACTCAAAGCACTACAAACATTGCTTTTGTTGCATCTTAAAATTTTGAGTGTAACTATGCTCAATTTCTCATCCAAGGTCAGTATTTCCTGATTTCAGAAAAAAAAAAAAAAGTGGCCACTTAAGACACCTTTTTTGGCCCCCCATCTTCTTGCACCTACCCCACACACACTTTATCTTCACATATTTGCACTCTCTCACCTCACTCATTAATTCATTACATATATTTATACACATCATCAACCTTAGAATTTACATCAAGGTCAGCATTACAATCTACAACCATTGGAACTATCTCGAAGGTCGGCATACATACATAAACCAAAATAGGATTAGACCTAAACAAACTTGTAGAGCAAATGAATTAAAGAGGAACACTTCATGGATTATCTTGGACCTAAAAACATCTTCACATGATACAACACACTTCTACAATCCAGGAAACACATCCGTAAAGAATGTTAATACCCAAGTCAGCCAAAACTAGTGTAATCATTAAGAACACTTAAACACACGCTTCCAAGAGCTTCATTACAGCTTGCAGATCAAGCACACACCTTCAATGCATTCTAGAGACATTGACAAACAACATAGAATCATTTAGAAGCCAATAAATCCAACTACAACAGATCTCACTTGAGGACAACAAATATCACTTGAAGATAGATCACAGACTACTCTCAACAAACACTGTTGAGCTCTGCTAATTAGAAACTTGCTTTTCGGAGCACCAAATCAGAAATGCTTTGGAATGAAGATAGCTAAGCACCTTATAAGCATATTTCCAAGACCACAAGACCAAAAACCAAATTGCGGAGAAATGTAGAGCAAAATACTTTCTCCCTGTCACACTACAAACACTGTCAGGCATAGTTTTCAAACTGGTGAATAGAACTTTTGTTGCACAGCAATCTAGACCACCAAATTCTAGATTGAGCATCTTCAAACACTTCTCTAAAACATATCCTCATCTCACACTCTAGTCTTCAATATAGAGGAAATGTGGAGAAAAACCTTAGAGAGTGTCCTTAACAAGACAAATCAATCTCTCAACAAACAACAAAATCAGAAGATACAGTTGGCACCAATGAAAACACAAACATGTTGACATCAATGACAACACCTATTAACACATACTTGCAACACTACTATTAAGAGGAAGAAAGAATTAACCATTTATTATTACATTTCTTCTTTTCTAGAGAGATTTGGGTCAAATATTATAGAAACTTGAGATAGAATGGGTTATCCCTGAAGGGCTAGATACTTTTCTCTCTGCCTGGTTTAAGTTTCCTCCTTTTCAACATCATATTCTCAGGGAGTTGTGGATCCAGACTCCTCTTCATTTTTTGGGGGGGATTTGGAAGGAAAGAAATAATAGAGTCTTTAGAGATTGTTTGACAGTTACAAATCATCTCCTGCACTCTACTTGTGCTATTCAGGAAAATATTAATGTGGCTAAGATGAAGAAATCTAAGGCCCCTCCTACAAAGAAAGAGATCAAAGTTTGTAAAACATGGAGTATTACTCAGAATCTTAATGACATGGATTACCAAAAAGACTACATTAGAAAGCACACCAGATGGAGACAACCCCCAAGAGGTTGGGTTAAACTCAACTTCAATGGTTGTTCCAAAGGTAATCCAGAGCCTTCCTCTGTGGGAGGTATTATAAGGAATGAAAAAGGTAATATTAGTGATTGCTATGCCATGTCCATAGGAAGGGCAACAAATAACATTGCTCAGACTTATGCATTGTGGCGGAGTCATCACATAGTCCAATCCTATGGTTTTCATTAGGTCTAACGTGAAGGGGACTCTAAGGTTGTGCTTGATCTTGTTACTAGGTCTTCTAATATTCCTTGGGAGCTTAGGGATTACATTGAAGACATAAAAAATTCTCTTTCTAACATTTCAAATGTTAAGGTTTAGCATGTGTATAGGGAGGGGAACAAAGGATTAGATAAATTAGTAAAATTTGGCTTAAATGTTATAGGGAGTTGGTCTACCACCTTGGTCAAAGATCTGCCCCAAGGGATGCAAGACATAATTTCTAATGATAGCAAGATTTAATATTTACCTAGGTAAAAGTGAATGAGGGGTGGTCCACTTCCTTGTTTGAAGATCTTCTCCATGGTTTTCAAAACTTTATTTCTTATGATTAAAAGAGTTAAGCCTTTTCTTGATAACTCTATGATGACTGCTAAATATCTTTGGCTTGATCTGAAGAGACACGAAAAGGATAGATTTTTAAATCATTTAATGATGAATGATTACTTCATTCATTATGTGAATAGAGGTAAATCTTTAAGGAGCAATAATGATATCTACTTTCAAATGTATGCTTTCATTATTGACAACCAAAGATTTCTTCTTAAAGGGTTGATAGGTGCTCATAGCTATTGTGAGTTTGTTGAGTTTGTCCATCAAGGATTTTAGAGGTTTCAAAGTGTTTCTGTTTGTGAGTTTGTCATGGGTGGCAATTTCTTCGAGTAGAACCTGCTTCATGTGCCGGCATTTAAAAGAACTCAAATGTATAGGGAATTTTTGAAGGAGGCCTTGTTAATTATGTCAAATCTATGAGGGGTTACAACCAATTTGTGTCAGAGCAATTTGTTAATTCTTGGAGAAATAAGGAGGTGACTGTAAGTGGCATATCCTTTATAGTAACCGAAGATTGATAGTTGAAGCTATGGGACTGTCAATGGATGGGAGAAAGGTCTAGAGATTCAATAATGGGGACTACAAGAGTTTCATGGACAACTTTTTGGAGGACAATGAAACCCTTATTAGATACCAAAATGGCTACCAGAGAACTAAACTACCTACTCCATGGGAAATGGTAACCTACCACATCATGAAATACTTTACACTGGAAGGTAGGTATGAGACCATACACAGGTACCACTTTCCTTTGCTAGACCATCTTCATCATGGTAATTTCATAAGATTTCCTTTTTCATTTTGTCTTCACTCCAAAGAAGCATTATTAAGGGTGCTAATCTCCCTCTGCATCAAGGGTTGATGTTGGTTTTATATGAATTTAACATTCTATTGAACCCCCAATTTCCTATGGTAATGTGTCTGATAAAGTTAGGGTTAAAAAGGGAAAGGGTAAATTAACTAACCCTACCAATGGTATGTCTATTAGAAACCGTGACAACAGCCATAAGGAAAAGGAGACAAAAAGAAAGCTACTCATACTTATAAGGGGAAAGATTTGGGATCTAACCCTGCCCCTATAACCCCAAAAATCCAATCTACTAAAAATCATGGCAATAGGGACAATGATTCACCTAAACATATTTTGTTATCCTTGAAAGAGAAAGGTGGGATATCCTCTAAGGGGTTGGGAAAGAAGACACAAATTGTTAATATTTAGTCTGTTGTAGCTAAAGTTAACTTAGCTGCTAGGTTTGTGGACAAGGAGGATAATCCCAAACAAAGAACTACAACATCTGAGAGAAGATTTGTAAGGTTAGCTATGGCTAATCTACAAAAGAATAACAACAAGAGTAAACAAAAGAAGAATTCTGATGTTTCAATTGAAGAAATTATTTTTGATACCCTTTTTGAGGATGAGGCTGAATTGTTTGATGAGATGGGACAAGAGTGGGATGTTGATAAGGTTTATGAAACCCATAGTGATAGAGATGAAGGTGAAGAGTGATGAGGCCATTTTTTATCTTGTTTCTCTTGCTTTAAGTACATATTTCCTAAGACATTCCTAGACTTTTATATATACTAATTATGTCTTTAATCATCCTTCAAACATTGAAAGCATGAAGATGGGTATATATATGTTGTTAATTAATTATGTGTGAATGGTTGATTTCTCATAAAATATGATGGTACTTTATGTTAATTTTAATAATTGTGATGAATAAATACCAAGTGATGTATTGACCCCTCATGCAGCCAGAACATGGCTACATTTCATGAAGACAACTGGGCAACCCACAACAAAGGAGGTGTTGATATCCACAGTAGACAATATAGGCA